>JANQDE010000051.1:573509-660598 GCA_037157785.1 Cephalotes varians | reverse complement strand
GCGCGCGCGCGCGCGTGTGTGTGTGTGTGTGGCGTTAGAAAAGTGCGATCTACAAATAATGTCAAAACATGCAGCGTTCTGCGCATGCAACGGAATCCGAGTACTTTGAGACTTCATGGAAAATCAAGCTGGAGCAGATCCGCAGACGGATGAGAACATTTTTCCGAAGCACGTTGGCGCGTTATCACAAGTCCAAGAGAAAGGGCTACACCAGATTTCTTACGGAGGAGGAACAGAGGTGCAGAATCTTTTCCACGAACATACATTTCGATTCGGCACGCACATATTACGGAGCATTCTGTATATATGTGCCACATGTTGTTCCAATTAATGAGGATTAACTTTATTGATTTAAAAGTAGTAAATTTGTATATGCGATTAAGAAAGAAATGGATCTTGATATGGATTTAAAAAATCATAAAATATATTATCTGCATTATTTATATTATAATATTTTCTTCTATATGATGCTCTGTTAGAATATTAATTTAAAAAAAGATTATATCTTAAATGATACGGTATTAATATATTTAATTTTAAATATTCATATTGATTTTTCTTTCTGTTTATTTCTACTAATATGTAAATTAACTTTAATTTCAATTTAATTTATTTTTTATATCTTTTTCTAATTCTTAGAACTGGAAAAACATATAAATCATAAGCAAGATTAAATCTAATATATATTAGTAGAAACGGGCATTAATCGATCATTCGTTGCCAAGATTATATTGAATTTTTATAATTTCTGTTTATACAGATTTTAAAGAATTTACTACTATTTACGTAATATAATAAATAGCGTGTTGAACTTTAACTTATCATTTATTAAATATTATTAAATATCTTGAATGTTTTCAGGTGGTTGGTCGCCGCCGAATATGACATATCCTCCCGGCTTGGAATACCTTACGGGCCTTGATTATCTTTTCGTGAACCAGAAAATTGAGTTGCTTCAAGGTGAGTTCTCGGCTTTGCCAAGAGGGATATAAATATAACGTTTCTCTTTTTGTGAACATATGTATGTGAATATATGTATTCCAGATCCGCGAAGCTCGAGTGTGTGATTTATGATTACTCCCCAAGTAAATGATGTCATATTTGCTTCGCGATAGTCTTATATTTGATTTTATGATAAACGCACAATTTTAATGTAATTATAAGGTTATTATAATTAATATATGGAATTACTATAATTATATAATCATATTCTGTTTTATATTATATTATTACAGTAAATTCACAGAACTATATAACGATTTAATAATTGCGTAATGGATACTAATCATTTTCTTCATTTAATGAATACGATATCTTATATATTTTCATATTTGCAATATTATTTGAACTACATTACATATTACTTAACTACATAAGACTATATTAAGCATATTATTATATATACATTTTGTTTTAATATTAACGTTATTTTTTTTAGTTTTTACTGGATGGGAAACTAAGAACAAATATGTTATTACGGATAGCAGGGGTGAACCGGTGTTTTATATGGCCGAGGATTCGGGAATCTGTTGGCGATTGTGCGTGGGAAAGTATCGTTCATGCGAATTCAACATCTACGACAAAAATCAGCGAGAGATTCTTCGTATGGTTCGACCCTTCAGATGCGACGGCTGCTGCTGTCCTTGCTATCTGCAGGTAATTTTGTCATTAAAATTTCTTCAGTTATTATGGTATAGTATTATTATAGTTATCTTTGTTTCTGAGATATCTTAGAAAGTTTAGAAAATAAATATTTTCTATCGCTACATTCTTCGAAGAATTTAAATTTCCTCTTTAAATATAAAAAGCGATAAGTTAACTATTGTTTACATTTAATTTTCAGACATTTTAAACAGACATTTAACGTATTTAGTATACTTTAGAATTCAGATTAAAAATGAAAATTGTCAATTTAATTAATAATTTTGCTCCTGCAATTTAATATTTAAATTTATTACTATCTTAAATCTTAAATATATAAGAAAAATTCTAAAAATAACAATTTAAAGTATAAAATATAAATTCTTCTATTTGAACTAACTGAATTATTATTATTGATAGTGAATTTTTTATTAAATATTTTAATAATTAAAAAAATTTATAAATAATTTTTTCTTTTTAATAAGAAAGATAAGAAAAAGAAATAAAAAGAGAGATGTGTGATATTGGAAATAATAAGTCTAAAAGTTTTAGAAGTGGAATGAGAACTACTGTTTTGTGTCGCGACTACCAAGTTTCTTTACACGTGCAGACCATCTGTCAAGTTTACCTTTCGACGAAAATTTGCCCGCATCATCGAAAGATCCGATTAATACCCTTTGAACAGAAACGACAATATCGATTTATTATTTAGTCATTTTTAGAAATACTTATTCGTTTATTTATGGCGTAAAAGGATATAAAATACAATAAAGATTAAGGATGTATGTCACATTTCAAAGTATTATTAAAAAAAAAATTTTATAGATTGTTCTATTATTATGTTTGAATATCTCTATAAAATTTTAATGTCTTTCTCATTAGTTTTAAAGTTATTTAATTTTTTATTTACTCTTGATTCTTATGTAAAATAGTTTTATAGTATCTATTTGCAAATTTGATGAGGAAGTACATTATGAATTAAATAAATCAAATTTTACACGTATACTAATAAAGTTCTAATAAATATTCGTGCAAAAGATTATCTGGATCTACTTACACGATTAAAAGTTTTTTATTTAAAACTGTCGTAAAATAGAATCATTTTCGCTGCATAAGCCGTTTTTTCTTTACAACTGATTTCAGAGCCAAAATTCGAATATTTACAATGAAAATTTTTTGTCGTTGAAAAAAAAGGATAAACCTAAGAAGCTTGCAGTTTTTAAATTTCGATTTAGTTGGTAGAGTCAAAACAAATAATTGTTAAATAATTGTATTCGAGAAACTTTTTCATAACTTCGATTAATTTTATGTAAATCCCGATTAAATGAGACTGGAATAAATTTTTATTTATGAGAAATTCAAATAAATTGATTTGAAGTTCTCATGTATTATCGATAAATTTTATTTTTTAAGTCTAATTGCAACTAGTTCTTAATTAGCAGATGACTGAAGCTGTTTTTCGCAGATTTTAGAAGTGTATTCCGGAAGCACTCTATTAGGCAGCGTTACTCAAGAATGGAGTTTTTGGCGACCAAAGTTTTATGTTCGCGATGCATCCGGTCAACCAGTGTTAATGATAAAAGGACCTCTTCTTCGTTTCTGTATTGATGTAATTTTTAAGGTATTGCAACATTCCAAATCTTGCTAAAGTTATGCCACTTATACTTTATTATTTTTATATTATATTTTATATTATATTTTATAATTACATATTATATTAACGTTTTTCGAATTGTTCTTTTTTCAAACTAATTCCAAAACTTTTTTCAAAAGATTCTTGAAACTAAGGTACAAGATTTAAGAATAAATGATAATGAATAATATGATATTACAAACTTGGCGATTATTTGGCTGAATTGCAATTTTGTTGCACAATAAGCGTCAAGATTTTCAGAAAAAAATCATCAATAATTAAATCCACAGATCAAATCTATAGATGAGAAGCATCGCGTCGGCATGATTCGAAAACATTGGAGTGGCTTTGCTCGAGAAATGTTCACCGTTTCCGATACGTTCGGTATTAATTTTCCGCGCGATCTGGACGTGAAGATAAAAGCCGTACTATTGGGAGCGTGTCTTTTGATAGTAAGTATCGTGAAAATATTATACAATCATTTAAGAAATGCAAAAAAGAATGGGTTAAAAAGAATATTGCAGCAAAAAAAGAATTACAATCTCATTTTTAATGTTAAGTAATATTAATCACAACTGATTAATTTTTTGATTGGTTTTGGTTACAATTAAATTGCGAAAAGAAATTTCTAATAAGTCAAATTTCTATTAGTATAAATACAGTTTAATTTTTAATAAATACATTGACATGTATCTTTTAATGTTTTAGGACTTCATGTATTTCGAGCAGGAATCTTAAGTCAGTGCTTCAATTAAAAAAAAAAAAAAACCAAAGCGACTTGTTCAATTTGTCTTCATTAAAGATATTTTAAATACTTCAGAGTTCTTTACGGAAATGCAAACTGTAAACGAAAGTGAGCGCCATGTACGACTCAAGATGAAATCTTATTAATCGTGAATCTATGAGATTATAACTATTACAATTATTATTATCAATTAATGTTATATTAAACATGATTATCCTATTTTTAATCATTTTACGAATATTACTTTATTACTTTTATGTTCTGACCAAACTGTATCCAAATATATTTTACAATTGAGCTTACATTTGCGGAAATGTAATCGAACTTTACTGCAGACTTCGAAAAGCTCTCTATTTTATTATAAGCGTACAATTATCTGTCCATTTAAATTATTACGCATTGATTCGCAATACATCTAACTTCCTTTTTCGTCTTCCGAATATCTCGTACTATATATAACGATAAATAATATAAATTATTTCTTTATACGCACAAATATATAACGGACAAGTTATTCGATTAGCATCGAGACTGGTCTCTACTTTGCTGAATCTAAATTATATGTAAATTATGTGTATATAAATAATTTCCAAATTTGTGAATTATAAAGTATTGTTTGTATCCAGATTTCACATGTGATATAAAAATTTTTTCTATCATGCATCAATAGCGTAAGAAACAAACACTTAAATTGTGTACAATGATATACAATTTTTGTATTTTTGCATCGTTTTGTAATCTCAAATTTCATGCAGATATTTTATTATTTATATAATAAGAATTTTGCATATTTCGTTCACAATAAGAGCTTTGCGTATTTGTATAGATTAAACAAAGTTCATATAATAAAACTAAATTTATTATGTATCTGTTGTATGTGTTTTTCATATTGGAAATAAGATTCTTAGCGTATATCTACATTGACCATGTATAGTAAAAGATATATATTTGTTTTATATATTTTACAATTACGTTGATCAAATTCATGTTTATCGTATGTGTATTTTTAAAATGCTTTTTATCATTAATTTTCTTTTTTATTAATAAACATATCATTGATTAACATAAAAAGCTACGATCTTAAGAAATTATGATTTCTCTTATTAAATATACTATGAAATATATACTTTTAAATGAAATATATACTTTTAAACTAATATCTTATATCTTCTTAATATTATAAATTCACAAATTGAAGATATATCTCACAGCATATATTGTTTAATGGATTACTTACTCGTAATGATAAAAAGTATAAAAAAATTAATATATAAATTAACAATTTAAAAGTATGTCAACACAATGAGTTCGAAAAATTACAAGAGAGAATCCTCAGGATTTCAATATAGTGGAATCTCAGGAATATCAGGAATTAAAAAGCCGAATAAAATCAGGAGAGTAAAACACGCAATGAAACATGTAATGTGTATGTCTTTTTATTTTCGTGTTTCATTATTTGTATTCTCACCGTACACATCTTGTCGAATCTGCTGGCAATACACTGTCTCTATAATATGCCGCAACGCTTTGCTCGCATGTGTTTTGTAGTGCGTGTTAATATCCGTCGCGCAGATGTTCCTTCTTGGCCTCTCACGTGGTAAAAAAGAGAATGAAAAAACATGAGTGTCGCTCTCCACCATCCGCAGACTAGAAAGACCGCAGAGTACTGAGAACAGCACTCCTCGCAATCTTTGATGCTCCGTGACAATCTCAAAAACACGGACAATTTAAAAGTTCGTCGTCGTCGAACGAATATCTTTTAAAACAGCGACGACGTTTTCCCTCTTTTTTCCCTCATTATCTCGTTTAATAGACAATCACGAAGAATTGTAGGGGACTAGTACTAGAGCACTACTAAGTGTGTAAACGCGCGTGACTATGTATCATCGATAACAAATGCGATTGCGACAAAAGAAAAAAAGGAAAAAGGAATACGAAATAATCGTGAGTGCGTTACCTCGACATTTCTCGATCTTTCAAAATTACATACTAGGAACAAAAAAAGGAACAAGTGAACGAAACTAAAATACTGTCGAATACAACATGTGGAGTGCGATGCGAGCTGATCTCTAATCTTTTTTTAATCATGTTTCATCTTTTTTCATTAGTCCAATTTTGTTTTCGATTAGATTGACAAGATACATGATATAAAGAAATAGATAAGTAACAGAAATTAGTAAATAGAAAATCTGTATTAATATGTTTGACAAAACATACGATTTACATTCTCTTCCAGGATTTTCTATCCTGTGTTCAACGGGATATAATTTATTATAATTACTGTTATTTCTTGTATATTTCTTTATTAATTTAAATCTCAAGAAAAAAAAGAAAAGAATAGCAATAAAAAAAAAGATAGTTCAAGTACGAGAGCAGCTTATATCGTACTCTGGACAGCGCTATTTACGATATTTATATATAAAGACGGATAACGCAAAAATGGCTGAAAAGCTCAATGCCGCCGGCGTTAGATCGTCGTTGAACGATTTTCTAAATCATGTTCTTGCAATTTATTCTCAGAATAAAATCCTCACGCCATAGACACAGCTTTCAGCATGACGTCACGTAATACAATGGCGTCTGACGGGGCTACGATGGAGAGTAAACGAATACGAGGAGTGTCAGGGAAAGGGATGGGTTTAGAGACTGGCTTCGAGTTTGATGAGCTCGGCGATACCATCGTTCATCTCCTTCACAGCCTGATACTCGGTCAGGCCGAGACGGCGCTTGTTGGAGATGTCGTATATGCCGCCTTCGGCCTCGGTGTGCTCGCCGCGGGTGCCGCGCACCTGTAGATTGTACTTGGCTGCAACTTCCTCGAGCTTAGCCATGTTCGCCGCGAGCTTTGGTACTTTGATGTGCACCGAGGCGCGCACCGTCGTACCCAAATTTGTTGGGCAGAATGTCAGGAAGCCGAAGCGATCGTTGTGCGAGAACGGCAGCCGTTTCTCGATCTCATTCACTGCCGTCACTAAGCGCCGGTATACCTGACAAACACGAATTAATTGAATATATGTAACAGAATGATACATAGTAAATGCAAACATTACAACGGTACGTCGCAAAATTAAATTCGATAAAAATAAAGTTAGATCTTTTTTAACAAAAATCATGTCATTTTAATATAATATTTATATACTTAAACAATAAAATTTTCAAACAAAATTTTCAAGACATTACAAGAGAATTTAAAATATTTTTTAGATATTTATGTTGACAAATGTTTTTTTTTCTTTTAGACATTTATGTTTGCTAAATAAACATATAACTAAAAATTATATAAGTGTATCTTATTAAAGACAAGAAAGTATCGATTCATAAATAGTGAGAAAAAAATTATCTTTATTCATATTATCACTTTTAAATAGTTACCTGTCCGAGATCACCACCCATTTGCATAGAGATGATACGAAGATGATCCTCTTCGTTGCACCAGACCAAGAATGTCTTGTCATCGTTATGGAAGATGCCACGTCCGGTGGGCCAAAAACGGCAAGCGTTCGCTGCTTGAAGGAAACGATCGCCCTCCTTGAAGAGGAAGTGATCGTCGATCAGCTTCTGTTGCACTTCCTTGCTCATGCCGGTGAGTGGATAGAAAGTACCCTTCAGTTCACCGGTGAGGCCCGACAGCGTGCTGGATACCTTCTCTTCCATTTCCTTATATTGCGCCTCTGTTAGACACGGGTTGAACGGATATCCATCCAAGGAGCGACCGCATCGCACGCGAGTTGACACGATGTATTCACCCTGTATAAGAAAAAAGTCATCAGACTTTTACAATTACAATTATTATCTA
Organism: Cephalotes varians; assembly: GCA_037157785.1. Taxonomy (NCBI): domain Eukaryota; kingdom Metazoa; phylum Arthropoda; class Insecta; order Hymenoptera; family Formicidae; genus Cephalotes; species Cephalotes varians. Next base: position 652,783 of record JANQDE010000051.1, on the reverse strand, counting down.
ATTACATAATTATTATATAATTTAATAATCACTTATAAGATTTAATCGTATTAATATTATTTTTTTATATACGGAAAGAACGGTTTTGCTAAAGTGTCTAAATATTCAACTAGATACAGATCTGAAAATAATTTTGTTAAATAATCAAAATAATTATTGTGATGCTGGTTGTGTCCAACTTCTACAATAATAATAATTTTGACAAGTTCAAACAAAATTATTTTTAGATCTACAACTAGCTAAATTTTTAAATACTTCACTAAAATCGTTTTTTTCGTATATACGTGGAAATTTGTAATAACATAAATAAAATTTGTAGAAAGAACTTACGGTGGGATCGAGATTGCCGAAGTAGTCGACGTCGCCGAAATCTTTGGGCGGATGCTTGTCGGATTTCTTGAAGCCGCCGTGATAGTCGTCGATGATGGGATCAAAGAGCTCGGCGAAGACGGTGTACGCCTCGGCGTCAGGCGCGTAGATACCAACGCCGGAATCATGGTTCTCCAGACCAGATTGAATAACGTCCAAGAGAGTGGAGCCGAATGAAGTCTTTCTGGTCTTAAGCTGATCGAAGATCTCCTTGGTCAAGTATTTTTTCAGCAGCGATTTGCTGTCAGACTCGGCTAGCTTCGCATAACCGGATTCCAGTTTGTCCAGAACCGCTGCGTCTACCATGTTGTTACTCTTTTTACTGTAACAAAATGTTGAAGGATCATGTCAAAGATGTGAAAATTTTCCATTATAACAACAAAATTTAAAAAAAGATAGATTTTTCATAACACTCAATTGAAGGACCCAGTCTGTTTGAGATAATCTGTCTAATTTACTTCCTCAAGAACTTAATAAATAGAATTAATTTGTATTAATTTGTATTAATATTTGATTTTCTTAATTTAATTCTAAGATTAATATTAGGATTAATTCTCTCAATTTGAAAAATTAACCCTTCAATTGATATTATCTCATCTTGCTCGTTATAGTCTTTTTACAGTGTGCAGAACATCGAGAAGATAATTGATAAAGAATTGAGAATAGATGCTGCAAGTACATAGATCCAGTTGCATTCGTATACAATGTTGTTTAATTGCAAGTGCAAAGTATTTTAACATCTGTCGCGTCTGAATACCCCCATTAATCCGATTAAATCGGATAATTCTGACCTAAATCATCCGTGGTATTTGCCGATTTTATTCTTTTCAACGACGCGACTGTTCTTATACACATGTGTTTTCTATAATTTCTTATATATACTTGATATCTATACTTCACGCGTATGCTTCTAAAATTCCTTTGGTGCAACACATGTGCCTCGTTGTTGATGCGTGGTGCACTTGCATCTGCTTACTCTAGGATGCACTGTGAGTTATAAATTTCACAACGTGTGTAAGGGGCTCGGTGTACCAGTTATGTAAATTTTTTTTTAAACATTAATCTAAATTTCATACAATTTTTTTTAGTTAAAAAAAAAATAAATCCTTCAATCATGACCATGACATTAGTCATTTCCTTAAAGTGACATTTCTCGAGAAAGAACAAAAAAATGACTTCATAAATGTTTCCTAATGGAGAACTTGTTTATGCGACGTTGTGCGAAACAGACGAATAGATTGACTCTTGAACAATCCATTGAATGTTCGAAAGGAATCGAATGCAGTTCGCGGAGTGCATCCTAGGGTCGAACGCCGAATGAGCATACATACACGTCGTCGTCGTCGTCGTCATTGACGTTCTCGGTTTGTTGGACGGTTTGTTGGGTAGTTTGTTGGTCGTCCGCAGACTCGCATATACCCAGCGACGAGCATACATCGCCCATCGCTCGTCGAAACACGATTATGCGGCGAGCGTCGCGTCGATTCGAGAATGAGGAGAGACGAGACGAGACAGTCTAGCTCATGCGAGATCCTTTACGCGGAACACATGCGGGACGGGCATTGATGTCGCGTTAAACCATCGCGCAAAAATCCGGAGACGTCATAAACCCAAGAGACCAGCCTGGCAAGTTTGTTAGACACAATTAAGGAAAAAAAAAACCGGGAGCAGAAAGTAACTGATAAGTTCTTCGCAGATGCTTTTAAGATACTTATTAACATCGTTATTAAATTGATGATGAATTTAATTTGTGATTTTACTATCCAGCTTCAGTTTACGATTGCGTTTCAAAGCTGATATTAATATAGAAAAATAAGTTTGAAACTTAAATAAAAATATTATTAGACACCAAAAAAAAGGTCTTTTCTATTTATTTGTGTTATTCACAGCAGTCTAGTTTAACTATTATTATTATTGCTGATATCCACCATATTCCTTATCAAGATTCCTCCGTACGTGAAATTCTCATAAACGTTACATGCATTAAATTTTCGACATTAAATCTCTTTTAAATTCCTTTTGTACATAAAATTAAATTCCCATAAATACATTAAAAATAATGGCATATTCAATACACATTATTACGGCTAATAATTTAAAATACCTTACTTTGATAAATATACACAAATCGCAATTAAAATACACCTAAAATAAAACAAAATCTTAATGTATCTAAAACTGAGCGAGCCACTCTGAAAACAAAAATCGAGAGAAATGAAGAAGAGAGACGGGACGACGAGGAAAAACAGAGAGAACGAGAGAAAGAGAAGGTCTTTTTCATCCAACTGAAGACTTTCTCACGGATACGTACTCGTCGCTCGACGTGGTATCCTTCGAAGTACATCCGCCCATGTCGCTGCGACGACGAGGAGACTACGGCGATAAAGACGACGCCCCTGACGGGCGAGAGTCGAAGATGGGCGGAAAGAGAGAAAGAGAGGGCGAAAGACCGCGCGATCGAGCAAGAAAATCGAAGGGGTTTCCCTCGAACCGCCCTTAAACGGCACGAGAGGGTCAGTCTCTTTCACGTATCCTGGAGCTTGCACACGCGACGAACCGGCTTTAGGTAAGTGCGCGCTTCCGGTGCACGAAACGGCGAGGGAGAGAAAGAGAGGGAGAGAGAGAAACGCGGGTGTGGACGGAGAATTGTCGTGACGAGTCCTCGAATCGCTGGACAATTCCGTCCGTTCTTTCCCGCTGCTACTGTCCAGTCGCGCCGCACCTCTCCCGCGGCCGTGAGATCCCGATGATAAATCCTGACGAGTTATCCTCGGCCCGGGCTCGAGCGATGCTCGTGGTAGGTCGCGGTGGGTCAAGGGTCGCGGCCAAGAGACCTTTCTTTCGTATTTACTGCCCTCTCGTGTTTACTTTCCTCCTCTCTCTCCTCAACTGCCCTTCCGGCCGCCGCTGCCGCTCGTGGTGTCGATGGACGTCCCCGCTGGTGCTGCTGCCCTTCCGGCTCCCGCGTGTCTCTCCTCACCGAACGATCTACCGATGCACGAGGTGGTTGGTGCTTGTGTTAAGCGTTAATTCCGTCGCGTTACGGCGCTCGTTCGCGACACGTTCGCGCACCGACACGCCGGCTACTTCCCGGGAACGAGCGCGACTTTCCACGATGGCTTTGGAGAGGGGGATGATTTTTTTGACCGTTCTCCAAACGTGTGTCTTAGAAGCCGAAAACTGGCAGGTTTATAAAAGAAATGTATAATGAGAAAGAAACGTCGCGTACGATATTCTTAAAAAAGTAAGAAAAGAAAACGACCCTTTTTATCAACCAATGTTGGTTTTATTAACCAATTTGCATTAGACATGAGACGAAAATTAAATTAATTCCAAATTAATTTGTGGTTAAACAGCCAAATTCTTGAAAAAGACAATATCGTTTTAATGTCACCGGTCGAGGGAATCAGAGGTTTTTCATTAAAGTTATTCCCATAAAATTAAACGTGACTTAAGGCAATGGCACACAAAAAACTTGAGCAGTAAGACGTAAGCAGTAGGGAAATCAACAGTTTGGATTTGCTACCGCTTACGTTTTCCTTAAATTCTTGACTGCGTTTGGCTGATTCGCTTACCGCTTAAGTTTTTCTATGTGCCATGGCCCTTAAGCCAGCGGATACGATCGCCGGATAAATTAAACGATCGAACAGTTAACGATAAAAAAGAATTGCCAGTTACAGAATTACATAATGCGAAAGGGATCGGGACTCCCGGCTCACGATTATTACGAAAAAGCTCAGACATTCTCCGACTCGTAATTTTGTTCAATCGAGCGGGCCTCGTCCCGCTATAATTCGAAGATGGTATAATACGCGTAATTACACACACTTTGAACGCGACGAGAGACGCTCCGCCGAGAGCCGGCCGTCGCATCGAGTCGCACGCACTCTAATAGCTCTAACAGGTCCACAATAATGTCGCTCCAAACGATACTTCCAAGAGGGGGAGAGGATTATCACGGATTTACGACGTTTGCGAGGGAAAAAAAATCGTGCGAACGTGGATCAGGCGTGATCCACTCCATTGATCTCACTTCGGTTTCGCAAAAACGACGAAACGCAACGCGTCGAAGCCGCGGCGGATATATAAGGAAATGTCACGAGGAAAATCTTGGTCGCCGGGAGGGTGAAAGGTCTCTCGTCTCGTTTGCGGCGTGTCGAGGAGTGGGGAGGGGAAGGAACAAACGCCAGATGTCGAATACGCGACGCAACGAAACGGAACGGCACCACCACCTCTTCGGAATATCCTCGACGAGAATCAGTCACGTTTCCCGCGACTGTGCCCTTTTCTTTCTTCTCTCTCTCTCTCTTTCTCTCGTCCGATTTTCGGCCGGGCGCGCCCTTCAGCTTGTCTCGCGACGCGAATATAAAATATACATATAAATATATATATTATATATATGTATATATACACGTGTGGATACGTATATGTATGTGTGCGCGCGAGCGTGTATCGGTCAGTGGTGCAGTGTGCGAGAAACTAACTGACTAATTTGTGCGGATATATATATATATATATATATATTTGTATATATATCGAACTTTCCTTAAATAGTGAACGAGAATTTTGGTTAGGTGTGTGGTGTGATGTGAACACTACAGTCTCTACGCTATCACTAAGCAGGAGGCGGCATTCTGCGTGCCGCGGTCTCTCTCTCTCTTTCTCTCTCTTTCTCCCTCGCTCTCTAGCCCCTCGATTCGTCATCTCCGTCCCCCGTACGGCCGGCACGCGCGCTCCCTCCCGCTCGCTCCCGAGCTCCGGAGCTCCCTACTCTCTTCAGGGTGGGGCACGCCACCGTCCGTCCAGCGGTACAGAGGATACCCGGTCGATAGCACGCACCTACACCCACACACCCCCGGCGGAGTGGCCCGCGAGCGGGGAAACTCACGCACACGCACGCGTGACGCGCCGGTGCGTTCGCCCTCGTGAATTTTCAAACCCCGAAAAATTTCCACCTCCAGTTCTCTCCCTCCCCTCGCGCTCGGTCGGGATACGAACCGAGAATATGAACGGTAACAATTGTAATATTGAGAAATATTACGCTAGTCGATATTACGTTGCAAAATCGGGATTAATATGGTTGATGCTGTGTTAAAGGTCCTCGAATAACGCTGATATTTAATATCGAACACGCTTAATGAGCGTTGCAACGATGCATATATAAGGACGGTTTAATTTACCAGTAGATTTTTTATTAATAATTTTGCGATAATCGAAACATTACAGGTCACGACGGAGAGTTTGGGAGAGCGGGAAAAATTAATAATTTCTAAAGTCGATATTCTTTTCGCTCGACTCTTGACTCAAGAGACAAGTGTCAAGAAATCATTGTCTACATAATAAAGTTCTATTTCGCGTTAATTTATTTTAAACTGGCAATGATGAAACGACTGACAACAAAATAAACATTATTAAGTGAAAATAAAGACACTTGCGAAATCACATTTTCGCTAAGGAGATAAGGTTTCCAGGAGAAATCTGCAGTGCCCCGCTCCGCACTGAAGTTTCGCCGAATATCTCGATGTTGAATTGGAGCAGCGAAATGTCAGCGACCGGTATTTCGGCGATTTAAACGCGATTTACAATTAGCCGAGCGCGACGGGCGAAGTCGCGGGAGCATGTTAGCGCGACTACTGCAATCGTACTTGTGAAATCGATAGCATCGCTAGAGCTATACTCAACACTCAAATGTTTACGCGTAACTCAAGAGCCTCCAGCATGACGTCAACAGTCTTGGACATGTGCAACCGAATTTTGCGACGACACATGATGATACTGTCTCCCGCTAATAACGGACGTCTCGACTTTTTCCGTTTCGAATTTGTTCTCGGATAGACCATATAATTTCTTCGAAATTGTGTTTTCTCGAATATTGGACAGAGTCCGGCAAAGGGAAAGATCTAAAGATCTTTTTCGGGCTAATAAAAGGATTGACGAGATCTAAAGTAATAAATGAAACAGGAATAATCTTTCAATATTGCCATTTATTTATAACAATAATAAATATAATATCCTGTAAATGAACATCTATATATATTATTAATAATTTGCAGTCTTTCATAAAAAAATTTTTATTATTCTACTTAGTAAATTTAGATTTTTATTTAATTCTTGAATTTGCTGTCGTATGTTATTTTTCAGTTAAAGATTACTTTGAGGCTTCATTTTACAACCTTTTACCTCAAGATCTTTATGTTTCAATTATGGCAACAAATTCAAAAATTACATTAAAATCAAAATTTGCTGAAGCTAATAAAATTTTAGAGTAATAGATTTAATTTTAAAAAATTCAGAGTAAGTGATAGAGTAAATTTTTATGAAAAGCTACACAGAATTATTGTGTTATAGATATGTTCATTGAAGAATGTTATTTTTAGAACTTGATTTATAAATAAATAGCAATATCGAAAGATTATTTATTATTTCAAAGCTCATTGCTTAACAAGTTCGAAAAAAATCAGATACAACACTGCCAGAACTTGTACAATGCGAGATTCGTCCGGATATCCGGACGATTCGGGGGCCTCAAGTCCCAACGCGGCACTGGCGAACGACGCGTGGTGGGTGGCAAAATTACCGATTACAGACCGGATGGACGTCGATGGAGGTGTGACAGACTGTAAGATGCCATTTCGTTCAATCAGCTGTGCGTGTATATTGGCTCCTCCGAGACATGCTACTTTTGCCATGTATCACGCTTTCGCTTATTATTGGGATGTGTTCGACGTTACAACCTCTCTGCATAATGTTACCACACACATTTTAGCTGTAAATTTCAATAGTCCATTCTGATCAGTCATTAAAAAACCCAAAGCGAGCCTATCTTTTACCGTCTAACAGAAATGAATAAGATAAAAACCGAGTGCAGTCACGCTTAAGCGGAAAACGTCACGTTTCAACAAAAGTCTTATCTGATTAGCTTTTATCAGTTCACTTATCAATTCTGTTAAATCTGAATTTTGTTATCTTCATCAGTTTATTACAAATAAGTTTACGGTTTATAATTAATCCATGTTGTTTTCTTAATCCTTTAACTGCCGGTAACGTCAATAAGCGATTTGACGATTTTGTAAGATTTATAAATATATTTTTCGTTTAAATAATACTTTTAATAATTCTAAGGACGCGGTTTAACCGACCACGTTAAAATAATGGGCTGATCTTCCGTCTATCCGTTTGCAGAAACGTGTTATTCTGCGAAATTATCATCGTTATTGTAGCCGGAAGCAAGAGACGGCGATTCAAAAGACTCGTTACTGCGCCTCACGTGCACCACTTCACTTGCCTCTTCAGCCTCGCAGAGGACGTTTAAAAGACTCATAGGGATTATGAAAGGGCGGCCAAAGTAACGTCGGCATGAAGAAAGCAACTGCGATTTAAATTTGACACAATATGCAATCTTCGTCAAAATGTGTACACGTGATAACCATTTGCAGAAAGATCTCAGTCATAATAAATTGTGTAATTGTTTCAGTAAATATTTAACATTACATTAATGTAATTAATAATGTATTTAATAAATTGCTATTTAGAATAATTATTAATAGTATAATAATTATTATTTATAGTAATTTTAAATATATTTTTCAATTTATACGTAAAGTATATTTCTCATATATTTCACATATAAGAACTTCGTAATTAAAACCGCAAATTCAAGAAATAAAACATGGTATCCTTCGTTTTTATCTTGTTTTTTAGAGAGAACCGATATAACTTATCGAGAATCAAGTGATTGCAATCTCAAGTTCTGGGATCGCGTTCCGCGAGTATCTTCGGAAGCGATAAAATTATCGCGACACCGAGTCTTCGACGGCAGGAGCGGTGCGATTACGATTCATCAGTGCATTTTTGACGATGACCATCAAAGATAATGACGATGAATCTTCATCGAGACAGGTTACATGACGCAGCCTTACTTTAATTACATTTTTCGTTTATCGTCGCGTATCTTTACGTAATGATCTATTTCGTCTCGAATATTACAAAGTCAATATTTGCAAGGTAATGATAATGTCTCGGCAATTAAACATTACTCGTTGCAATACGTTTTTATCTTTATCACCTTAATTATCTTTCATAATTAAACAAATTTTCGCTGCGATAAAGATTATATAATGCTCAAGAATACTTTTTGTCATTTTTAATTTAAATTAATATCTTCAAATATATACATAATATTAATATTTTCCTATAATTATGAACATACTATTAATAAAATATATAATGGATCGGTACTCTTTGAATTAATACTTTCATCGTAAAAAAATAAACTTGAAATAATGTGTCTAAATTTTGCAATTGCGACAATCTTGCAGAATTATTTGATATCGTTTCCGTTCATTTTGCATGTTTATACTGCAATCATTATTAAATTTTAGGCAATATACAATATAATACATAAATAATATATAATTGATAATTATTCCCGATTGCAATAATTAAAATCGATAAAATTAGCAACGATAAGATTGCATTAAATACTGGCAAGCAGTTGCTTATAATTAATCGCCATTATTTATGCAAGATGCAAATCTCGCGATATTGGCTGATGTTTGCGACGCGATGTTTGCGTAGAACATTAAGAGGATACAACTGTCACGACGACAATTCGTAATATCGATCGTACACGTTCCCTGCAACATGTTCATTTGGTGCAAAAATGTAAAAGAACTCGAACATGTTAATCCGTTATTTTAAAGTAAAAATATGTAGCACGAATTAAATTGCTAATCTAAGAGATTAACTCATAACATGAAATTTTTAGAATATTTTAAATTCAGTTTTCTTGTATCAAAATTATATCAATAAAATTAATGCAATTTAAAATTAAAATTTAATAAAAAAATTGTTTATTGAAATAATATACACATAAAACAATTGTGAAAATAACAATTTGTTTATAATACTTAATGTCTGTTATACTCTGCTTTAATAACAGCGAATTAATCATTTGATCACACATGTTAGCAAAATCGATACCTTGTGTTAAAAAATCTCTAACAAAAATATTATACTATATTACTTTATTACTATATTACTTAAAAGTAATTTTCACGAATTTTTCTTTGATGATTTATCAAAAATCTCTATAAATTCCTTATTAATAATTTATTATTCGCTTTGTAAATTATATTTCTTGACAATTACTTTCTAACAAATTATTACTTTTTTTCAGTATTGTCTACACGCTTTTGCTGAAGTACCTAAAAATTTAGCTGGATTTTGAAAATACTTTTATTTGGACCATCAAAGTAATTATGTATGACGTTCTAACTGATTGCAAACTGGTAGAATGTTACAAGATAGATAGCTGCTTTTTGCAGCTGTCATCAATGTAAATATATCCAGCTAAATACTTCAACAAAACTGTTCATTCCATGTAAAAAAAATATTGACTACAAATATAAGATTATATTCATGTATGCTGAAGGAAATAAATTCTATTCTATAAGATTATATTCTCTCTCTTTAGTTAACATTTCTTAGGAAAGTAGACTCTCCCTCGTCATTGGACAGTACTATATGATATTCACGACGTGAAGTGCCAAGCGACGTGTTCAATCGCCGGATGCGAGCGTTTCAGGCCAGTTCCGCTTAATTCCGCGAAGGAATGAAGCTGAATTATTGCGGATTCCAAGCGAGTGCACGTTCGTTCGCACTTCCGCGATAACCGTGAGCCTGTCTCTGCGATGACGCATAGAACGCACCGATGAAATTATGTCGGCCGAACGTGCACGAATTAACGCGCCATTTGCGCGCCACTTGGATTTGCTCTGCATAATCCCTCCGCTTAAGCTTAGTGTTTGTTCGAGAGTGATTCTAGGAAACAAAGAGAGCATAAGAGAACAAAAACAAGCGGAAATAACTTTCTGCAATACTCAGCAGCAATCTCTAGCGCAACACTCATTCATAACAAATATTCATAATATGAATTTGAGATTAAGTCTTCTTGGAATTTCTCTCGAATGAATGCCAATTATTAAATGCATAGTTTACAGACTTAGTTCTAGATTCTTTATTTCCTTGAAACTTTCGGACGTTGCGAAAATTAAAAAAAAATTAATTTAATTCATTTCTAATTAATTAAATTAGAATTAATTGGAAATAGACTTCGAACGCGTGAATGAACTTCACGTAAACCAGAAATATCTCAGCGCGCGAGACTGCGGTTTGCACCGCAAAAAAAAATCTGGGAGAAAAAGCTCTATCGCTCGTTTCTATTTTTAGAGTCCCACCTCCGCGATATTACGCTCGCACGTTACGCAATCAACGCTTGCGAGCCGTCGAAGCTCGGCGAGGTGAGAGAAGACGGATCGGACAAAACAGGAAAACGGGAGATATGGCGTTCCAGCGCTGTAACGATTGTGCGCGAGCGAAAAATTAATTGCGCGATCAATACGAGCAAGGCATAAAGGGTTAACTCTCGGGAGTTCTCGACAGAATGTCCGTGACCCCGTGTGCAGCTCTTTCGAATTCAGGGTCGAGCGCTCCCTTGCGAAAAGTCGCAGCGAAAAAAATGTAGCTCAGCGATATTTTTTTTTATGGATCAAGGATCCATAGGAAAGAACGGTTTTGATGGTCTAGACATTACTTTTAGATCTGTATCTAGCTAAATTTTTAGATACTTTAACAAATCGTTCTTTCTGTGTATCTTTTCCTCCTTTTTTTTAAGAAAATATTGAGTAGATTTATATAATATATTATTTATAATATTAATATATTATAGATTAATATATTATATATCTCAAATACTAACAAATTGTACAATCAATAATGAACATATATAATTAATAAGAGTTTTAATTAGAGTATAAAAAAATGTAATTTCCTCACGCAAAAAAAATTAAGCGACTATTTTCAAGTTAAATTTAGACACGCATCCCTCGAGATCGTAAAACGGGAGTAATTTTAGAAAGTATACGAGATATATAATTTTTATTAAGCTTAGAAAATAGATGAGGAATCGGTGGAACGTATCGCGAGACTAAAATTCGAAATTATTGATGGTTCCCCTCAAATAAAAATTTCAATTTCGCAAGATTGGATTTCGCAAATTGCAAACTCCGCGACTGACGTAAGGTCGCCCTTCGGGAGGATGAGGAGGCACCTCTCTCCCGGGAAACTCTCTTGGATCTCCTGCGAGAGATGCATCTATTGATCCATGCACTCGCGCAAGCGGCTCCGCAGCATCGCGCTATCTGTCGACGACTTGTCGCAACTCGAGAGGGATTCGACAACTCGACCGGTAAGCGATCTACATCAATCGACAATTTTGCATAGAGGTTCTCAACTTTTAATAGATGCGATTTTACAGACTTCTATATAATACCAGACCGCTTGCTTCCAGTGTTAGATGGTTCGATTTTCTCATTCAAATGCGGCATCAAAAAATGCCTGCTAGTAGTAAAGAGGTTTATTAGTCGCCCATATAAAATTTGTATGTATATTTTATATATTATATATATTTTGTAATTCTATAATTTAATAATTCTGCTCCTTTTCCTTTCAGATTTATTATTAAAATAATTATTATAGTGTCTTAATCTATCTTTATATACTGCAGAACCCGTCAAACTTTCGCATCATTTTCTTTACATCATTGTATCAGCTTTACCATTGTGCGGAAAACTCGCTCGTTTACTGCTAGCTCCCGGCTGAAAAGTTAAGCAAATTTCAAGCGGTAGTGGGTCAGTGTATCGTAAACACATACTAATTTATTTATCTAACAAGACACGACGGAAATTACCACTACTGCTTGAAATTCGCCTAACTTTTCAGCCGGGAGCTAGCAGTCTAATAGTAGACTCCCGTATAACGTGATTAATGTTATGTGTTGTACGATTTCGCGTTATAGGAAATCGTATTGTACGAGAATTTTCCTCGTATAACGAATGATATAAAGTGACATGTTTGGAATGACTATTGTCATGTCAACTCTTGTTTTCTGTTTTACTAATTAGGACATTTTTTTTTAAATATACTATTTATTTAAAAAAAAAAACATTAATGTAAACAAAACTTTTTTATTCCATAAATTCAACAAAAGAAATAATTTAACAAATCAATTTATTATAATACGTTATAGTATAGTAAAACTAATTTTTAAATGCGGAGAATTTCCCGTTGTATCATGAATCACGTTATATGAAAACAGTAGTCACGGTATCTTTGGCAACGATATCTTTTATGGAAATTTACGTTATGCAGGAGTCTACGGTATATAGAAATCTATGGATGTGATTCTTTCGAGAGAACAAATGCGAAGAAAAACGCAATTTTTCGAAAAAACTTTTGCGAGAAAAAGTTAGGATTAAAAGGAAAAAATGCAGAGAAAACACTATTCTCGTATGGAAAATACAAGACAATAGATCATTGTGTAGATAAATGCAAAGAAACAAGCAAAGTATTCTCGCAATTCTTACGAAAGATACGAGATACATAGATCATCGTAGATAAATGCAGGAACAAGCAAGCTATTCTCGAATCATATTTTTCATTATACATGAAACTCGTGTAACGCGTGTCGTAGAAAGATATTGTACCTCTATATTTGAAAATGTAACGTTTTTAAATTTTTCATTCCAATATTTTAAATTCTGATTTTTGCCGCGGCAAACTTGTGTGTGGATTAAATTTTTACGATTCAACGTTAACGAGACGGCGGGAGACGGCGATGGCTCGACAGAAAACAGTTGGCAGTCGCGATGCGGCCGTGTTATGCAATACGACGGAAACCTGGCACTCTAAATCCGGCGTGTACACGCAAAGCTACAAATTGAGATCGTAAACAACGCAGGCTTCTACTGGCCACGGACAAACCAATTTTATTTCTGGACAGACGCGCCTCTTCCCGCTTGAATGAAGTGCAATTCTATCTCACGAATCGTGACATTGCGAAGTAAAAAGCTATAAAAAGAGCTAGAACGAATTTAGCGAGCAAAATCGTGTTTCAAAAGACATAAGAATTTGTCCTGACATAAGAATTTTAGCCTTAAATGAAAACAATTGTCTCTGTGAAATCTTCCATAAGAACTAGATTTATCCCATTAAAAATCAAATTTTATCCAATCAAGTAATTTTTTTCTAAGTTAAATACAATCGTGTAACTCGCACTATTGGAACTGCTGAACGAATTTCAAATTCTGCTGTAGATTCTATTGTAAGGTCAAGGCCACACCTCGTGCGTAAAACTAGGGACGAAATGAATCGTTATGAATTATTCGAGACTTTATAGACCGACAATTTCACCAATATTACCCGAGACGCTTCCATCCGGCTTTACCGGAGGTATGAAGGAAGAAGTTGATAACGAAATTAAACTCATTGATCAATTTTTCTAATCAACTATCGCAATTTCGATATTACTCCGCTGATATGAAATGGAATGTAATCAACAACGTTCTCTACCATTACTTTATTCTTTCTCATCACAAAACATCTGAACGAATATCCCGTTTAATCCGACAGATGCAAAACATAGGCGTGTACAATACTTTAAATCAGTAATTAATTCACATAATTAAACGACATTCTTTACGTTACTTAATTTTTTCCCGTCACATTATAAAACATCTGACGTGTATTCCGTTTAATCTGACAGGTGCAAAACACAGGTGTAAAACCTTTATTTTTAAATTAGTAATTAATCGCAATCCGTCCAATTAGAAACCTCTTAGAATTTTACAAGCAAGCTATAATTGAAGATCTGACATGATGATATTCCGCGCGTGCTGTCTCGCCGCGTAACTAATAATAAATGCGATTTATCACATCTAATTTCACGAGCCAGGATAATATCGCCAAATATTTAACTCCGTCGACAGGCATCTGCCCTTACCGTATCTTATCGCGTTACATCGACGGGAAGATATTAAAAATGAAAAATTATAAATAAACGCTTTAACATGATCATATTTATACGTGCTATACTACTTACGTTATAAATAAACAGCGCTACGGTGCTCGAGATATTACGAATAAAACCTGATTTAACAAACAATTTAAATGTATATTTAACCATTAAATGACAAGCTATATTTGGTGTCCGTTCAATAAAAAAATATTCTAATTAAGTAATAACACAATAAGTAAAAAAATATGAAAATAATACAAGAAATTCGTTGATAATGAGAAAGATCTTTATATTTATTCCCTGCAGAAAATATAGAAAAATTTGTTGAATTATTTAACTTCCGGAATACATCGATCGCGAAAAATGGAACTTTTGGAACGATTAAGCCCGCTCTAATTGAACTTCTTGGCATGGTTCATCTCCTCTCTTTTCTATCAGGTTAAAAAAAAAAAGAAAAGATGAACGGTGCAAAAAGTTCAAGTTAAAAGGAGCAAGCCTAATATCTATGATTATGACGTTTAGTCACAACTGATTATACAAGATGTGCCAAGAGGACTAATTAAATCGAAGAAAAAAAAAAATCAAATTTAAAAGTGCAAGAGCCTCGCGCTAAATCTTTCGAAGATTTACGACTGACGTGTACTCACGAAACAGATTTTTATTTTACGCTTCTCGCCGAGCACTCGGTACTCTCTGTACTCTTTGTAGGCGCGTCAGCGTGTCAGGTATAGAAGTCGGTAATGTGTGAGTAGGAGGCGAGCCACATCTGGCCTTAAAGAATCGAGAAACACGTCACTCGGTATAATGCGCTTGCCTATAACTCGACTTAACACGTGGCACATGCAAGAAGTAAAGGATGATGCAAATATCTTTCGCGAGAACGCTGTAGAATGCGATGCTCGCGTTACCACACAATTACTACGAATATTAATAAAATGCAATAAATAGAATGTTCTTTAATAAATATCTTTAAAATATAACCTTTGCGTCATTTATAACAGCGACACATCGATTTCCGCCTACGTTCAAATAAAATTATACGATATGTGAATCATTACGAATCTCTTGAAGAACATGAATGTTGAATGCAACTATAACGTTAATAAAAAATTTGAATGTAAATCGTAACATTTTGAATAAAGTACGTATTGTATATTGTCGATGTTATTTTATACGCTAAAGAGCAGGATTATTATGTTACTTTTTCACTCTTACTTTCAAGCATACCGTATCGGTAACAATGCGTTGTTAAATCGAACATGTTCACAATAGAGTATCATATATCGTACGGCTGCGTGAACATATAAATCTCGTCTAGAATTACTCGAAGGAACGCGGCCGATCGATCAGTAAAATCGAGCCATCGCGAATGGTCATTTCTGTACGTAAAGCTGTATGTAACATGTATTATACTCGAAAGACACAGATGTATATTTTTAGTTGCTCCAGTTATTGCGTAACGTAGCCGTTGTGATGCGAATAAGAGTTTTCGATATTTAATTAAATAAAAATTAATAATTATGGTAAAATTTAAATATCAAAAGTTCTTATAATAATTAACTCTTCTAATTAATAATTTTCAATTAACAATTTAAATATATACTCGCAAATTAACTTTTTAATGTAGAAAGAATTACACGCTCTTGCGGCATGTAACCTTCTGTTTGCGGTTGATTTGAAATCCCCAAATATAAAACGGTTTATCAAGCACGAGCATCTCTGAACTTACGTAATTGCCCGGATCTTCTTGCGCGGATCTATACATGGACGGCTCGATCTGTCAATGCACTTTCAAGCGGAAATTCGCAGCAACGAGCCTAACAATTTGCATGTTCGATCAGCGTGCCGTGATCATGATCGAACAACGGCGAGATCGATATTGATCAGCCGGAAGAGGGAGGCGCCGTAATCGGAAGATATCCTCCGAGAGGAGTGGAGAGATAAAAACTTTAATTGTTTGATATTAATTTAATTATTTAAAATTTCAATTATCAAAGTTTTAAATCTTTTAAAATCTAACGCGTTGGAGAGAAAAATATCACGCAATTTCCTGACGATGTAGATGATGTAATAACGAAATATGATACGTGTAATAATCGATCCGTGTATTTTTATAACTTTATATATTTTAAACAACAATACATCCTCCCGTACGGTCAATACGGCTTAAATGTCGCGACTTTTTTTTAGTCGTCAACGAATTGACGTAACGTCGCGCATAGTTCGTTTAACGACTGCGAACTGCCTTCGTATAAATGTTTGCGCGTCGCTAATTCATAATATTAGCCGTGGCGATGGGTCGGCGAGCTGTTGAGTTAACTCGCCAGCATAACGTCGCAGAACGCATTGCCCTCGAGTAAACTTGCAGATGCGTGACGAACATCCTGCAGTACCAAATCAAGAGATGCATGCGCGTCAGGTATATTACGCGATAGTGTGACAAAAACTAAAGTATATAATGTAAATATAACAAAAAAAAAAACTAAAAAACATAATACCAATCAAGAAATTTTATATCATTGCGAAAAATTATTACAATTAAAAAAAATATATTTTGAAGCTTACTTTAAGATACATTTTTGTTTAATGATATTTTATCAAGTTACAGCGCTTCAAAATATTCAAAAATATTTAAAAAATATCATTTTTCAATTTTATGTAATTTAAGAAAAAATATTGTAGAAATTAAAAGACAGATTTTTAAATTTCTATCTCTTTTTTAAAATGCATTTTTTAAGACTTCTCTATATTTTTTTTCCCACCGAAACACTCAACTTTTCGTGAGAAAATCACAAGCGTTCTCGAATTTATGAGTAGTAATACAATAATAAGTATAATACAAATAAAAATACAACATAATCATAATTAAACGCCATCATTAAAATAAAAGTTCTCACATAAGCGCTCGATTAAAATATCGACACTGCGAAAAATTTTGCGAGAAGCTATACGCGAAATCGCGATTTGCATTTCCTATCAGAAACCTGATAAGAACTTCCGCAATTCTGGATTGTTGCCGCGATCCCAAGCGTGACGATCGCGAGTGAGGACTCGTCGTCAGGCGTGTTCGTCCAAACGCGCGTCGTCATTTCTTAGAATCTCGCTCGCCGGCAAACGACGCCCGAGTCCAGTCACCGCGCGATGACACGAGAGGAGAGGAGCCGCGTAGTAATGCCGTCATTACCATCGATCGCCGAGAAACAACGGCACCGCGATCGCCGACCGAGAGAGATGTCGGACGTTTCCTTGATTGACTAAGGCACGTGACGCAATTCGTATCACGGATTTTGCCTCATCGGAAGGATCGTACTGTATACTACCGCTCATAAGTTTCTCGCATCTTACGAAAAGCTCGGTGAAATATCTCGGTGAAAAAGAAAAACGTAGAGAAGTTTTCGAAAATGAACATCGAGTTTCAACGTTAAGTCGCACGTAAAAAAGTTTCAGCGATCGTAAGACCGTAAACAAATCGATCAATCACAATCGAAGTTGTGGTCTTATGTCCTAGAAGGTTCGCCTGACTGGCGATTTTTGTTCAACGAACAATTTTATCAATGTTTTACGGCGTTTCAAAACAGAAAAGTATTCAAAAAATATCTTTATTCAATTTTATGTAAGTTGAGGAAAAATATAGAGACGAAAAAAATTAAGACAGATTTTTCTTTTTTTTAAAATGCATTTTTGAAAACTTACGATCTTACAAATACGACTAAAATTTGTTTACAGCCTTTAGGATCTCGCCACAGAATTATTATAACTATGAATTTCCTGGTTTTGTTTTAATTCATATTTTCTTCGCAAGTATAGCAAGAAGGAAGTTCCAACTAGAAAGAAGTTTCGCATCGAGAAACCGTGAACGAAGGCAGATTTACAAAGCGGTTTCTTTGTTTTCTCCTGCAAGGCTCTTAAGTAGCAAAAGAGAGAAGCGAACTCTTTGATCATATACTAAGGCAAGAATAGATCTAAAGCTTGTATCAGATTACGCATTGAAGATTAAAAATTAGAGTTCAATCAATCAGAACGAAATGGATGGAAGATGAAGGCTATTTGAATGATTGAATTCTAATCCTTATGCTCGTTTTCATCAACCAAGACGAAATTAGATTAACTTTAATCTCGATTCAACTTATCCATCTTTTTCTAAGAATAGTAACAATTATATATTATATATAATTATTACTTATTATTATAATTATATTAATAATTATAATAGTAAATAATAATTATATATTATATAATTATAATTCTTAGTTAATTAAAATTATCATAGAAGAATTAGTAATTAATAAGTCAAACCAAGAGTAAAGCGAGTTAATCTACTTTGATGAATGGGCATTAGTTCGTAATCTTCAATCTCATAAACTGATACGGCTTAACAATAAGCGGCAATTTTTCGAGCTATGCCGCCGACGTCGCGCTTTATCGATCCTTATCCTATTACGTAAACGCCTTTACTCCGAAATTTCATCTCGACTCGGGCCGTTACCAAGCGGCAACTTGAAGCGAATCGATCTCGGCGTGGCAAAAAGAATTTCATGGTGGAGACCCCGAGAGGATCTCCCGAGTAACGCGTTCGGTCGGTACGAACAAAAAATCGAAACCGGTACGATTCGCGGCGAGCCCAATCTTCGACGTCACGGGCACGCGGAGAGAAAAAAAAAGGCTGTGATCGTCGTGTTTCTAGATAAAAACAAAGTGATTATCGCGTATCGAATATCGCGTATCAGATTTCGATCTCCGCTATCGGACGATTCTAACCTCGGTAATCCGAAAGGACTTTTTGCCGTCACGATTCAGCGGGGAGAACGCCCGCCGAACGGAACGCGCCGACAAAACCGGTATACGAGGGGCGAAACCCCCGTCCGCGTACGGGAACGTTGCGATATCCAGATTGAATCGCCTCGACCGGGGCGAGAAGTTGAAACAACGGAATCGTTCGTGAAGCTCGGTCGCTACGACGGGCGGAAGAGAAACCAATCGGCCGGCGACGAAATTACCACCGGCGATCGGTCAGGTCGACGGGGACCGGACCGGATCTACGGATCGCGATCGCATCCCGAAGTCTCCGGATCGATGTGACGTAACGTGGCAGGCAGAACCGGCCGCTCGGAAATCCCCCCGTGACTCACCTGGTGATGCACGAGCGACGGCGAGAGACGGCGACGACGAGAGATCGGAAGGCGATCGGGTGGCGCACCTTGAATTCACGAACGGCGACACGTACGTGGCGCGAGTCAGAAACGAAGTGGCGCGGCACAGCGCGGCGCGGAATCCGCTCGCCGTCAGATTGAGTGCCTCTCCTCTCGGCTCGACCAATCGCCGCGCCGCACGCGGCCCCCACTCCCTCCCGCGTCGGCGTCCAGTTCCGCCGTTCCGCTATTTCCGCGGAGAAAAGTTTTCGGTTGCTACCTGGACTTCTTCCGGGAGCATCCGTCGCGAATTTGCCGAGAGCGGTACACTCCGTGGCTCGCGGGAACGGTGAATCATCTGACGAATCCCCTTTTCGTTCGATCATCCCTTTCATTCGATCGATCTTCGATCTCAAAACTGTTCTTTTTGGCTATGTATAATTTTCTATACTCAAAATTGAATCTATGTGGTGATTGAATGGGAAAGAAAGAGAAATGAAAATAGCGAAGGAAAGTAACGAAGCGAAGAAAAGATCTTCTATAAAAATATAAATATTCTTGAAATATATATCCAAGCAGAACAGGCCGTGATAACATTATGACGTTAAAATAAATCGTAACTGATTAGAAAAGGATTTTTAGTAATCATTTTGACGTCATTTTGATTTTATAACTTTTATAACTTGATTTTATGATTTTTTTGTTGTGTACGGTCTTCGATCTCAAATTGTTCTTTTTGGCTATGTATAATTTGCTATACTCAAAATGAAATTGAATCTATGTGGTGATTGAATGGGAAAAAAAAAGAAATGAAAATAGTGAGGGAAAGTAACAAAGCGAAGAAAAGACCTTCTACAAAAATATAAATATTCTTGAAATATATACCCAAGTAAAACAGGTCGCGATAACATCATGACGTTAAAATAAATCGTAACTGATTAGAAAAGGATTTTTAGTAATCATTTTGACGTCATTTTGATTTTATAACTTTTATAACTTGATTTTATGATTTTGTTTTGCTATGTACAGCAGGATGTAGATATTATTCACGTTTCTGTGTAAAAAAGTAAACATTTCATTTAAAAATTTTATTCATCGAACATGTCAACAGAATTTTTTTTAATTTGTTATACACACATACATTTATATAGAATTATATTTAGAAATACAAATATCCTTTATATAAAATTACAATAATAATAAAACGAAGGCGCTAACGAAATAGGACGCGAATCATCAAATATCATATAAAATTGAATTTAATTTTATCCTGGATATAAAATAATATCTAGATGTCTATAAATGTAAGAATATAAAAAGAATATTTGACGCTAGGTAAAGTGCTTATGAAACGTATTGCGCACTAGGAACTTTATCTTAATATCTTTATACCCCAATATCTTAAAATGTCATTGACACATTGAAAAGATTTGTTCTTTATCGTCGAAAGATAAACCGACCGACACCTTTTTGGCGCGTACCAAGGCCAAGGTCTCGCGATCACGTTGGTAGTCAACTATGAGTTTACGAGCTCCGCCCCATTGCACTAGTTTAACTCTTCGCGGTTGATTACGTGACGAGATCAGGCCTGCTCCTTTTAACTTCTTGCATGGTTCATCTTTCCTCTTTTTCTCTCCACGTTGGGGAGAAAAACAAACCTTATTGCACCCAGTTTTTAGCATTTCTATCTCGTAAGTGTGACTAAATATGTTAAAAAAGAGAATAAAGGCTACTTATCGTTTTATCTAAAAGAATGTTTCCGTTTATAGAGAATTCTATTGAAAACTTGCAGGAAATGCTTTTTACGGTATAATTAATTCTATAATTAAATCTGAAGAATTATGGCCTCTTTCGATGTATATTTATACTATATAAATCTGGCATATAATCTCAAAAATAACTTGTAACTTTGACTTTTCGTAAATATCACAATTTCAAAATTCAATTCGTTCATTAGGGCGAAGACTCTTGAGTTCATTGCTTTCGATTTAAGCGATCCACTCTTTGATTCAACGATAACACTTTCTTAATTCTCTCTGCGCTATTTTTAATCCGCCACGCGAAACGCTTTGGTAGCGCCGCTTTGAATCTGCTCGGCTCGATCCCGCGCTTTCGTCGTTCCGTCGTTCCGATATTGTCGGGATATATGGGTCACCCGGTGGTGGTTTCCGGGGAACAGTGAGATTCCGAAGGGAGGAAGAAGAGCGCCGTTACGAAATCAGCTGTGCACCCGCTCGGGTTGCTCTAGGTCGCGCCAGCCAAGACCCCCGTTTCCACCCCCGCGGAATAGCGGAGGGGAGACTAAAGGTCGCTCGTGGATAGATCAATACCAAACTACTACCCACATACCTACCCACCTACCCTCCTCCCTCACGCGCTAATAAGAATATCCAGAGAGGATTAAAACTCTCTCTCATCATCGAGAACCTTTCGTCATGTACGACGCTTCTTCCCCATGATTAATCCCATGTATGCGATAATCGTTTCGTCAACGGGCCACTTGCGACGAGCCCTTACACGTTACGCGGGATATCTCCCTCTCTCTGAAGTGGATCTTTCCTCGGGGAATTTAATCGCGATATTAATTAAGGGAGTTTTCGCAAATAGAGCCACGGGAAGATGGAACTTCGCTTCCTAATTAATCCTACGTGAATCTCGCTTTGATGCGATTTTTAATTGCAGACTTGATTACCCCAAGACATTTAATATAGAAAAATAAAATAGAATGTGTAGAAAAAAAAAATTAAAAAGTCACTCAACGCAAATCCCACTTTGATGCATATATTAATTGGACGCACTTTTAATTATTAAGATATTTAATGTAGAAAATTGAAAGGTGATCATTAAATTAAAAGTGAAGTAAATAAATATTGATTGCAATTTTGATTTTCTGCATTTTAATTGGTGAGTTAACTTTTGCAAATCGAAATTATAATGATATTTGCGGAAGCTAAACTGATTTTATTTATCGTTACATAGCGTACATTCACCGCATTTCACGTGCGACTTCCCAAGGGATGCGAGATCTATCTGTAGTAAGCAAATATTTGTTCCAAAATTGCTTCGAGGCGATAACATCGCGTTCATCTATTTCAGAGGTTCGAAAAACAAGACGATAAATCGCATTTGAGATCTGCAGGACAATGCCGGAATGAATATGCTCGCGATATTTCACTGAACAGATCATCTCGATGTATATAATGTGTGTGTGTGTGTGTCGATCATTTGCTACATAATGACATATCTCAAAAATTGTCATTTTTTAATTGTTTGCAAAGAAAGAACGGGAACATAAAGAAAAAAACTGCTTTAAAAGTACATACTTTTATTCCTAGGCAATCAGCCATTAAATCAGTCATTACATCAAAATTGTATTTTAAAATTAATATTATAAAACTTTAATAAAATTCAAAATATTCAAATTTATTTTCTAAAAAATTTCATTTTTTGAGTTGTATCGTTGCAGCAAATGAGTACATATATACAGGGTGCAAGGCACATCTAACTTGCACACTTCAAAAAACTTGTAAATTATACATTGTACGAGAAATCGTTGTATACAAAAGTTACATGGCTTTGAGGAAGTCATTACATAGTGTATTAATTTTTTTTATAAATGGAAGCGTTTCGGAGATTTCAAAATCAACTTCGTTTTTTTTACATAAAATGTTACATTTTTGTGCCACAATTAAAAAGTATGTTTAATTTTGCGTACAAATGTATATTATTGTTTATTAGCCTAAATCCAATAAATAATGAGATATTCAAGAAAACAAAAAGAAGTTGGAAATTAAAAAATGGAAATTTAAAAATTGAAAATGAGAAAAGTAATGTAAGTAAAATAGATAAAAAGTATTAAGGTCTAGATCTGATATGGCTTAAATTAAGAGAGATAAAAAAAAAGAGAGGCAGAGAGAGAGAGAGAGAGAGACCACTGTCAATGCTAAGCTCTCGTTATGTAATGCCTGCTAACGTTCGTTGGACCAAGTATACTCGTTTTCTGCGGAAATAAGTCGAGCCAAGCCAAGAACGCGCTGACACCTTGAAAATACTAAGCAGTCGCTCGTTCATGAACGGTTTTTTGAAAACCGTTAAACGAGATTACATTCCACTCGTGCGGAATGACGCTACATAACGACGCACGCATTTTTGCAGCCGTTGCTCAATCGACTGAGAATCACTGCGCCGATCTCTCGGAGAACAGCCTTGGCATCCGGTCGTCGAGACTGATCGCCTTCGCAATGTCCCCGCCCAGGAAGTGTTACAATTTGACATATAAAGTTATCGTTATTAGACTCGCACTCGTGGTCTGTTTAAAGATCGTCAAGCGCTTTCGCAGCAATGCATGTATAGTTGCACACAACACAAATCATTGTAGCAACTACATTATAACATTTCTGCAATATAGCTGCGATGATCTGTGCTACACGGGTAAGTTCTGCATATAAAACATTTGACAAAATATGGCAATTTTCTAGGACGAGAATATTGAGACCATAATTTCTAATCTATTCTGAAGACCACCTTGAACCTTATGAGTAACTTATGAACTTATGAACTAGCATGAAATTCTTCAAATATATGTAATTTGAAATGTGCACCTCTTTCTCTCCCTAAAGAATTAATGGTCTCCGTTAGTCACGAATTTAAAAAATTGTATAAACGATTGCGTGCTACAAAATATCATCGGACGAAAAAAATTGATGCCGCAAAACCTTTTAGCGGCACGTGACAAACGGAACGAAACGGACAGTGAGAAGTTGTGACAGTGGAGCTATGACCGTGACCTCGTTACATGATCGCACGAAATGAGAGGAAAATGAGAAAAGGGCGTTTGTTCGCCAAGATACTGCGCCAAGATACTTCACTGAAAACGATACCTATGTCGGTTATGCATGTCACAAATGCGAATAATGGAACGGATCTTCAACGTCTTCAGGACAGGAGCCAATGGCCGGTGGGCGTTCGTTCGTGGCGAGTTCTGTCTGCCAAGTGCAGAATTTTCTCCCTTCCTCATATTCATTCCCGTTGTCGGGTTCGTATGTGAGGAACCGACTTGCCTTGACCAAAGCTTAACTGTAACAAGCCCCTGTTGGTTAGTCGTCTGATTGTTATAACCTGATTTTACCTCCTCCAGTTTAGTTGCCGTCTATGCCGCCACGCGAGCAAACAGAAAAAAATTTGGGATCCTGTGAATCAAAGAAACTTGTTATTATAATATCTTTTAATTAAATATTTGCGTTTCTAATTAAAATCAAATGTAGTGTTAAATCGGATTAAATAGCTAATGATGACAATCGTGTACCGATTGAGTAATTAATGAACAAAGAACTACATTTAGCGTATAATTTTGGGTAGATAAGCATCAAGATGGGCTTGTATGGATCGCAATACGTTTATTCTGGATGCACCGCAACGAGAATTATTTTGTCTTTTTCTTTTTTTTTTCGTTCGTGTCAGCTATCACGACGATGATCGTAGTATAGTTTATCCAAATGATCACATGGCCGTTTTGATCATTATCTTGATGGATTTTCTTATATTATTTTTTATATTATTAAGAGTTCAAGGAAACAAGCGGTGAGAATGCATGACTCATGCGTTAAACAGAATTTATTTATTCAATTTATTATTTTCTATTCCAAGAAGCTAATATTATTGCTATTTTATAATCATATTATATTTATAAATAAAAATGTAATTTTTTAATAATTAAAAATGTATATAATAATTTAAAATTATTATTATATTTATAATACAACGATAATAAAGATAAATAATATAACGGTACATAACGTACAGAGTGAGTCATAAATATGTTTTAAAATTTCGTGCTCGTGTTGCTGAGTAAAAAAGAAGAACAAACGTTGTTATGAACATTAAGTCGCAAATGCTTGCCAGATGATCTGTGGTAATCTTGGTGTTTACGAACGAATGAGCCAGTCATACGTCGTGCTCAGGCATGTGTAGAAAATGATGTAGGACATCTTGAGCATCTCTTGCAAAAAAATACCTATCTGAAACTTTTAAATGAAGCCATTTAATACTACTGTATATGTATCCATTATTTCGGCAACAAAGCATTTCTGATCTAACGTTTATAGGAACATTTGTTCCTATTCCCTTCCTTTTTATCCCGGAACACGCTCACAAAATTTTAAAACATACTTATAACGGACTCACCATGTATAATAGTACGTAAGACTCACCCTGTATAACAGTACGTAATAGTAATATTTATAATAAAAGACGTAAAATTATGAGCGATTATGAATATTAAATGCACATTTAGCATTTAAACGTTTTTATCGAAGAATAATTGTGCGTTTAAGCGCAAGGTGATTCGATCGATTGAACACGTCAGCTTGATGAAACATAATTGCAAGTTGTAAATGCAAGCATTTGATGAATCAGTCTGGTGGATTCAACCGTGAAATTAATTATGTTATCGCGCCAAGAAACAGTCGGGTTGCCAAAATCTTTCGCTGAAATTAATTCGAAATCTCCACCGAGACACCAAACAGCAGAGTAATTCGCAATGTAGAAGAAGTTGGAATTGAGATGTAGAAGAAGTTAAAACAAGCTCCCGATGACGCGTGCATACGCTGATGTCTTTCGAGATGCTCGCGAAAAGGCACACGTGCCATCCGCCACATCTCTCTGCGGCGTGATTACGTAAGAACGGCTGTACCACGCGCGCGCACTCATGAATCGATATCCGGGGTCTTTTATTTACGAAGCAATTATCTTTTGGATACCTTGGTTACTTTACGAAAAAGATCAAAACATTAGAAAAATATATCTCTCTCAGATTTGTTTTACACGTACTTTCCAATTACATCCGAAACTCTTTTAACAGTTTTATTCAAATCACAAACCTTTTATAAAAAAAAAAAAAAATTAATATTTCCAAAATCAAGATGGTACTGTACTCATATGATTTTATAAAAATTGTGTGTATTGAAAAAAAAATAAATTTCTTGAAATTGTTTTTCCTAAAAATGTAAAATTTGAAAGCTTTCGATTTGGATATAACGTTATTATTCGTTGTATTTCTGGAAATTTCTCTATAAATACATTGCAATCCAATCGATTAATAAATAAATTTGCTCGAATATTCGTATCGCATACGTAATCTCACTTCCGCTCTTATCATCGTGTGCATAACGTCTGATTATCTGACATTTAATTAATAGATATAATAGATAAAATAGTTAAATAATAGATATAACAAATTTTATGATAAATTGCACGGATTACAGATTAATGCCTCACCTTCATTGATAAACTCAGATTAACATTAATAACTCAGATAATAATTATATTATTGATCGTCCAATCAATAATTATCGCCAGTGATATTATCCACCAAATCATTAATTACCAGATAACGATCATCTAGAAAATATGAACAGCAAAATTATTATAGTTCAGTTATAGTTTTTTAAATATATTCTATATCTTTTTCAGAAAATATTGATTTTTAAAACGTGTTTTATCTTAAATTAGTGATAAATCAATTTATATGATAGTACGAGTTTGATGTATAAAGTTTCAATGTTATGGAATTTGAAATATTTCCTTCTACTTCTTATTTTTCTTGGCGGTAGCAATAATGACACGTTTACTTCTAGCCAAATGCTCGAAAATTGTTCGCTCCTAATCTAAATGCTATTTTCACGATCTCTCGCAACAATATATCGAGAAAATACTATCTGACGAGTAATTTTATTGATTCGCATACCTGCAAAGCAGGAATTTTATAATTAACGGCATTGTTCGTTCATTGTTCATTTGGACTTTCGATCAACATTTAATAACGTTTGCGAGCGCTAATCAGCGATTTCCTGGCCAGCGCGCTTTTCACGACAAAACACTCTCCAATGTATCCCCGGAAAGCTACGAAAACGAATCTATTTTCGAGCTCGGTGAATCGCTGTTGTCAGGCGGGCTTTCGACTCCCTGTCGCTTTTCAAGGGCTTTCGAAAAGAACAGGGAGCAACTTTCGAAACAACGAATGGCGCTATTTGTGGTTTATGCGTTTAATTATGAAAGATTAAAATTTTACAACAAAGGCCACAGTGAATATTAATTTAGCAGCGATGTTAGGTTTGTTCGCGTTGCTTGAAATCCCGAAAAACTTTTGTACTTAAAACGAGATAAATACCTTCGGATGTTGGAAAAAGAAAAAACAAAAATGCTGAGTGCAAAAAGTGCAAGCAACAAGCAACGCGAGTACATTCTATTTTTTCTTTCCTTAGCGTTTGCTGAAACACAACATTATCGCAGAAATTTTCCATCTCCGCAAAAATACCCCCCCCAACATCCTGATTTTATTCTCAGAATTGCGGAGGGAATTGATCAAAATTTTGTTTCGTGCTATAACTATCTACGTTCACGCGCGTGTGTTACTCCTGCAGCGTTATGCGTTCTATTTGTCAGCCCTATCCTATTTCTCACTTCGGCTAATTCCATCACAGCGGGCCCGGTGGATTGACCTCGCGAACAAGAGATCGTTTCTCGTCTCCTTATACTAGCGATATTTTGAGACGTTTGACGTCCCGACGTCTAGCAACTTTGAGCAACTGTCACGACTTCCACTGTTTTGCTTCAAAGTATAGCTTTTTAAACGCAAAAGTGCAAAATAAGAATTGTAACATGCGTACATGAAATTACATTTCAAAAATAATAATAAGATGACTTATTTATATATTAACAATAGCATAAATAATAAATAAATATAACAAGAATATAAATGTATATATAATAAATTTTTTAACATAAGAAAAAAAATAAATATAAAAATATTTATATATACATATAAAATAATGAGATAAATACTTAGACATTATAATTAAAGATATTTGATATTTGATAATTTAATATTATTTTTCATTTTTTAAAGATATAACACTTTATTATAAATATTTATATTAATATCATAAATATTATTACGTTTTTTAAATATATTTTGACGATTAGAATATGGAGATTGGGAATTACTTTGATCAAGCTCAAATTAATTTAACCAATGATTAATTTATCAAGCAATAGTTGCATTATTTCGTTAATATGGTTAAAATTATTAATTTTTTATTGCTTAACATATGGAAAAAAATTAGACACGACAAATTATATAAGTAGAAATTATGCTTTAAACAATTCTATTTAATTAATCACCAGTTAATTTAATTGGAGTTGGTCGAAAAAGCAACTTCTTGATTAGAAATATTTAGAAATGTTTAGAAATATAGAAATAAATATGTAAAGAAAAGAAAATTATGCTTTATAATATTTTTATAAGCATGTTTTAAATGTAAAAATCTATAAAGAATAAAACTATAAAAAATATAAACATATATAAATATATAAAATATAAAGTTTTTAGAACTTATTTAATTTTAAATATAAATCTTGATAATACTTCTAATAATCTTGATAGTAATACTTCCCAAAGTTATCGTTAGGTGTCACCATCTGCTGCTTTCGGCACCACTGAAATATAATAATACTGGAACGAGCGCGGGCGCTAGTGTCGTGAAATGACAAAGAGGGTTTTAAGTGGTATCTTTGTCTCTTTTTAGTACAATCTGGCCAAAAGTTTCTTTGTAACGTTTATTGGATACATGTAACCGTCTTTTATAAAACGAGACTGTACGATCCCTACTATCGTTTACCACACATGCGTAGTATAGCTTAGAGAAGGCTAAAGATACCACCTTGGATGCTCTCTCTCGGATCACACTCTTATTCATAGGGTCGCGCTCGTTCCAGTATTATTATATTTCAGTGTTCGGCACTCAACTGAAGTTAGTCGATAAATACGAATTTTTTCGGAATTTTATTTTTTGCTAAATTCTAGCAGAATTACATAAATATATAATGATCATAATAAATATTTTCTCTTTCATATAATAATAACGTTTAAATTATGTTACAATATTCTGTATGTTATTCCAGTCAGTAAAAACATTTATGCGACATTTATTACATCTAAATTCAATTCTTTTTTTCATAATGATAATTACATGGACATCAAATCGCATAAATATGTTAGACGTTGCTTAAGACATACGTCAGATACAAAATCTATCATGTGTTTGCAATATTTTTCTTAGGTTGTCGTAAAATAGTTTTAGCTTTTAAGATAAATTAATTTTTACTTAAATTCTAACATTAAATGTAAATGTAAATGTAAAATTAAGGATGTATGTGTCACATCTTAAAATATTACCAAAAATATAAAAATTTCATATTCTATTATTCTGTGTAAACTTTAAGCACACTGTTTTTATTGATTTAAAAGTTATTTGATTGTTTTGTTTGCATTGATTTTTACCTAAAATCATCTTTTGTATAGTTATTCGAATAATTACAAATTTGATGAAAAAAATATCATGAATTAAATAAAATTTTTTACATGACTAATAAAACTTTAATAAGTATTCGTGCAAAAGATCATTTTTGGATCCACTTACTCGCACTTATTTACCTAAAATTATTTAATAGCAAAACATGATCATTTCACTGTTGTAAATCAAATTATTTGTTGCTTTGTTTTTTGCAGTTGATTTCAGGGCATATTTATAACCAATTTTTTTGTTTTTTTTTTTCGTTTAAATTTCGACAACTTTTAGCTGGTATTATATAGCCAAAACATTCTTAAGGATAATTCTAGATCTCTGTATTATATGTATTATAACTTACTTTGAATGTAATAATTAAATCGTAATGTAATAGATATTCGATAACACCCCCCCCCCCTCCCCGCAAATATCTTATGGGTTCACTCTCGCGATCACACATTTATTCGGCAACTTTTGGACCCACATGATTCGTGAGAACGCGATTTCACGGCGAATCGCTTTCTCATGACGTGTCGTCGAGGGCAAAAACGCTCTGACCAACGTCGTCCCGCATACAAGATCGCCTACGTAATACAATATAACATGACTGCGGGTGGGAACAGTTCATGGCTTACATATCTTCGGATCTGATTGCTCCTCGTATTCACGCAGAAACGCGGAAAAATGCGCCCATATGCAGGCCTCTTTCGGTTCTAATCTACCTACAGATCGGAATCTAAATTAACTTAATCGAGAAATTTTTCAAACATGCCTTTTTCGCCCCAGAGTTATTTGGAATTTCTATTGTAGAGATATTAGATCTATGAATATTTATGAGAAATATAATTGTGATTAAATACGGGGTTTAAAGAGATGAGAGAAGAAAGAAAAGAAAAGAGAGGAGACTTATTTACCTCTTCTTTTCTTTTATGTCTTTTAATTTTATTTTTTACATACATGTATTTCTCCTAAATAAATATATTAGTATTATAAATGCATTATATAATGTGTATTACATAGTATGTAAAATAAAACATCATCACAATCTTTATTCGAGTTTAATAAACTGATTCGCAAATGCCGCAAAATTTGTGAAAAATATAGAGCTATTTTATATCGTTTAATATATGCGTTAGCAAAATAGCTCCGTATTTTTTCTTTTTAATATTTCCTGTTGCACTTGTATGTCCTTTTCTGAGATGAAGTGAGTAGTTTATTTCGTAAGGGGGTATTCAAGACTGTTATGTACCTTTGAAAAGGTAGCACCCACACGTCAACGAAAAATATTCCGTCGATAAATTGTGGTCTGGAAGTCCTCCAGGACCCCGTATGGCGAAACCATATGCTTTTGAAGTCCGTTTATGCTGGCTGAGAGATGACTCTTCCCGACACGCGACCCGCAGCCATCCCGGATACTTCGTCCTCGACGTTTTATCGTGACCGCGAGAAAATTATCCTACAGCCGTAGAATCTCTCGTTACATCACTTTACATGAAATGAGAAGAGATATACAAAAAGAGGTATAATTAACAATGCATTTCTCTTTTTATAAAAGCGTACGCATGTGACTTAAACGTTTTTTTTTTTTAGAATTTTGCAATGTGTTTTTACACATATAAACAGATATCGGGCGGAAATTCACGCTGTCGGTTAAATGAACGACATAGGTATCATATCACGAACAATATTCTATACGCAGATACCAAACGAGGAACGCGACGGATGCGTGCGAGCGTGTTCGCCGAGAGTTAATCAGGATGCGACGTCATCGTTTAAAGCGTCGTATTTTCTCTCACTTCAAAGGGCGATATCTACGCAAGCACGAAATCGCGCGAATACACGCTTGAATATCAATTTCGCGAATTGCACGCGTTATTTCGAAATATTTCACGCTTCTTTTTCTAAAAACAATTCGTGATTTTCCATGTTTTGTTTTTTCTCACGATATAATTATACTTGACAGCTTAATTATCACATTGATTGTTTAGTCATATATTTTATATTGTTTTGCAATATAAAATAATCTATAAACAAATACTAAAACGTAGGAAAAGAATCAATAAGTTAAAATTTATATGTCCTGAAATTGATTATCATCTTATTTATTACAGTTATTACAGGTATATCGATATTTAGAAGCTATGCCTAACCCGTATTTTCAAAAGCCCAGAATAAGACGCCGAGACAAGTTTCACATATTCGGGTCGTGTGCCAGAAATACATACACATATACAGAGAACTTTATTCTCCCTTTGGACACGAATGGATCCAGATTCTCACGTTTCATTGTATACGAAGAGTTCAGCTACCAGTATAAAATCGACGATTTGTGACGGATATACAGAAACATGTCTCTTAATGTTCGCCTTCGTCAACACGTAACATAGCCTATGATTTTCGATATAATGTGTATATTATGATCATATGTTTAATTTCATTTATGTTGTGTGTCGATTAATTTCATATCCATTTTATAGGTTTAGAATAAATAATAATAACAACAATGAATTTTTCTTACTTTTCTCTTTTTACACGTAAAATGTTTTGTCAATAATTTGTAAACTTTATATCGCAAAATTTGCTGAGAGAATTTAGCAGGAAAATTTCACTTTGCTGTATCGGCTGAGACAGTTAAAAGTACGATATCGATAGTGGTTGGCAGGAAGAGAGCTTGAGAATCGTAACATCTCGTTGATGATATTTGCGGCACAGAGAAAAAGAAAAAGAGAAAGAGAGAAACATGGCGGAGGTTCCTCGTCGCCTTCGCGTAATTACGTCCAATTGAAGCAATTTAGACCAATTGAGCGTTAACAGGCTCAATTGGCGGGTCCCGACGCTGCGGGCAGCATGTTCGTCGTTAAGCGCTACCACATAATACCTACGACGTAAAAAAAAAAAAAATACGGATGACGTGCAGAAAAAAGAAGAAGTCCATCGTTCAGAGGTCGAGCATCTGCGTCTCTCTGTTTCTTTCTCTCTCGCGCGCGCACGTTTTCGACAAAGTTTCCTTTCGCGATGAAGATTAGATTCGCGATCTCGCGATCTTGCGAAATCTCATGTGATGCAGAAGAATTCGTACACTGTACATGCACTTTGTATTGTTATAGCATGTGTCGATCTTATAGGAAAGGGTCCATTCGGTCGAAATGGAGTTAACACCAGATTCGATTATTAGAGATTATAAGCTACCATTTGAAACGTTACTAAACTTCCCAGCTTTGAGATTGACAAAAAAAAAATTTGAATATATTAAAGTTGCAAATATCGTATTTTTGGAAAAAATCAAGTTGGAAAGTTACATCTCGGATTCTATACGAATTAAGAAAAATTTTTTTTCGATAATTCTGATCAAAACCTGCAAAACAATGAATATCTCAAAAACTAGAATCGACCAAATGAGCCGTTTTCTATGAGACTGACATATTAATTAAAGGATATTTTATTACAATTGTATTAAAACTTTTCAATTTTTCTATATCTTATTTAAATCAGAAATTTTTTTTTAATTACAATTGTGGTAAAATGTAATCGAACGATTTGATCGAATTGATTTCGATGTGTTATTACGATTATTTTATAAAATTAAGATTGTCTCTCATAAATTTACCGAGCATTTCATAGACGTAATTATTAACTTATATGAAATTTGTACAAGAGTTATATGCAATAAATATTATATGATATGTAAAATATATGTAAAAAATAATAAATTATTAAGTATTAAATTCCTTATATATCATATATTTTATTTATTTTTAATAATTAGAAGTTATTCTTTCAAGTAGTCTTCAAAGTAACTGAACGATTTGATACAAATTTCAACATATTTAATTAATGCGTAATTTTCATGGTCAGTTCTGTCAATCGTTTAATAATGTTGAATGAAACAAAAGGTAAAAAAGACACATAATTCATAGATATGTAAAAATCTATTCTTTCCGACTCCACTTTTTTCTCGATTTTCATCTGTTTTTTTATTGTGACATATACCTATTTTTTAATTTCATGTTGTTATCATGTTGTTTTGATCGTATGTGCCGCACAGAGTACAACTAAAAAGACTAGACTCTAGAATGATCTGTATATCTGCGCTTCGAGGATTATTTTGATGGAAGCTTGATGCGAAGAGGTGGAGCTGAAGAGGCCGCGCCACTTTGCCCCCCTCCACGCGAAGTAGAGGGGCGACGACGTATCACACTTGTCTTCTTTTCTTATCTCTCTTCAGACTTCATCCAACCATGTCGCGAACGGAGTGGGGAGCGTCACGCATCCTCCTTCCTCGTGTACTTCACATTGTCGCGCTCCATCCGTTTGTCCGCGTGGCATCGCCGGTACAGTCATTTGCATAATCGTCGTGTGACAAACGAGCGATTTTTAGCGGTAAAAACGCACACTCTTCGGCGAGATAATCAAATTTAGGACATGCAATACAAAGATCGGAAAACGTGAGCGAGGTTGCGACGTTTGACGAACGGAAGATTCGAAGATTCAAAAAGATTTCGAAAGAGTAATCATCTTCCCTCGTAGCTTCCTACTTTTTAAATCCTGTTGGATGCGCCGCAGTTTTTTTACACGAATATTCGCGAACCGCGAATGACGAACGTTACGCTACGAGAACAACATGGAGTCTCGCTCGCTCTTGGTCCGGCGCGACGGCGGCTCGCATCCGACGCGCGCACTTCCGGTACGCCGCGGCGCGAGAGGCGCGGAAACGCGATGGCGGAGAATCACACCGCGAATCCTTCTCGGATTGGGACGCCCTTCGATCCGAAACTTGATCACCTGGTTCATCCGACGATGGCGATGAACGGACGAATGCGCGTTATGTAGGTCATGTTTGTTACATCGCGAGGAGCAAGATGGTGGGCGCGCGGATGCGAGAGAAAGTCGCGGATACGGAGGGTCGGTGCAGGAGGCTGCGTTACACTGCAGTCCGGCGCTCACCGGACCTTCACTTATATCGTCGCTCGGCTAATAACGCTAGTAATGTGATATGATTAGCTTAGTTGAGTTCAGTTTAGTTCGTATTCGTTCAATTTAGTGGTTCGCCAGCAAAATCACATCGAGTTAAACCCATTTAGGCCAGTTAAGTTACCGACTTCTCCTCGTTCTCTTACGGCCGCCGCCGCCGCCGCCGCCGCCGCCGCCATCACCGCCGCTACCGCGCATCGACCTCCTGGGGCCCGATCCTTTTCGATGTACGGAAATATCCTGAAACACCCTAAAACATCCCGCATGAGCCTCATGCTCTGCCGTGAAATTGGAAATTAAGCCGCTGCAGGGAGTCTCGTCATTTAAAACACCTTGCCCACTAAAGTGGGAACGCAATTGATCTTAAAAATTTAGAAATTCAATCTAATATAAGAAGTAAAAACCCCTTCTAAAATATATCTAAAAGAAGAATACTTCATATTTATTTAATTTTTTATATTTTATAAAATTGATAGAAAAAAATTAATATTTTAAAGAAATGATATTTCTAATTTTTGTAAAAATAATATGATATTTCTGCAAGAAAAAGATATGTATATAATATAAAAAAAAAAGAACTTGTATTTTTTAAAAATAATGACTTATTTGCTAGAGTTATATTGGCGACAAGAACGCCTAGAAATTAATTGATATAGTGTCTAAATGTTTAGATTGAATGATAAACTGCCGTCACATATAAGTATTTCATGCGTTAAAATGGCGTGACGATAGATCACGATGACTCGGTCACCCGCATTATCGCACCTTTGCTTCGAAAATTTTACATTAATTACCATATCCCTCGTAGCATTCTCCCTGTCGATCTTTTTGCGAGATAAAAAACGATCAACAAACGTATGTTGACCAGGAAATGGATGTATTACAAGTGAAATACAATTGAGTAATGTACGATTATTGAGATAACAATTAAAAATGCAGAAATAAGTTAATAATTTAATTTTAGAGAGCTAGAACAGCAAAAGAATGCGAGATCAATTTTAAAACTATGAAACATGTATTTTTCTTCGCCACGATAAATTGCATTTCTTTCCATCAAATTTTTTCCTAATTATATAATAGCCGACATATTATAAAATTTGAATATATTTTATAACAATTTCAGATCAATATTACACATTTAATTATCATTCGAATTATTTTACCTGCATAACAAACAATAAACAAAACCAAATAATTTTCAAGTTAGTATTAAATTTTTTATTATTATAAATATATTGTCAAGAATGTGTTTTCTAATAAAACAATTATTAATAGAGAAATAGATAGCTCTAACATTTTAACAAGAGTCAATAAAAGAAATAGAAGATAAGATGGGTAAAATAAATCTAAGTTTAATAGGAAGTGTGGAAGTAATGGCATCGAACAGGGACGAGGTAATGTCGAGGAGATGATTGCTGTGGATCTGTTAGAGACGATGGATGATCAGAGCGGAGAGCGCGATGAAATCGGCGCGTACACAAGCGCGCGTTAATTACCAACAACGAAAATTAGCGGTTAATATACACGCGTACACGTACGGGGAACGGGGGGTGGTTTGATTGGGCCAATTCGAGGCAATTCCTGGCGATTGCTGATTTCATTGAGCTTGCGCTTAAGAGTGCTTGGCTCAGTACTACGCCAACTGCCGGCCAACAGAGACATGGATCTCTTCTTCGAGACGACGAAGGTATCGTACACCTTTCGCGATCTCGATCGATCGGTCAACGCGCGGATCTCCCGTTCGCGATTTCGCAGGTTACTGATTTTTTTTCCCACCTCGCTGGATCGTCAAGAAGAGTTCGTCGTACAAAAATATCGCGCGGCTTTCAATCTGCGTTTCGCCGAAAACAAAAGATGACGAAAGAAAAGGTGGAAGAAGGCAGAAATAAAGAAGAAGGGCGGAAGAGTTATTAATTGAGCTGTTAATTGTAAAATGTTGCATGTGTCTCGAATGTGTTTCTCATCTCGATGTAAGTAACTCATATTTATATGCCTATTCAGTCGGAAAGGAGAGAGTTTCGCAAAGATTTTGATGACGGAATGCTGATCCTCAGGAGATTTATACATACCTCGCTGTGTTGTACCTGAAAAATACGAACGATTAGAAAGATGATACAAACAAAGAAGAAGAGGAGTGTAAACACACATCAGGACTCATGATGAGAACGAGGTAAGGAGATAAGCTGCACATTAATCATCTATGTTTCTTCATTTATTCTTCTATCTATGGCTGTAATTTTAATTAAAATTATAATTTGCTGCTTGTATACTACAAATATACTATAAATGAAAGAAAAAAAAAGATTAATTGCTGTTAGCGCAAATTCCTTCAGTTCCAAATCGTCCGAACCCTCTAAAAATTTCCCGACAAACTTCTCTCCGTATCTCTTTCCAATGCTTCTTAATTTCCAAGTTTATCTCGAGTATTACTTATGTATTACTTCTAAACACAATCGCGGAGATCGACTAGGTGAAAAATACGTCTACTTCCCACGAAGCGGAAGCGATCCTCTTATTTCTATTCCCACGAACGCCTAGCGTGTAACCCTCGCACGAATGTTTGTACCCGTGTCACCTCCACCCCCGTCCGCGCACCAGCAGATCGAGAGACGTTTTTTTTTTGCACGCAGGTCGAAAGAGAGGGATAATGGAGAAGGGGGGCAAATCGTGCACTGACCACGGGGACCCGCGGTGACGGTGGAGCGAGGAGAACGATGGCGCTGGACCATGAGGGGCAGCATCACCGCGCCCGCATGAAGCAGGATTGGCCGGGGCCCCGGGTATGGGGGCGGTCTGGGCCGGCGTGACGTGGAAAATATAAGCCTGTGTGAGTGGCGGCTGATTAGCCAGAGGCTCGGGACGTAGAGTAGTGGCGAGAGTATCCCGATAGAGAGAAGAGAGGACGGACAGTTCTCTCGTTTCGAGGGAGACGTCGGTCGTCGGTTCGATCCAGTTCTTCCAAGGTCCACCGCGAATAATCGGCCGGCGCATCGCGCGAGTTAACGCCGCTTAAAACTAATCAAAATTAATCATAACCCAGGCAACAATTGATCGCAATTGCCGCGCGCGCTCCATTACGAGCAATCGGACAATCGGGCGACGCCGATCCTCTTCCCTTTTTTTTTTTCTATCGGCGGGAAGCGGAAAGAATCTCGGAAGATTGACGGGCATGATCGATGCTAAGGTGTGAGACGGCGATCTCGCCGGCTCTCAAATTTCAATTTAACCGGGTCGTTCACTCGACACTCCCGAAGATGTGAAACTGATAGAGGAGATCCGGAAAGGAAGGCTTCGTGGAAGATAACAGAAGTGATTTGTGACACCCTACCGCACGTTAAACCTGAGTCCGAATTAAAATTCATAAATCGAAAGTCGACGATTTGGTAGACTTAGTGATTACACAAGACTTTTTAATAAATCAAACATCGGTGCAAGCTGAACGCGGAATGGAAACGCAGAATGAAAATAAAAACTTTAATGCGAGAAAAGAGAGAGAGAGAGTTAGCAAATAATTGATGATCAATCCAATATTTCAAAAATTTGATTGATAGTGACGTATCTCTTTGAGACCAAGAAAATATACTTCATAGAGGAAACGTCGAAATTTCACGAAGCGCGCACTATCGTCTGATTTAAAAAAAAGGATTTCCCGATTACGGAAGAAATTATCGAAGATGGACGGCGCACCTTCATGGGACGATCCGATTTTCTCGGACTTTGGAGCGCGCGGGACCACCGGGGCCCACAGTATCCAGGTGATGCTGAGCTTGCAGGCAGGCGGCGGTCATCATGGAAGCGGCGACTTGATGCCAACCGGTGGTGGTCAACTTCACAAACTGGACTCCTCTAACAGCCCGTCGCCACATCAGCATCACCTGCAGCAGCAACAGCAGCAAAAAGAGCTCAAGGAGCTCGAACTGTCCGGCATGTACGCACAATTGCCGCCGCAGACCCAAGACGTCACCACCTCGACATCTACCAGTGTCACGCCGACCTCGACGAGTCTCCAGCAGAGTCTACAACTCGGCAACGCACTCAAGAGGAAGCAGGACGATCCGATCAACGCACTCACGCCAGGTAGTCGATGCTCGATCCGTTTCCTTTTCGTCAATCACGAAGTATGTGACGCCACGCTTGCCTTTTTTTCCTATTCACCGCTTTTCTTCCTTTCTATAGAAGCTGTCGTAGCTCTCTGTGTTGTTCCTGATCTCATATCTAAACTTTCCAAACTTTACGATTGACGAACAAATATTAACTTTGCAGTCAGTAGCGAGGCGCAGCCAGCCAAAAAGGATTCGAAGAAGAAGACTGACAATAACAACATTAAGAAGAAAAAGACGAGGTATGCATCTGATAGAATTGCGCAATCGATTTTATATTTAACTGTAACTTTTTACTTAAGTACTTAATAAATTTATTATTAAAAATCTCTTAAGTCTATTAATAAAAATATCAATATATCTTTACGTTTAAAAATTATAGATACGAATATAATAAAAAAATAATAAATATAAAATATAAATATAAAATTTTCAATTTTTATATTCGATCTTTTCGTTTCAGAACAACTTTTACTGCGTATCAACTGGAGGAATTGGAAAGAGCCTTCGAACGAGCGCCTTATCCAGATGTCTTCGCGCGCGATGAACTCGCGCTGAAACTCGCCTTATCGGAGACTCGCGTGCAAGTCTGGTTTCAGAATCGCCGTGCTAAGTGGCGAAAGAAAGAACCACCGCGCAAGACCGCCGGTTATATGGCCGCGGGTTCCGCCAGTCCTGGTCTGTCAGGTAAAATTGTATTTATATAAAACTTACATTTTCAGAAGTGTCACAATTTTTTTAAAGAGAGAGAGAGAGAGAGAGAGAGAGAGAACAGATGAATACGCATCAAATAACAGAGACATTTAAATTGAAACATCCTTACGTAAAAATCTATACGTACGAAACTATATTTTATATTTTTATCACAATCACACGCGTACTATAAATTATCATAATTATATAATTCCACAGTATGGCTGCTTTCCTTTTAGGCAACACACGACACTTTTGACACAAATCGACACACGTCGCTTTCCATATAGAATTTGTTTCAGATTCAGTCGACACTCTTCGATTCTGCTCGGGAGAAGAGTTGGAATGTGTTTTACCGAAGAACGCATTCGCTCCCATTATATTTCGACAGAATCTGAGCATGTACTTGAGTAATATTTATTAATGTCTATGAAAAAATTGATTGTGTAAAAAATTACAATGATAAGTATTACATATTTTAATGTAACAAGATATACGTAAATAATTTATATTTTACATCAAAATTTATAATTTTCATTACTACATTTATAACTTATAACTTACATTTAAGATTAACTTTGTAACTTGATTTTTATAAATGTAATGTTTAATATAAAGATTGAATTGATGTAAATTTTCTTTGGAATATTATATTATTTTTTTATATTTAT
This sequence comes from Cephalotes varians, assembly GCA_037157785.1. Lineage (NCBI taxonomy): Eukaryota > Metazoa > Arthropoda > Insecta > Hymenoptera > Formicidae > Cephalotes > Cephalotes varians. Next base: position 612,649 of record JANQDE010000051.1, on the reverse strand, counting down.
AAAAGCAATTAAAATGATAACAAAACTCTATTTTTATATTTCGACTGAAAATATTTATTTTTTTGCGATACAATATATTATACATACATTTATAAAAATTGAAAACGCGTTTGAAAAGTTTTACGATGGATCTTGTAAAGTTAAGTAACTAAAAGTTCCCATTCTGTGTATATCGCGTTCCATTTAACTGTGACAAATTGCTTGAGTATGTTAATCTGTGTCGATTTGTGTCGCCTAAAAGGAAAGCAGCCTATGTCCGTTAAATTCCATACCTTATATAGCTTATAGCTTCCAAGTTCTTTTCGCTTATCAGTATACGTTCCCCATGTTTTCAGGCTCCTTCACGTCGCTCAACAACACGCTGAATCCGTTTGCGTCGCCGACGACGGCGACGGCGCCGCCGGACGCCTGGGCGTACTCGGCGGCGGCGTACGATCTGGGACCGCACCTGAATCTGATGAGCCCGTCGAATTCGCCGTACTCGACCGCGGCGGCGGCGGCCGCCAGCTTCGGCAACAACGGCAGCGTCTCGTACTCGTCGTACGCGAGCATGCTGCCGACGCAGCACGACGCCGCGTTGTTCACCACGCCGACCGCCGGCAACACCATGCGAGTCCATCAGGACTACATGAATCCCGGTGGCAGCCCGCCGCCACCCGGCGGGCCCCTCACCCGCGCCGACTATCAGACCATGGTGACGACGCACTCGCCGCCCACCCACCTGGGTAACTCCATGTCCGAGGACGAGCACGGTGGCTGCCTCGCGGACAAGTACGCGCACGACCAGACCGCGGCCGATTACGGCCAGCAACAGCAGCAGCAGCAACCGCCGCCGCCGCCGACCGATCAGAAGCAGGACTACGGCATGCACTCGCCGCAGACGCGCCAGGCCATGAAGGATCAGGTCATGGTCAAGAGCGAGCCTGGCAGCCAGCCGAGCTACGTGCAGCTGCCTCCTTTTTTGAACTGACTCGCGGCCTCCTCCGCTCTAAATCTCTTCTAGGCGACTTTTGCGATCTGTCCACATTTCGTGACGAGCGCGAGGAGTATTAGGTCCTGGACTTTTAGGTCGCGCAACTTCGACCGGACTCGCACCGGCGCTACTTACATCGTAGCTCTCGATGGCAAACGAGCGAAATTCGGTTCTATCAATGATACAAAGTTGACAGCAAACTTTACTGAAAAAATGCTATTTAAACCGTCGATCGATGAGATCCCGATCGATGTAGCATTTTGATTTCACGAAAGGATACGGATAATAATAAGTGGATCTCAGTGAAGCTCGAATATTCGTGTTGCAACAGCAGCGATGTTTCTGTACTTGTTGCTTGAGTGATTACGAGTGACGCGTCCAGGTACAGGTGACTTCGACCAAATTCCAATTAATTTAATCGGAAATTAACTCCACAAGTAGTAATATTAATAATAATATTAATATAGTAATATTTTGTTAACATGGATAGAATTAATCAATTAATTCTTTATTGTTTGACGTGTAGAAAAGAAGATCAGAAAATTTAAAATAACAATTATTCAGTAAACTAGAGATCATTTAATAAGAGTCTGAACATGAAACAATTTATTTTGATTGGTCCACCACTTTTTGGTAATTCCCAAGATAGACAGAGGGCCTGTTTTTTTTTCAGCTGAACTTATTGCATCATTCATTTTTTCTCTTTTTTTTTCCAATGTAGAGAGAAAAACAGGAAAGATGAACCGTATAAAAAATAGATTTATTAATAGAGACAGTATTCATATATAGGGAAACAGAGTATACTACTCCGTACAGAATATATATATATTCCTTTTTTTCTGTCGTATATCTTTCTCTCTCGCATTTCGTTCTGACAAAACCGCGTCATGTCCAGATTCTCATTTTAGAAGTTCTCTAAACATCAAGTGTAACTGCCATATAACAGAGACATAAAACACATATATAGCAGTTATATTTATATTTGTTGGATATGTAATTAAAAAACTTTATCAGATCACAGATTAATTGTCGATTAATTTAATCAGAGTTAATCGAAGTCGCACTGTCTATTTCTACCAATGTAGATTGACTTTAATCTCGGTTTAACTTTTTATCTTTTTCTAATTCTAAGAATTAGAATTAGAGAGAACTGAAGGAGGACTAAGTTCTTTTAAAAACTTGAATTTAATTCTCTAATTTCTTGAACGCACGCACGCACGCGCGCACGCACAGACACAAATAAAATTAGAAAAAGATAAAAAAATAAATTAAATTCAGTTTAATTATTATAATTAAAGATAATCTATATTGATAGAAATAGATTAATAGAAATCGATATAAATTGAACGAGAAAAAGAATATCGAAGAAAAAAGAATATAAGAAATATATCCTGAAGATATAAAATATTTTATTTAACAGAAAGAGAGGGATATATATATATATATTCATATGTATTTATAAGACTTCCATTTTCGCTGCTCTCTGATAACTCCGTGTTTCGATGTGATCCATGTGATTAACGCATCGAAAATGAATTTGCCTGGAAAATGAAGTAGAAAAATTTGAGTTGCAGAATTAACTCACTTAGAGCGACATCTCACGGTGAAATTATGTTTACATGAAATATATTTATGATAGAGTTAAATAAAAAAATAAAAAAAACAAGTCGTTTTGAATGATATCTCGCGATGACTATCGATACTTCGTTTGCTTCGAAAAAGCTTCCTCTCGATTGGTAAAGATAAAAAGAAATTCTTGTAATTAAAATAATTCTTATGCTATGAATAATTGTTCAGAAAAATAATTTTTTAATCTAATCCGGATAATAAATGAGAGAGAGAGAGAGAGAGAGAAAGAGAGAAAAAGAACCAAATATATTACTATATTTGTAATATAATTGAGACAACCGTGCCTTGAATAATGCGCAGTGCCTTTGCGTTTAGAAAGAGTGAATCTTAATCGAAATAATCTCGCTTTGTGTATCTCGCGATATTCAGTTTTTACATAAAAATTTAAAAATAATTTGTAATGAGTGAACGAGGCAAAATTGATATAATCTCGTATTGCAGTATTCAAATTTTATGCGCATAGTATGTGAAGATAATTTATAATAAATGAGAATCAACGAAACTCGATTGCATAAGTATATTCGAACATATAAATATTCTCCGCATTGATTTTTCATTTCATAGCCTCGTAGGAACATATTACTGTATTTTTTCATGCCATTTTTACATGTGTTGCATATGTTATAAATATACAATCTTTGTTTCTGTAACATGAATTGCTGTAAAATATTCTGTACAATTAAAAACGTTTATGTATATTATGTACATTGTTGTTTCAACTGTTTATATTACGTGTATTGTTACTAAGTGTTACATCTTTATTGTCTATATTATTATGATCGATACTATCGTCATTTTTCATACTGAAATTATCATTGATATCTTCCACAGTACTCGAACTATTATCAGATATTTCTACAGTATTTCGCTTTTCCAAAGATTGCTGCTTCGCGTTCTGTTCGTTGCTCCAAACACCGTCGCCTGTGAAATTATTATCTTTCTCCAACATGTACAGACACAATGCGAGATACTGGCTATTAGTAAACGAGTACTCTGTACTCTGAGAGTATTGTCGTTTCAAATCAGCCAATACTTTTTTCACTCTGGATCTGAATAAAAAGAAAATAGAAGATTTTATTAGTCATCTATTCTAATTTTATCAGAAAATAAAAAAAAGAGGAAGTTAGAAGATTGAAAAAGTAAAAAAAATAGAAAAAGAGAATTAATAATTTGAACTATCACTCTTTGTTGAATATTCTAAATTGACTAATTTAAATAATAGTTCTATTATTAAATATGGCCATTACTGTTCATAAAGTACAATGTGTATATTGGGGCGTATTTCATTGATCGTAAAATGCTTCTTTAAGTATTTTAACATTTGCATGATATCAACAAACGCTGCCGTTTTCCAATGTTGATGTCTTGTTAGCAAATCGGTCTCATCTACTCCCAATTCCTTTATAAACACATGCTTTAAATAACGTTTGGATGAAACTATGCCGGTTTGCACAGATCTAGAATAAACAAAATAAAAATTAAAAAAAAATATATATATGCATATATATATATATATATATATATATATTCATTCATAAATATATCGAACCGCATAAAGTTCTTTAATGTTTTAACTTTTTATTCGCAAAATATCCATAAACTTTTACTTCTCCACTACTGCTTTTGAAGACAGGAACGTTTGTGGATGAATCCATTTCAAAGAATCCACGATGTCAATGTATTTCATGCGATGCTTTGTCTGGTTCATCTGACATATAATTTGCACCATTCGCGGATGCTCATACCACACTTTCAGATGCGGGTGGCATTTTAACATCTTTATTCGCTCTTGGAAGACTTCGTTATTTATCATGAAAACTTTCATATAATTCTTCACGTATTTATCTGGTATTCCATATTGTTTGAATAACATCAGTAATCGTTTAATATTACTCGCATCTTTGAGGAGTATATAGGGATATTTTTTCAAAAATGTTACAATCGGTATCCCTAAGATATCTGTAAAATTATTCAACAACATCCTGATGTTGTCAGCAGGAGCGATAATGACTGAAGGATTCATTCTTATCTATTCAAACAAAGAATTTATATAAATATATTTTGCAGAAAAATTATATAAAAAAAATATTTAAGATTTGATTGAGAAAAACTTGACTTGAAAAAATCAAATTAAAACAATAATTTAAAGCAAAGAATTGAGAAATTAAATAAAAACTCATACTTGCTTTCATTTCTTTAAACTATAGGGAAAATTATTTTTAAAAAATTTATACAGTTAAATTATTAATACTAAATAAATAATATATTTACCATTTGCTCGTCATAATGAAGATCAAGTCTAAGTACTTTCAACGTCTCTGCAATCATGCTTATACTTTTTATTTTCATATAACTGTGCAATAATATCTTATCATCCAAATATGGCAGATTGAACATCCGATTTTTGCAATACAAGAGACACATCTGATAGTATTGCTCGACTGTCATATTATCATTCAATTTCATGGAAATGTCCTTAGGAACTTCATCACCAAATATATTCATAGCGATGTTTTGATTGGCTGGAATATTAACTTTCTCTTTAAACTTCGATACTTTTGTATGAAAATGATAGATCATACTGGAATTTCAAAAATTATTGAAAGAAACATATTCATATTATAAAATATAAATAATTGTATCGATATAATCAACTTACTTGCTCAATAGGGACGTATTTACATTTGAGACTCCTATATCTTTGAGCACATTGATTCTATGCTCTAACTTGTAGTCAAGCAATTTCAGACAATAATAAAGCTTCTCCAAAGATTCCACTTTGACATTATATTTCTGAAATAAATATTATTATTATAATATTGATTAAAAATGAGATCCCATTCATTAAAAAAAATTGTATTCCAAAAATTATGCAAAAAGTTAAAAAAAGAATCTACAAGTCTAGAAAAGTAAACATAAAGATTCTGAAAAGAAAATTTTTGAAAATCTCTTCTAGAATGTATACATGAGTATATAATCAGATAGATTGTTCCAACTGAATATGGTTTTAGCAATTCTTTGTCAATCTCTCTATCCAATTAATTATATCAGGAATAAAGTAGAAAAAATATTAAGTCAATTATTAATTCACATGCTATTTGCCCCTTAGGAAGAAAATTAATTGTTTTTAATTATATCGCATTAGAATTAATAGTAAAAGTGTTTGTATACCCACCTGACATATCGAACAATTTTTTATTACTCGATAACGAGGAAAATTCAAGCTATTTTCCTTCATATCAAGAAATTTGTCCGCGTCGGTAGAAGTTAAACCCAGGTTTGTCATGAGGATCTTTCGAAACTCACTCTTTCTTAAAAAATATGATGTTCTGAGCAAACCTCTATTATTGAATCTCATTATTAAAAAATATATTGATATATATTTATATGTTATATTCCCTCAAATTTGATTTAATAAATTGTTTTCTAATTCATGTATCAATTCTCGTGTATTCGAATCAGATGTGTTGTTATTCAACGGTGCCATAAAATTTGTTAGGTTAAGATTCGAACGTCTAAGCAAACCTAACCTAATTAATTTACTGTGGAGTTGTCAAGTATAAATAGAGCAATGCTCCCTTTAATAGAACATGATGCCAACAAATGGTGTGGGATAGAACAGGAAATGCACAGTTGTCTCTTTGAGTAATTTATTTCTTCGATGACAAAGCAGATAAAAAAATGATACGAATTCGTTCAAAGAGCGTTATTAGCGCTATTGTTATCATCCTTGTTTTATGTCTAATGAGTGATAAAGATAGAATGTGTGTGATAGCAATAGCGCTAATAGCTTCTTCCCGAACGCACAATTAATTTATATAACAATGTAACTGCATTCGGAAATAATTGGCCACAATATAAAAAAATACATACTAGCTAAAGAGAGAAATTCGTCAGATTCGAATCAGTAGGCTTCGGTTTACTGCAGTGCTTAGGTCATTATTTTCAAAATACGCTATGCGCGTTAATATAAAATAATGAGATTTGCATATTCGTAAGATATACAAAATAATACATACAGTTTTAAAGACCGAGACTTTATCAGAAACATGTTTTATTTCTTACAATTCATATCAACAGCATTGCATCTGTGCCCTGTATTAAAAAACAAATTATATGTTAGATATATAAAACGCTAGTTGATATTAATTGTCGTTAAAAAACCTGAATATCAGCAAGTCTTCCTAAAGTGAAATTTTTACTATATGTCTCTCTGCACCAGTAGTTTATTAAATTTATTTCAACGATTATGTATAAACGTAATATATTAATCAATACTAACTCTTTCGATACGACCGTCTCTGCCGCAAAACGCATTGTATGATACAAGCTGTACAAGCCGCGCGTACTTAAAAACGATTCTTAAATCATATTTGATGTCTTACATATTTTTATTTTTCATAAAAAATTCTATTTTTTTATTCTTGGTAAGAGCATGGAGCATGGAATAAGTAATCCTTCTCAAGTACTGCGATGCTGGCAAGATGCACATTATATTTATTATCGCAAAATGTGAACGCTATGCATTGAGCGGCTATAGTCGCCGATAGTATAGGTAGGTCGCTTTGTGGCGCCCATATATCTATAATCGTCCGTAATATCGAAAAGGCGTTAATCTCGCGTTGTATAAATTCGATTAATATAATTGTTTCGTGTGAAATGGTCGAATAATCTAATTCTCACATATTTACATCAAAATATTGTACTTAGCAATTCCTGTATTTGTCATTCGTTTTTCAGATGTCATGCGCTTATCTGTTTTTCGTCAATCTTTGTCGAGGAAGCGTACATACACAAGCGGTTGTTAATGTCTTTCCTCTTGAAGTTAATTACATTTTAGACAGACGCATCGCATTTAAGTATTTGTACATCATGTTCAGTCCAACAACCATTACTTCGGAGCGATCTATCAGAATGACATGTAGATTAGTTAGAGTTTCAGTTGTTGATGAAAATTACATCTACATGTATTATTATTTTGATAGTTTCGAAGTAAGATGATATACAAATACCTAGATGCGATACGTCTGCTTTGGAATATAGGTAATTTCAAGAGGGAAGGGTTATTATATAATGACCGCTTGTGTACATACTTATATTTCGGAAGGAATTAATCCGGAATTAATCCGTAAAATCACAGGAACACTAGTGCACGGCAGAATCGCCAATTCCGTGACGACGGCCGTTACAAGATCAGCTGGCGTCACGTCGTAAGTGATGTTCAAAAGATTTAACGATTTCTCTGTTCGCCAATTTGAAAGTAAAGACCTCTTCGAACTGCTGTTTGATTGATGATTTACGAGATCGTCTGCGTTACCTAAGCAAAGAAAACATCGAAAATGAATGAGTAATGTTGCAAAATAAGCTGAGAAAATTGCAATTGCATTGGATAAAAAATTATAATCACTTTTGACGAGAAAGAATATATATGTAATACATAAAATATATATAAAATATATATAAATTTAAATATAAGATATTGTATGATTATTATATAATATTAACATAATTAAAATAATAGTAATATAATATTGATATAATTTATATAAAATTAATATAATTTTGCACATACATATAAACACACAATTAAATATAATCTAAAAATACTTACAATGATAAAATTTGCTTCTTTGCTTACCTAATTCATTATAAACAATGGAGTCGGTCTGTACTCGTTCAGACGATTTGTGTGTTTCGCACGCTACTAAAACAGGAACGTTAAAGGATCTTGCTATTAGAGCAACCTGCGCGGTTCCTACTCTTGACATTACTGCTCCATTAGCTAATATCGCGTGGGCACCTAGAAAAACTTTACTGACCTGCACAATTAAAATAATAAATTAGCTTAGCAGCACAAATAGAAGTTAGAAAATATTTGAAGAGTTTATTTCCACATTTATTTTCAAAATCTATATTTAAATCTATATTTAAAAAACAAATGGAAATTATATATATGAAATTGAGTTTTTTAAATAACTTTTTAATGTGTAAAATCTATTTTCGATATTAATTTTAAATTCTGATTAAACAAATTTAGAAATAAGCTCTTCAATTTACTGTATAGCTATTTACTTCTGGCATAATGAAGCTGAGAGCATTGATTAGTATATATGAACAGTCAATTCCGTGTTTCGCCAAACGTCTCAATTGTTCCTTTCCTTCTAGCCACGGTCTACCATCGACCACGATTACGCGAAACTTCTTACCTGCAGCATGTGCCTCCACTAATATCTCGTGAATTAAGGATGAACTGAAATTATAGTATATTTTCAGAAATCATATTCCATATGTTTTTCTTATAACAAACTTTTAAAAACTTAAAAATAAATATATTGTATATCTTAGAAGAAATAATAAATTTTCAAAAAATAAGAAATATATGAATTAATATCTAGTACATTTGACTTTTGGATTATATTCTATAAATATATTATAAAATATACTCACTAGCCATATGTTAAAATAACATTTCCATCCGATATTTTACTTTGTATCGTTATTGATATTGCTTTGTCAGCTAGTTGAATTTGTTCCGAGATATAAGTATCTATTATTCCTTGTAGCTTATTTTTTGCCTGCAACAGATCAGATATTAAACAAACTACAAGAGATTTAAATAAAAAAAACATGTAATTCACAAATTCTCCTTTGTTTCCTATATCTTTTTTTATTGTACATTTGAAAATCTTTGATTTATTTTACTGCTGTTACAAATTTGCACCAAATAAAAGAATAATTACAATTATAAAAACATAATTATTTGACAAAAATGCTACACAACTTACTTTTTCGTCCGATAATGTAGATGAAAACTGTGTCATCTGCCAGTTGAGATGACGCATGGCATTTCGCATCGAAACACCCAATGGTCTGCAATAGTTTAGATACTCCAACGATTTCTTCAAATTTACCTCAAGTCCACGGATGAAATCTGCCTGCACTGGCTTTTCAAAATCCTGGACCATCTGTTTGATAGCAGCCAAAAGTGCGACACATCTCGCGTTGCTACCGACGATCACTTTATTTGCATACTGAACACCTAGTCTAACTATTGCTGGATGTATGTTCGAGTTCACCGTATCAATATTGACTAAGCGAGACGAGATTTTTCTTTCTCGATACAAATGTTTAAATAAATTTATAGCGTGTGCGTCTTCCCTCTTCGCATCACTTTCCTTCACCGAACATTTGGCAGCTGTTTCTACATGTAGCTTGAGAGATTCCTCACTTTTTACATTGTCCTTCGCTAACTGTTGCTGCTTGGCAGCTCGCTGAGCCTCCTGCTTAGCTCTTCGTTCTGCTCGTAACTCAGCCTTGCTTTTTCCTTCATTTTTGTTTTCGGATGCACCATTTTGGACAACATTTGAGGATTGATTTGCATTTTCCTTCAAGGCCTCTCTATTAAGTTGCGGGCCTGTTGCATTTGTTGCTACATCTGTTTTTGTACTTTTTTCTATCTCACAATTAGCTTTCACAGATTTATTTTTGATCTTGTCTGTTTCTACTACTTTATTATCTTTTTCCGCCGCTACATCCGCTTTTGCATCTCTCACTGGGATCTTACAATTGACTACTGGATCTGCATTCTTGACATTGTCTGTTTTTCCACTGTTGATCTTTGCCGCTTTAGCTGCAGCCTTAGCAGCTTTCTTCGCTTCGCGCTCCGCCTTGATTTCCTCTCTCGTTTTTTGTGAGAGATTCGGCTTTCCAGCCGATTTCGGCAGAGACATGTTCGTCCGTTCGTCGTTAGAACAAACGATCGAGTAGCTTTAAATTCTTTCTTTTTTTTTCGTAGAAACGTTCCTTCCGTTGTCGGATATTCATTAACATCTGTCAGAGACCTGACATTATCCGTCGGTGACTTCGACGAGCGTAAATAAATACGGTATTGAAAATCTCTGCATGTAGATTTCAATCTTGATTGCACATGCTGTTGCATCAGACGAGACGGCGATTCGTTTTGGCAACAAGAACTTTCGACCAGCTATGATTTTAATCAGCGAAGTTATATTTTATCATAAAATTTGATAAATCTATATGCAAGAAAAAGCTTCTCAATCTCTTTCTACTAAACCACGTTTTGTTGATCCCTTTAAATCGAGGATCTTCAGGACACATGTTCATGGGCACAGACATAGTATACGTATGTACGATAGAGGGTGCCTTCCATGTAGTGATACAAGTCGACACAAGTATTGTTCTGTCTTTGTCATTTATTTGACACCAAGAAAGACAGAACGGCTGCGTTCTGCAGAAAAAGCAGCTTAATAAGCGCTTTGTGCTGATTGGATTATACTTTTAGATCTAAATTAAGATAGGACTATTCTTCTAGATCTAAAAATATAATCCAATCAGCGTAAAGCGCTTATTAAGCTGCTTTTTTTTACTGAACGCAGCCAATGATATTTGTGTCGATTATTGTGGCTGCGTTTGGACAGACGCTATTAGCGCCGAAAATCTATAGTGCACGTAACGTGTACTTTAGATTTTCGGCGCTAATAGCGCCTGCCCGAACGCAGCCTGTGTAATTAGACGCGAAACAAAAGAATCTGGCACTTTTTTCGGTATTAGCAAAGTAACTTAGCAAGCGCTTTACGTTGATTGGATTATATTTTTAAATCTAGAGGATTTAGAGGATCATTTTTAAATCTTATTTATTATTTATAAAAATAAAAAAAAATTAAGCAAAAAACGATATTTTAATGATAGTTTGACAGAAGATCCCAGCATATTTTATTTATATAGGAACGTTCCTGAGGCACAGCATTACAGGCGAGATTCTCAAACAATAGTGGGGAGATAGTAGTATTCAATTATATTTCTTTTTCATTAAAAAAAATTTTTTTTTGTTTTTCTTCGATAATTGTAATATATTCTTTAATAATAATTGATGCAAATAAAAATTGTTATTTCAAGAGAGCACATTTATATTTGATTTTCTTTGTTATATTATATCCTTAATAATAAACTCTCATCTTTCTATAGATAAAAAGATTATATTCTTCTATTAATTCTCTAGTTATTTGGTTTTTATTAATTGAGAATTCCTCATTTTTATTCTTTTTAAATCTCGGAATCATTTTACTTTTTTGCATAATTTTTATGTTTCGAATTAATTTTTTAAATTTGTCTAAAGTGTTAGAAAAAAGTTGATTCGCTTCAATTCTTTTTTTCTTTTTATTTAATTTTTACTTAAGATACAACGCATAGTTTATTTTTTTGCGGCATCGTCCTCGCGTTGGTACGATTGCAATAGCTCTTGCTTCTTTGATGCGATGCGCTCTGCACGGCGTTTACGAGCTTCCCTGACCTTTGTGCGGCGAGCCTCAGCTTGATCAGACAACATTTCAGCACGGGCCTTCTCCGCCTTTTTCTTATGAATAAATTCCATCAACACTCGCTTGTTCTTGAAAACGTTACCTTTAGCTTTCATGTACAGCGAGTGATACAAATGTCTATCAATTTTCTTGGTTTCACGGTATTTTTTCAAGAGGCGACGAAGGACTCGCATTCTTTGAATCCAAAGATCCTACACAATGCATGTAAATGTGATGATTATACATTTTTTACTTATCATGTATAAATGTTTATATAATTTTATTTACTTTTTAATATGAAAGAGAAAGAATATATAAACGACATAAAAAATAAAGCGTATTATTGTTGGCATAAACATACTTTTTGGGGTGTACGTGCGTTCGCTGTTCCCTTTCTTTTACCAAAGCCACAATGACGACCCTTGCGTCTAGCTTCGGTATTTTTGCGAACGCGAGCTCTCGAATGTACAGCTACAGGCTTCTTAATGATGAGACCATCCTTGATAAGTTTTCTAATATTTTGTCCTTGTCAAAAAAACACAAACAGATTAAAAAATCTCTTAAGTATAAATAAAAAAAGTAATGATAGGTCTGTTTAGATTGCTTGTACTCTTTGCACTCAATATCTTTATTCTCTCTCTTGCCAACAGCTAAATATATATATTTATCTTGTTTTAAGTGTAAACATTTTTAAGAATTTCAAGCAACACAAACAAAACAAATGTAACAACAAACAATTCTCTTATCAACATTTGGCTTATAAAACTTTTGTAAAAAAAAAAAAAAGGTAAAAAGATACAAAATGCAAAGAAAAACGAAACTTACTAGAATTCGTATTTGCAATTTCATTAATCTCATTTGGATCCAACCAGACCTTCTTCTTGCCGCATCGCATAACAGAGGCTGCTAGCCTCTTTTGCAGTTTTAAGGAGCTGCGAGAATAAAAGTGAGGTTACTTCATTGCAGAACTTATGAAACTCACATTTTTATGTGAAATTCTTCGAGAGAAAAATTGCGTATTCTGTCAAAATTCTATCTACAAAGTATATCGTCGACATAACGATAGAGATAGCGTCTACAAAGATATGTTGCAAACGGTAAGACCCATGTGCTCCGAAGATCGCGACCGACAGATGACACACGACGGAGATATTTTCCCCCCAATTTCCATTTCGTGAAATCGTGCTCGTACACGCGACCAGATTTTAGCGATTCATACGACGACTCTAAATGTATTTTGCAACGGTATTCGTCAAAATTGCGTATTAAGTTTATCGCAGTGAACGAACCTCATCTTGTATCCTACAAGCTGTCTTCTGTAAAAGAGACTTAAGATGGCTGATGTTATATTTCCTTCTCGAGGAAAACGTAAGGCCGATATTGCATGGCGCCAAACAGCGTCCTACGATCTGATTGGTCGGGGGACAGAGAACGTCTATTGGTCACTCGGTATATGCGTTATTCTAAAGTGTCCAAAAAATTGACCAATCGCAATGGTCAATTGACCGAATTGTTCAAATGTGATTTGTTAATTCCTTCTTTGGCGATATTCATAGTTGATTCTTATTTTAAGATTGCTTAGCCCCGGTCTACAATAGGTGTAGTAAGCCTTAAGCCGTAAGAAATTGACCAATCACAATCGAACATAAAGAGAATAATCGACTATGATTGGTCAATTTCTTGCGACTTAAGGCTTAAATTCTCATTGTAGACACCGCTTTAGGGCCACTCTACAATAAGTCATAAATCAGTCATAAATCAGAAATCAGAAGCAATAAATTGACCAATCACAGACAAATGTGAAAAAAATATTTGATTATGATTGATCAATTCATTGTTTCTGACTTCTGATTTATGACTTATGGCTTATTGTAAAAAGCCTCATAAATATAAGATCCGACTATGAATATCGGCCTTCGTTCAAGATCTCAGAGCGATTTCTAGCTTCATGATTTTACAGAAGAGAAAAAAGTTGCACTTGGAAATGGCCAAAATAACATTTTCTTGAAAAGTAAATTGTTCTCTGCATATTTTAAGTTACATAAAATAAAATGTTTAAATATCTTAAGTGCCTAAAAAGAGATAAATCATATAATTACATATAATTCTTTTGCAATTCGAATAGTAGAAAGAAATGATCAAGAAAAATAATTTATTTAAATTATATAATATTTGTAACAATCTTGATTTAAAATAGACAAAAAAATAAAAATAGAATGACAGAAAAAAAAGACATATTATGATAAGACTATAAAGATTGTGACACCATACTAAAATTATTGAAGCACTCTCTCGTAAAATCGTTTGTTGACTTGTATCTTTTTTTTGGAAAAATACTAAATCAATTTTAAAAAATCTTTAACAAATTATGATTTGATCGTTCGGTTTTTAAAAAATTATAATTTCATCAATCAATCAATTATAGGTAGTCAAAATTGCAAGAAGAAAAAAATTGATTCCTTTCAAAGCATAGTTAAAATTTAGAAAAAGTTTATTTAGAAAAAAGCATCACTTAAAATGTAACATAAAAAAGAGAAACATAAAGAAAATTTTGTTATGTATGTATGATTTCAATTACACTCTTTCCCTTAACTCTTCGAAACCACTTTCTATTTTTAAACTCATTGTCAGTGCACACAAAAATAAATAGGGTAAGAAATAATGGGAATGCAATGCAGAAAAAAATGTAAAAAATACGAGCGTTAGACCGAGCGTTTATAATAAAAAAGTTTGACTATAATAGTATATCTTTTCTATATTAAAAAAAATAGAGGAATTATATATTATCATATATATAATTACATTACCATCTTTATCCTTTTTATTTTTTTTACAGAAAATACGCGATTAAAATAAATAGACCTAAATTGCAACTAATAAAATAAATCGAAAAATAAGAACGCGATGTCAAACTCGCAGATCTTTGTCTTTTGAGATTGGCGATACGGATACGGAGAGCCAATACGATCGACCTTCTATCCTTTCAATGGAATCGTGGTGAGAGTTTTACGCCCTCTGCTCTAAATCCGAATGCTCGCGTGATGCAGCATGATGGGCTTTATTTATTTACTATCTGAAGCGAATTTAGTAACTCAAAACATAATCCGGTCGTGAAAGAGGCGTTTTTCCCCCCTCACGGCTGTGCGATCCTTACGTCGCGACTGCGATATCGGAAGGTAACGTCGATAATGCTTTTGTGACGAGATATAATTCCACGTTATGCTCTTCGCGACGATGGAATCGAATGATGCGAAGTGCGTTTTCGGTTATCCCCTTTCCTCCTATCGGCAGAAACACGAGGGAAAGCGTTCATTTTATTGCTTTTATTATGCAACTCGATGCAACTTATGAAGGAAATTTTTCTTCCAGTTATATCATCGTTAGTAACTTAATAAATGGAAAAATAATTACAGCTCTTTTTAAGGCTCTTTTTCATCTTTGCAGCTTTTATTTCTGCTTTCATATTTGTTTCTATTGTGATGTAATATGCTCTTAATTTACTCATATACGATTTCTTTAAAATAAAAATACTTTTTTTTATTAAATCATTTGTCTTATTTATATCATAATTTTTTATTCATATCAAGAATATGTAATTTTCATTTTCTTATAAGACCACCTGAATTTTTTGGTGACTGTCATTCTTACTTTATCATCTTTTCTTTTTTTCTTTTTTATCCCTTGCTCATTTAAATTTGTTTGATCATATAATTTCTTAACAATCAGATTAAACCTTAAAAAAACTTGACTAATTTTCTGATACACAAATAGTTAAGATACAAATTGCACAGATAATCTTTTGAAATCCAATAGTTGTAAGTCTATCCAAGTTTATGAAAAGTCCTTTATTCATATGCAATTGCCAAAATACTGATAGATCATAGTTATATTGATTTAGCATAATATGTCTTGTATGATGAATTATGCATATTTGCATATGAAATATGCATAATTGATTGAGTGGAGCTCCAGTATCTATTTTTTATTATATTTACTTTACTTCAATGAAACGATAGAAGTTGCATCAAATCTAATCTATCAATCAACAAATATTCACAATCAGAGCAATCTATTAATCAACCATATTCACAATTAATAGAAAAACTCATAAACTTAATAAAAAATACGACTTGAAAATTCTAAGTCTTGTAATATATTGTATATATTTGTAGTATACAGCAGCTATGTCCAATGAGGAACGTCTGAAGAAACTTTTATCAGATCTGGGAAAAGCTACTCTTCGTGGAGTTCGAAAATGTCCGAAATGTGGGACTTACAATGGATCGCGTGGTCTCTGCTGTAAGAACAAATATTGTGATGCGGTGTTCAAGGAACCTGGCGAGAAGCGAAAATTATCCACAGAAGCATGCAAGCTGATCACAGGCTCGACAGTGCAAGTGTTCTCTGTACGAGTCAAGGATAAGGGACCTGATTACCGTGGTTTTGTACAATTACCATTGATAAATGCCACTATTGCGAATGACATTACAGCACTTATTTCACAAACCACAGCATTGTGTTTTGTTGACAGCTGTGAGAGAAGTTTTCATACCAGTGTCCTCAAATGTCATGTAAACATTTTATAAGATTTGTTGATTGTTACATTTCCGTAATTATATTTTTATATATTTTTGCGATTGTATTTTTAGGAGAAAGGATATTCAGATACCGTGTTCACATGCCAGCACATTCAAACGGCATTAAAATGTTATGCGGAAGCACAACCATTAACCTTGAAAAATTCTATTTTGTCGTCGTTGAATGTAAATAATGAAACAAAGCAAGAAATTTGGCTGTTAGCGACGGAAACTTCTGGTCCCTTAGTACAAAGAGTTTCGAAAAATATAATGGCAGTGAAGTGTAAAGCTTCCCCGAAACACCCTCTAGGCTATCTTCACTTTTCTTTCTTCGTTAGTAAATTAAAGGATAGAATAGAACATCGTTATTTCTGTAGTTGTACTACATTTAAGGTAAGTAAGATGTGTGCGCATAATTTTTGTAAAAAATTTTCTTAGATAATTTGAAGAAAGATTGTAGATATTTAATAAAATCGAATTTTTAAATTAATTATTTGAACTAATGCAAATGATATTTTTAGTTAGAAAATATATTTTAGTGAATAATTATTTTACTTATAGGGAACAATGAAAATAGGAGGAGATAAAATCGACGGCATTTCGTCACAATCAAAGCGATGCGTGCATTTTTATGCATGCATTTGTGCTTTTGCTAGTGACCCAAAGCTATCCGATGAGTTTAGTTATTACATAAATTTGGATCAAACACAATCTAGTATAGAAAAACCTCTAGCGATTATACCGCAAAATGAAGACAAAATTGTTGGAATTGGTAAGATTGCATGCGCGTGTATTTACCTTTAAAAATTTAGAGACCGATTCTGTAACTCTTGACGACAGTCATTGATGTCGTTGCGCAGATATTATATAGGATAAAAAGCTGCGCAATGACATGAACAACTGTAGTTAAGAGTTATAGAATCGGTCCCTTAGTTTATTCTTCAATAATGATAATATAATTTCAGATCTCGATAATTTAACCTCCGATGAAACGGATACGCATCTATTAATTTTTCGTGATGATACTTTAACTGTACAAAGTTTGGATGGAAATAGATTAGATTTAGATTCTATAAATTTAGAGTCTTCGATTTTACCGCATGGTATTGTTGAAAATATAGAAGTGGAATGCGAGCGCAGTTTATTAGACGATAACAATATAATATCACAAGTAAGCCGCATGAAATATTTATGTTAAGATATAATATTTTTTTATCAATTTATTTAAAGGAATTTAAAAATTATCATTTTATGAAGTTATTGAAAAGAAACGAATTATTGAAATCATTAAGTTATTTATATGTTACGCAGGTTCACAATTTAGAAGTAATCGATCAAAATGGTGTTCAATTGGGAGGAGGAAATACTATAAAAATACTGGATGATCAGGGGACAATTGATACAAAATACAATGTACTTAACAACAGCCAGTACATATTAAACGATAATAACATAAAAATATTAGATCCGAGTACGTTGAAAGTTCTCGATGCCAATACTGCAGTCTTGGATGTGACTAAACCAAAACTTGATAATAATCTTGCTCACAATGGTGTTAAAATAGTTGACAGAAACTCAGTAGTACATTACAATAACAAAAATATATCAAATTCTGAAGGTAACGTAACGCAACCAATAATTTCGACAAAACGGAAAAGAGATGAGAAGCACATAAACAACAGCAATTTGAATCTAAATTCAATTGAGTTGAGAAAAACGAAGACAAAATCGCAAATTGTTAAAAAATATCAAAATACTTGCGACGATTTAGATGAGGCCAGTACGAGCTTGCCATTTATCAAATGGCTCGCTTCGATAACCGAGCGAATAAATCAGACAATGCATTTTCAGTTCGACGGCAAACCCGATCCCTTAGTATTTCATGTGCCGCAAATATTCTTCGACTGTTTACGTGAACGAATATCATGCGGCGGCAAAAAAAAACGCTTGCCAAATTCAACGACAGCATTTGTTAGAAAAGATGGAGTCCCGTTGGGAACGTTCACTAAATACACATGGCAAATTACAAATATCTTGCATGTAAAGAGTATTTTCGAGACACCATATATACCTTTGGAAATTACGAGAAGTTTCGTGCAAAATGCAGATGGAACGTACGAATTATATAAACGAGAAGAAACAGAAATAGATCGTTTTAAAAAGACGAATAACAATGCGTTGATTAAACCATTAGAATTGAAAACATATTTAAAAGTGGGTAAGTGAGAGTTTGATATGCAAAGAATGATTCTCTGATTACTTGTTAAAGATGATTTATCGAGATTTGAAAGCCTAAATCATGAAGGAATAAAATATTAAAGAATTTATAGTAGAAAAGATAATATTAGTGAAATATTTCTGTTTAATATGTGCTTTTCACTTATTTTTAGGAAATACTTCTCCGAATCAAGTCGAACCTACACCATTCTTGATAGAATGGATACCGGATATTTTGCCAATTTCGAAGATTGGTGAGCTTAGAATTAGGTTTGAATTTGGACATGTAAAAAACGAAACAAGCCATAAATGGAGGAAAATTGCTCTTTTTAAAAATGATTAAAATCGTCTCTTTTGAAATTATGAAGTTTTTCACTTTTTTATTATAAATATTTAAATATTTGAGAATGTACAAGTCAAGGGACAAATATTACGTATATATGATAATTGGAGAACAATTATTGTTTTATTAAGTTACGAATGCAATATTATAATTTAAATAACTAAAATTTTATTAATGGAATTAAATTTTTAAGTGATGAATAAAATTATCGATTAGATGATTAAATCTAAAATAATTGTATCTTTTTAGCATGAATATCAATTAGTACGCTTTTATATCAAGAAATTCAAAGACTGAATTTTCACAATTAAACAATTGTAGTATAACTTAATCTGACAAAACATAAATAATCTTGTTTTTATAATTAATGAGAATTCTTTATGCATTATATTACAATTATTGTTATTATGTTATTTTCCTTTATTTTATCTTGTATTCTTAACTTAATTTAATGAGAAAAGCATCAGATTGTATTGTAATCATGAAATGTGTTAATATTATTAATAATTGCATTATAGCATTTAAGGAATATTGTAATATTGTAAATATATATAGTTTAGATTTTATGCTGTATAAAAAGATATATTTATATTATTTAACATTATTAGATGTATCTTTTGTGAATATTTCAATTTGAAAATAAATTTATTTAAATTATATTAATTATATGTATAAATACATATAAATTTATTAAAAAATAGATGAATTATGTGTAAATATATAAGTAATCAATTTTTTTATGTAATTATATAAATTTTATGCGCGCGCGCGCGTACACACACACACACGCATGCACACACAAAGTATATTATATAATTTTATAATATTAAAATTATATAATAAATGGATGTTAAATATAATCATAATCTTTGTTATCAATCTCCTTTATATTATTTAAACAATAAATGTTCATTTTTTTATTCAGATATATTTTTAACATTTTAGACGTATTTTCTATATTTCTTTCCTTGAAGTTCTATATCTAGCTTTTATGAAATAAACAATTATAATATCGAAAAAACTCTGATTATGATGCGATAGTACGGTTTTTTGTACAAATTCCATTTTTTTGAACGCGTAGAACTCTTCACCTTACATGTTTTCAAAGTGTTCAAAGAAAATCCAAAGAAATAAATATCTCTTGGGGTTTTCATCGCAATTTTGATCGCATCGAATTTTATCTTTCTTCGGTCTGCGACGCATCATTTTGTGCACGCATTATATAGGACATCATGGCAGACATTGCGAAATCATAATTATGCTACAAAATGAAATATCGATCTTTTCTACCTATTTTTTTCTTTCAAGAATGTTTAGGAATCGGAAAATGTTCTTTGATAACAAGATAACATTACATCACAATAAGTAAAATATAATCGTAATTTGAATATTTCGCAACGGTGGCCAGATCTGGCCAGATCTCTTCGATAGATCTCGAAGAGCAGGTGATACGATACAGATGATCAGCTGACATGTCCGGGCAGATTCAAATCGTATTGAGAAAAAAAAGAAAAAAGAAAAAAAGAAAAGAATATGTTGGCTCGAAACAGCTTCGTTCACCAGAAAAAGCAGCATTACACTGTTGTGAAATTCTTTAATATAATTGGTCCTAATTCCTTACTGAATCTAAATATATAATTAATCATATTAAAGAATCTTACGACAGATGCAAAGCTGCTTTTTCTGCTGAACGTGTTTATAAATGACAAATAAAATTATGATGAAGTCCTCATGATGTTATTAAGATTCTCCCTGCAGCAAACGAAAATGGATTAAAACGATTTGAAAATTTTAATCCATTTTAATTCATTTAAACAAAATATGGAAAATATTGAAATATTGAAAAACAAAATATTGAAAAAATAGCATTTACATCATTTCAATCCTATGTCATGGATTAAAATGAATTGTATGACCCGAGTGACTTTTTTTGGATTAAAAA
Source organism: Cephalotes varians (assembly GCA_037157785.1). Classification (NCBI taxonomy): domain Eukaryota; kingdom Metazoa; phylum Arthropoda; class Insecta; order Hymenoptera; family Formicidae; genus Cephalotes; species Cephalotes varians. Next base: position 591,651 of record JANQDE010000051.1, on the reverse strand, counting down.
TGTAGAAATCATTTTGTTTTAATCCGTAATAGATTAAAATGAATTAATAGTCTGTATATTTTTTTTAATTGAAAAGAATAAGAATCGCTTTGTTTTCATCCCTTCATATGGATTAAAATGGATTTCAAAAAATTTAGAAACTTTAATTGGATAGAAATGGATTCAAAAGATCAGAATCTAGATTCGACACGAACAAAATGAATCCATTTTCGTTTGCTGAGTAATCATTTTGACGCCATTTTGATATCACAATGATTCTTTGTCCGCTTAGGATCTTATCTCTCCCTTTCCACGTTGGAGAGAAAAAAAAAAGGATTCGGAAGACGAACTGTGCAAGAAATTCAGCTGAAAAGAAAAACAGTCTTATAATCTTGATAATCTACGCGTTCGATTGACGAGCTCTCGCGCATACTAGCGATCAGAATTCTCATCAATTCGTGATAATACCGCATCTCTTTGGCAACCATCAAATTCGTCCCGGCTCGCGAACGGCGCGGGATTCCTGTCGCGTGTTTCTGCTTTCTCCCGATATTTTCGAACCGGCGATCGTACGGCGGAAGCGCGCCGCGCGCCGTCGCCGTCCGGAAGCAAGCTCTGACGTAGGGGATCGCGGGCGAGCGAGGCAGCGAACGTACGGCGTACGCTTCCATTTTCTCGAGCATCTCAGACGGATCGGAGAGCACGTGTCGTGTGTAGCCGGTCCCCGCGCTCGCACGACGTCGACGCCGCTCGTATAAGAGAGGAAGAATTCCACGTGGGGTAACGTACTAGTCGCAGTCACCCTTCGCTCACGCGCGCCCGTCCTCTTGCGCACGACAGAGGTTAAAGCATGAATCCCGAGAAGCTGAAGAAGCTCCAGGCCCAAGTGCGAATCGGCGGCAAGGGTACACCCCGACGCAAGAAGAAGGTAGGCATCGTGTTGTATGTTTCAGTTATGTTTCTTCTTTTTTTTAACGTGGGGAGACCCGGCTCGCGTACTTCGCTTTATCGCCCATCGACGTGCTCGTCGTCGACGTGCATGTCGATTCTTAAATCGGAACTAATAGCACGCGTGACATCGCAAGATTTTTTATTATGGAAACAACGTATGCGAGATTATTAGCTGTCTGTGTGTTTCTTTGTGTTTCAATATATTTTTTGGTGGACGTCGTATACAGGATTTGTCGTAAACAGAGTTATTTTGATGGTCTCAGTAATCTGATTTACAATAAATGTGTTGTGTACAATAAATATTAATTAAGAATAACTATTTTTTTATTTGTGAAAGAAGTCCTAACGTAAATAATAGTTAAATTATCAAGAAAGAAGAAAGAAACATTTGCTGCGGGGACAATATTAAGTAGAGCACTAATGTATTATTTAATGTCCTAGAGCAGAATTAAAACATTATCGACTTTATGTTTAAGTTATTTTTTACTTTTACAGGTTGTACACGCAACTGCTGCTACAGATGACAAAAAGTTACAGAGTTGTCTAAAAAAGCTTTCTGTAAATACAATTCCTGGAATAGAGGAGGTTAATATGATTAAAGATGATGGCACAGTTATCCATTTTAATAATCCAAAAGCTCAGGCTAGTCTGTCCGCCAATACATTTGCCATCACTGGTCACGGAGAAAATAAACAAATAACTGAGATGTTACCAGGAATATTGAGTCAACTTGGCCCCGAGGGTTTGACACAGCTGAAACGATTAGCGAGTACAGTTGCTGGAAGCGCAGTCGGGAAAACTACATTGGAAGAAGATGACGAGGTGCCTGATCTAGTGGAGAACTTTGATGAAGCTAGTAAAGAGGAGGTAAAAGGATAATTAGAATAATACTTAATGATGTTCTTATTAAACAATAATTGACAAGATGACAAAAAAAACACAATTTTGTAAAATTTGATGAGTTTCTTGAAAAGTAAACTTTCTATAGATATTATATGAGTTGTTACAGTTCCATATGTATATTCTACATTGTTTTATATATATATATAATTATGTTGTATTAAATTGATATCGTTTTTCATTGTTAATCTTGTTTCTTTATCTTTTTTAAAATAGTTACGAATATGAAATTAAGTACATTATATTTGTAAAAGCATGTTGAATTTTATGATATACTTAAAGGTGGCTCCCAAAAAAGAACTGGATGAAAATGACAAACCCAATGGCGAGAAGAAAGACGCCATTATTATTGAAGAGAAGAAAGAAGCCCCGTTAGCTACACCTGAAGCTTAAGAATGAATACTAAGGTAATTAACTAATGCATCGATATTTTTGCGGATACTAATCTAATAATAGAGCAAAACATAACTATATAACATAACTATATAAAAATAAGATGTGACTATATGAAAATAACATATATTTTCAGGTATTTCATACAATAAAGTTGTAACAAATAAGTAATTGATGAGTCAAGAGAAACGCGTGATGCAGAAACAATGAAGCATAACTATACATACATTACAAATACTTGACATACACCCCATGATACTTGCTAATACAAGTAACAGTTGACAAGAAATAAAAAAGCTGTTACAAAAATCAAAAGGATTTCCTAAAAATTTTTTTATCATTTTGGTGCTATCACAGTGATAGTCTTTGCTTCGAATTAGTCAAGATGTTTTTATGATCCTTAGTTAATATTGTGTGACGCTTTAATTATTTAAGTTGTCAATGGAAATTTGAGCATTTAACTCAATTGTAACGGAATCAATATTATACTGCAAATTTTGTTAATACATTGATGTAGGAGATTTAAAGTATTTTTTCTTCCACGAATCCAATGATTTTTATATAATTGAATTTTTACTTTGTTTTGGTCAAATAAAATGTCTACTATAGGTTAATAATATAAAAAATACATTCAAGGAGAAATATATAAAATGTTTAATGATGTGTAAAATGTTTCACTTTTATCATATTTTTACTCGCATATAATTTCATGGATTTGAAGTCTTTAACCATTAAATATTCTATGAGATATTGTTCGCAATTTTTAAATTTTAATCTCAACTGTATTAATAATTAATGCTTTTGAGAATATATTAAAATATAAAGTCTCATAAGGATTTAATTTATGTGTTTGAAGATGTATAAAATTTATTTTTGCATTCATTAAAATTTTGATTAAACTTTGAACATTGTGTTTAAAATTTGTATTTGTTTATTACATATGGCGGATTAACCAATCAGAAATCATCAACTTATTAGCTTATCCAAATAAACTCTATTCGGATCAACTTATCCAAACAAACTTGCATAATCATATGCAAAAATAAAATTCAATCGCACTTTATGTATATCCTTATAAAAATATAAAAATATAATTGGATAATTTTCTTTATGCAATTATACAAGTTTGGATAGACCTTTAGGCATAGATCGGTTCGATTTTATATTTAAGATCGTTTCAAGTAGTCTTAAAATGTCGTAAGCCAATCACAAAATTATATTGGCATCTTAAGACATTACTCTGGAGCCTTTTTGAATTTATTTCGCATACGATACTCTATAATACATTATAGTATATGTAACGTACATTATAGTATATTATAAAGTTTTGTGTGCAAAATAAATTCAAGAATAGGGGCCCTGATCTAAAACCTTGTGTCCACGATGCTAGAAATTGATCCGAGATCTCAGACGAAGAGAAAGTTGACCAGTTTCAATTATATAAAAAAGTAATTTTTTTGGACAATTTTTTTCAAAAAAAGTGCGCGTTAAGGGATTAAATGGCTGCGTTCAGCAGAGAAAGCAGCTTAGTAAGCGCTTTACGTTGATTGAATTATATTTTTAGATCTAGAAGAATAATCCTATCTCAATTTAGATCTAAAAGTATAGTCCAATCAGCACAAAGCGCTTACTAAGCTGCTTTCTCTGCTGAACGCAGCCAATAATTCGGTCACTTGATCAATGCGATTGGTCACTGTCTCTCCGTTCGAGATCTCGGATCGACTTCTAGCATCGTGAAACTGGATCTAAGCCGATGTCTACAATGAAATTTTAAGCCGTAAGCCGTAAGAAATTGGCCCAATCACAATGGAGTATGATGCATCAGAGAAGAAATCATCGTATATTATGCTCAACGATTGGTCACAGAATCGCAATAATACTGCGACCTCATTGTAGATCTATTCTATATAGGTCCTTATGAATCGTCTACAAAGGGAATCGCTATACGCCATAGGAAATTGATCAATTACAATCGATTATTTTTCTCGTATTTGACCGTGATTGATCAATTTCTTATAGTGTATGGATTCCGCACACACATTTCCGTAAGCAGTAAGCGTAAGCAGCAGCAAATAAAAAATGTTGATATAAGAACATTATGCATAATAACAACAGATTAATAAAACAACCCATCAAATTTTTGTCCCAAAATAGTAGCCAATGGATTTTTACAATTTGGAACAAATTTTTGATTGGCTCAAAGAGCAGCCATGTTGGCCGACTGCGCACCCTCGGAAATGTCTCGTATTCTTATATCCGGTTTAGTCTGTGTCGAATGCGTACGGTTAACGGTTATGGCTCCGGCAGTTCAGTGCGATGCTCGACGCAACACATGCGATACGCGATATCCAATAAACGTATAGTTTTTTCAGAATAGCAGTACATTCATTGGATATCAAGCGTCGCGTACATAGAGATAATACACATGTGTATTATCTCTATGGTCACGTGTCGCGTCGTGCATCGCGTTAATTTGCTGGAGCCATTAATCGTTGAACGGTTAACGGTTTAGTTCTGTGTTGAATGTGTGCGTAGTTATTTCGAGTAAATTTTCAATATTCCGGTTTTACTTCGGTCATTTGTAATAAGATAATTAAATAAAATAATAAGATAACGATGAAGTTCAAAAGAAGTGATCATAAACAAAAGTGAAGTTGAGATCGGTTGAGAATCTCGTTTGTGATGTAACGAGAACCTAACCACGTGAGATTATCGAATAGACATGTTCTCATCTTGATTGCATCATCCTGTAATTTTTTGTATTGTATTTTGCCATTGTCATTGATCCTTGACTTATCTCTCTGGGAAAATTATAATTGACTTCTTGATCGACTTGTTTCCGTTAACTTTCCAAGGACAAAGGGTCATATTGAAGAAAAGAAGAAGATGCAATGAATCTTTTGAAAGTATAATATATATATATGCAGATATACAGTTTTATTACGTAAGTTTTGTAAGATTATTGGACTTTGCATGGATAATAATCTCGCTGCACTTGAAATTTGGAAAATTTGGAGTTAAATTTACTTTAAGTCCATAGCACATACATAAACGTAAAGCGATATTTACAATGAGATTTTAAGTCTTAAGCCATAAGAAATTGACCAATCACAATCGAATATGAAGAAAATAATCGATTGGTCAATTTCTTGCGACTTAAGGGTTAAATTCTCATTGTAGACACCGTTTAAAGGCCCGTCTACAATAAGAGTTTTAGGCCGTAAGCCGTAAGAAATTAACCAATCACAGTTGAATATGAAGAGAATACTAGACTACAATTAAGGTCCGTCTACAATAAGAGTTTTAGGCCGTAAGCCGTAAGAAATTAACCAATCACAGTTGAATATGAAGAGAATACTAGACTACAATTAGTCAGTTTCTTACGGCTTGCAGCTTACTACATTTATTGTAGACGGACCATAAGTCCCGGTCTACAATAGGTGTAGTAAGCCTTAAGCCTTAAGAAATTAACCAATCATGATCGAATTTGAATAGAATAATGAACTATGATTGCTCAATTTCTTACGGCTTAAGGCTTACTACACCTATTGTAGACCGGGGCTAAAGGCCATAGAATATCCTCTTGCATAATGCATAAAGTGATGTCTATATATCACTAATATAATGAGATATTGATAATGAGATTTTAAGCTTTAAGCTGTAAGAAATTGACCAATCACAATCGAATATAAAGAGAATAATCGACTATGATTGGTCAATTTCTTGCGACTTAAGGCTTAAATTCTTATTGTAGACACCGCTTATGGCATAAGTAAATTAACCAATCAAATCCTTTCCTTCTTTTCCAAGAAATAAAAGATTCTTATTGGTTGATTTCTTCGGTCTTTAAGACTGACGAAAATATTGATGCGCTCTCTTGACCAACGCGTTGCCACGTTGCCGCTTTGCTGCGTCCTACGTGCAGGAGTTGGAAGACTGATTGTCTTTGTTTTGCGAAATATTGCAACATTGAAATTCTGATATTGACTGCATGTTTTCATTTTCAATAAAAAGGTTGATTTCTAATTAGACTTTATTATACTTTTAATTAGCTTTTAATACAAGATAAATTAGCAAAAAAGGACAATTCTAATATTTTAGAATGCATTTGCAACAGTGCATTCTTTCAATAAAATATTAATATACTTATAATCTTTTTATGCTGTATGGACATTGGTGAATGGACCTCCTCTGTAGAAATTTCGAGTGGCGCCCGTTTGCCCATGTTGCAATTGACCACCAGCTACTTACAGCGCTTGAACAGTGGAAAGCCTCTAGACACCGGATGCTATGAGTGACTGTGATCAATCGCAACGTGGGCAAACGGGACTCTCAAAATTTCCCTCCCATAAAACACGGTCAATAATATGTCAGTATCAACAAATATTTTAGGAAATATCTCCTATCACAAATTGATATTGATACTCGAGAATCAAGAAATCCGGATTACAAACGATATTCTATAATATTGATAATATAATATTGTTAATATTGATAACAATATTATTAATTTTGTATAGTTAATAAATTATTATAGAATATCGTTTGTAATCCAGATTTCTTGATTCTCGAGTATCAGTATCATTTTGTGATAGGAGATATTATTAACCGTGTAAAGTCCCTATTAAAATCCAGATTATAAAATCAGTCATTAAAATTCATCAGTATTCTACGTCAATCATCGCTCAGTATTAATCACACACGATTAGTAATATTGTCAATATTTATTAATATTAACAGTGTTATTGACTAGGGTCCTTATAAAGATGTCTTTTCATACGCAGCATGCTGCGGCAGTAGCTTGTTGCTATTGGTTAAAAAATTTGTCATGTGATAATGCACTTCTGGCGCAAAATACATTGCACCAATTGTATTTGGAAAATTCCAATTTTGCCAAAATTCTGTGCTTATATTTTTCATTTAATGTTGGTAGTAATTAAGGTACTCAGTACTAAGAACATTTGAAATTATTTCACGTGTTTCTTTAACTATGGAATGAGCAGTTGATAATCCATTGCGATATGCTAATGCAATTGATGTCATTTGATCATCTGTTGCAAGAAACCTATTTTCGAGAAGACTTTTTAATTTTAATCAAATCAAGGAATATCAACAGGAAAGTTTAGAAATAAATTTATATAATTACCTGAGTGTAATAATCAAACGCTGCTCTGGAGGCTCGCCAATTACTTTTTTTTAAATGTCCTACCTTGCTTAATAACAAATTAAAAGTATTTTTATTCATTCTTGTATATTTAAAGAACATATCGGCATCTTGTTTCAATTCTTGAAAAAGATGATCAAAATCTCCTTGATTAAATCTTAATGTATTAATCGGACGACATCACTATCTTCTCTTACATTTTTTCTTGTCATAAAGATGTGGATAACTTTTCACTAGATCAATCAACAGACAGTCTTCCTCTTTCGAAGTCATTAATACGACGTCATTACTTTGCGTAAGCATGTTGGCTTCTGCTTTTGAAATAATCGGTATGATCTTCCATCTTGTTTCATTTTTCCTTTCTAATTTATAAAGTGCCTAATTGTGCGCCAATGGATTTGCTATTAAAAGCTGTGAAAGAGATACATTATTAAGAAATATATTCTTTTAAATTAAATAATCCTGTTATCAGAAATTTATAGTACTAATAAAAAAAATTATTACTAAATAATATGTAAATAAAGGTGACTATTAATTTATGATATTAATGCTTGAATTATCCAACAGCAAATTGCTAGCAACTTGCTGCTTAATTTGGCAACGTAATTCAATCAGATAATTCAATCTGTTAACAAAAAGATTCGATCATTTATGTCACGAACTGACAAGGATTTAGAATTTAAATGTCCATTTTTGGGTCAGTACATCGAAGTACTTTACCCGGGATCGGACTAGTTTGTACGTTAAAAGTTATTGACTTAGTTCCCAAAAAGGTAAAGGAGTTTGTATTTGAGATAACGCGGAACGGTTTTTTTAATAATTTTAAAATGTGGGTAGTTAATTTCTAAATCGAGAGGAATCAATTTGTAATTTAGGAGTTGGTGATTTGAAATGGTTTCGGAATGATTTGGTAAGGAGTTTTCGATTTCACTTAAAGTAGAGTGGGAAAGGATCTTGATTAAGAATTTGGCACTGTTTTATTTGATCCTTTTAATTTGGACTCTACGTCCGCTTCTTTTGGGCATTTAGATTCAGCTTTCCTTCTATTGAATTAAAAGAGATGGTTGCTACGCTCTTGGGCAGCGCCACCTATTCAAACAAACTGTTGCTACACTCTTCGGCAGCGACAGTAAAACTATTAGATTCAGATATCAAATTTTACAGTTGAATCTAGTCGGTTAAAACTTTTATCCTTTATTATGTATAATCTCTTTCTTTGCTCAAGGCTCCAAATTCGTAGTTAACAAATTAAGTTATCAGTAAAGACTACTACCTCTGCTAATTGTGCTCTCCCTTTTATATCAAAGATGATAGGAACCCCCACGCAAGTTTCCTACCACCTTGTTTCTTCGCTAAGTTTTAGAGGAGGAAGATTCTTACCCACGCGAAATCGAATCTAAAATCGATTTATTGTGACGGCTCGACCCATCACTGTTGTTATCAGTCACCGAATTCTCGTTGCTGCACGACTCTATTGTTAGTATTTAAATTCTTGGGTTTCAAGTTTCCTTCCAATCGTTATTTTTCTTTTAAAATACACGTCCGCTCGTAACACTTACAACATTCGCAAAAATGATCATGTCCAAATCGAGATCGTCGATGCTGGAACAAATGGTGACAAAAATACTTTCAAATACGAGAAATACTCTGATGTTCATCGTGTAGAAGAATCTTGTTTGAGATTGAATTTGCAGCCTCACGTAGCGATCGCAGGGAATCGAAACGGGATGTTATGGGAGATTTTCTGAATGAATCTCTGATTGGCTGTGCATAGATCATATGCATGACCATATGCATAAAAATTTCGTTCTTATGGAATTTTTCGTTTCTTATGTCCATGTTTATGCTTATTTTATGTAAATCAATATTAACTTACGACTTAATGCTGGATGCTCATTGGTTCAGTGGTCTTATGTTATGCGTATGTTATGCTCTGTTATGCATTTCGTGTGCGATGGGCTTAACGCTCGCAACTTTCACGCTCACAATGCCGCGATCACCCGGGTTGTGTTCCCATTTGCGGATTTTCAGTACAGTTATGTGGATGCCATCTTGTACTAAATACTGTACTAGGGAAGTGTTCCCTTTCTCCACTACAGTAAAAACATAACCAAGAACTGTGCTTCGGACATTTTTTGGCGCGTTTATTTTTAGTGAAATTGAATTAAAAAAGCGACAATGAACAACGTATTGATTGCAATTGCCAACGAATTTTTTGAATTCATCTGAAAGTGATTCTGAGAGCAGAAATCGACGATGAATTATTATTATTGGATGCGTATAGAATAATTCGCGGCAAAAGGCCAAGATTGCAACATTATATTGATATTATTGCTTCGTACAATGATGAGGAATTTAAATCAAATTTTCGGTGAGTTATTAATTATTCTCTGAAATATATTTTTATCTTTCGTGATAATGTAATCATTATCACTGGCGGTTACCCTTATTATATGCTACAAAATACAACATTCTTTTACTCACTTAAAATATTAATGGATTGATATTATTGAACAGTAAATTAAAAATTTCATTACAATCATATTTATAAAAGTTTTGCAAAATATTTATAAGTAATTAAATTGTTGCCCGATTGGTTATTGTGGTCAATGACTTTTTTTGTATTGGCGTTTTAGTGCATCCATTTTGGAGGAAATTTGTTTACGAGAATGTCGTAACCCTTTTTTTCATAGATTTAGTAACCAGCCGCCACAACTTTCGTAGAGGCATTTTGTCACATAAAAATTAAATTAAATTTTTGTTCCAAACGTAACTGTAGTAGACGTTGTAATAAGGCTCGCCATCTTGCTCTTATTGTAATCATCATGCGTCTTCTACGAGTATATCGTAAATTTTGAAATATATGAAATCCTATACACTTTTGTATATTATTATTATTCATATTTTCTCCTTTTTATTTGAAAAAAATAATACACTAAATATTGAAAGAAATAATACAATAATAATATACTATGCTTTGCTTACAAACAAGAATAAATTTAAGCAAGTTGTAATTCTAAGTACCGCCACTAGGAGACAATCGACATGAATTAAATTCGTATTATTTTTCCCCTTAGTACGTTCGATGTAAACGTACCCGATGGCCTGTTATGTTCTGATAATGCTGATTGTGTGATATGTTTCAGAGAAAGTTCAGAAGTACAGTTTTACATCTCAGAAAGGTATAGAAACTTTTACCTCCATACACGTAATTTGACGCTCGGCTAGAATGGCAAAATCCTCTCTCGCATTCATCAACTGCGTACCCAATCTTTCACGGCCTTAAAAATAACAGGAATTTGGCATACATGAAATGTCTCAGCTCTTGTACATTGTTACAAGAAAATGGATATCTATAGCGATGCTCACCACGTCTTGCGACTTTAGCAGATTTTTGTATTTTGTTAAAAGTCTGCGAAACGGTCGCGTTTAATTCTTTTGCTTGTGATTTTCCTGCCTGCATTTCTCTCGATTGTGATTCTCCCATCGGTGATTCTCTCGTCTCCACATTCACTATTTGCGAAGATGACTCAGAAATATTAATTCCGCCTTCTTCTGTCTTTAAATTCTGTATCAGTTCAGGATCTATAATAAATTAATGTAAGCAATGCTGCTAATTAATCATTTCCAGAGCAATACTGATTAACATTTTCATATGATAATTTATAATGATATGTAGTGTATGTCTACGCAGTATATGTTAAGTAAAATGTACTAACCAATAAAATTGATTGTATTGCTATCATTTCGCATTGTAAATGTAACAGGAACGGCCTCTAAAATTTCTTCTTGTCCCTGATGAAGCAACTCTATTGCTTCTGGCTGAAATCGATATTCGAAAATCAATTAATGTTTTATCAACTACTCAACATAAAAAGCTATGCACAAATTGGGCTAATGGGAATCAGCGCGATAGATGGTGCGCATAAATAAGAAACTTTTAATAATTATCATACTATTTAATACTTAAAACTCAGTACGTTTCGGCTAACCTTTAGCCATTCTCAGCAATAAATCGTATGGTATTGTAGTTGTATTGTAATTGTAACATACCGAGTTTTAAGTATTAAATGCTATGATAATTATTAAAAGTTTGTGATTCTTATTTATGCGCACCACCTGCTGCGCTGATTCCCATTAGCCCAATTTGTACATAGTTTTTTAATTATTGGAAATCTTAATTTATTCTTAATTCATGCTACTCAATATTGTTTTCAGCTATCATGTAATCTAAAAAAAATTTATCTTTTGACTACAGTCAAAAGTCGACGATGGCAAGTTACAATAAAAAAATAAAATTCTTGTACAAAGCATTTTTATGGTTTACATATTTTAACGTTGAAAATATATTCAACGTATCTGAACAGAAAATTAAGAGATCAATGAAATTGTTGAATATGTAATGTTTCAGTATTCTGTTATGAAATAAAATTAATATGATTTCCATAAGATTTCTTCTGATATTGTCATTTTCCTTCTTGATTTTTCTGGTTTAGATATTTCTCTCAATTGTGTTGCTACTAATAGCCCAAAAGTTGTATTTGGTATTAGATTGTTAGTGCAATTTCATATATTCTGTTTAGCAGAGTTCGATAATTGGTTTGCCAAACGATTTTGAAGAACTCAGAGCAGTAAGTGAAAATTCTAAATATGTGGTGCCTTTCTTGCTATTTTTCTTTGAATTACGTCTTGCAGTTTGTTCTGTGAATTCTGTCTGTGATGAAGATAATATTGAGCTTTCATCTACATAACATCTACTTTCAAATGATGATAATTCAGAATTTATTTTTGATCTATTAACTTGCAATGTTGAGTCTTTTAATATTGTTTTAGGGTTACTTCCACTTAGGTTTACTTCCACTTGGATTAGTTACTACAACTTAGGTTAGAAAGGGAATATATAACGGGTTGAATTAGCAATTTTTAACGCAATTTTTTTGCGTTTTTACAATTATTGATATCAAATCTTTTATACAAATAATAAATATCACATGGTTGAGTAAGATAATGCAGTTCTTATGGATATAAATAATGTGTAATATTTGTGTTGAATAAAGTAACATAATTTTAAGGAAGAGGAGTTATAACTTGGCGTGTCAATTATTGATTTCAAATCTTTCATGTTACTACCACTTAGAAAAAGTTACTACTACTTGGATTAGAAAAGGTTTACTACTACTTGGGTTTTTTTATTACTACTTGGGTTAGAATAATTTGTTACAAAGTTATTTTCACTTGGGTTAGAAAAGGTTTACTATCACTTAGGTTAGAATATTTTGTTACAAAGTTACTTCCACTTGGGTTTTATTATCACTTGGGTTACAATAATTTGTTACAAAAGTACTACCACTTGGGTTGGAAAAGATAAGGGTTAAAGTTAAGGGCAAGAGTGAGTAACAAAGGAATGCACAAGAAACACTAAACTCAACAACTATTTATGAACCACGATTACTATGAATATTATTCAATTTGTTACTAATTATTAATTATTGATTCATTATTAACAAATTATTACAATTGACGTATCGTAATAATGTCAAATTATTATAAGAACTTGCCTATGCATTCTTCGATCACTCGATAAGTTAAGCAAATAGTATTATAAGAAGAAAGTCAAAATATATTCTACGCAAACGTATACTCACTAAAATAATCAAGACCTTCTTTTGATATTCGATTATCACACTAGCTATTTGATAATTCGTAGCGTCGGAAAACCGTTTACAATAAGATCGATGTCACATTCGCTTGATGGCGGACGAAACCGATAGTCGATGCGGCGTCGCTCTTGATACCATCTGCAAAATAGCGAACCACAAGGAGTTTTAGTACTTAGAACTCTTTTCTTACAAGAAGATGAGCAATTTGAATTGAAAACTGTCAAAATAACTTCGTTAGGAGCGTAAGGAGCGAGCAAAACCGCTCATATTTTTGTGTAGGGTTAAGGATAGATTGTGAAAGCAATTCTTCCTTAAATTTGGGTGTGTTGAGTGCCAAATGGTCATACATTAAAGAGAGCTGAGAAGATGAAAAGCGATACTTATAAAAATAAAGGTACAATTTCACGTGCTGTTAAAACAAGCGATTGAAGCGACAGATTTGTCGCTCGTATACCAGCGGCTATAATTTTGTAGTTTGAACCGGTTCAACTACAAAATGCTATCGCTCAAACGCTGATACACCGCTGATAGTGCTGCCGCACCGTGTCGATCACCGTGTATATCGGAAGGTGACCACAGCGCAGTTCGTTACGATATGACAAGTTTCGTAACTTGAAAAGTGGTAAACTTTGTCGATTAATATCTCGCTTCACGAGGCAGAGCGACGCTTTTATACTTATCTATATTCTAATTTTTTTATGTGAAATAAATAATATAAGTACATAAATATAATATAAGTAATAATATAAGTAAATAAATATCTTTCAACGTAAATTATTTGCAACATTTTTTATTGACATTCTTTATTCTTATAGATAATAATATAAATATATTATCTTATTCTTTATTACATAGCTTTTTATCTAATATATATATGTTCTAATATATATATATATATGTTCTAATATATATATATATATATATATGATAAAAAGATTAGTACATAAATATGTATAAAAATAAATTATTATATGATAAAGATATATATATATATATATATATATGTAAAAAATATATGCGAAGCTACGTATTTTATATATTTGGAAATATATTTTTAGACCAAGTCATTTTGCCATGGTATAGATCCTTCATTATTGAAGTATGTACAAAACTTTTCCCGTATTTCTATATTTACTTGAGTACTCATATATGAATCTGCTCGTTGCATTTCACGGTAGGCAGAATTACTTCCAAGAATGGTTCTCCAAGTACCAGGTATAAAGCCATTATGCCCAAAATGATCAATTATACTTGTAGTCACGTATGCATTAATGTTTATGTCTTGTTTTCGTAACCAATTGTGCAAACACACAATTGCTTGCACATTTTTCTCTACAGTTTCTATCTTAGCAATTATGACGAATTTGTTTTTGTAAACTTTGATGCAGGTTGTTCCGTTATGCTCTCATTTGTGGACTTCTTTTCTTTAGATCAGTGGTCGCAACGAAATGCCCTTTTCGAGCCGATTTCTGAAGCGACGCCTACTGTCCTCCCCACTACCGTTCAACGCTCGGCGGCCGAGCCGCCAAACGCGCGTGTGACGCTATGCCTCAGGAGCGTCCCCATATTAGAAATATGACGAAATCGCCCTTCCGTCAAACTATTATTAAAACACTAAATTGTTTATATTATTAATGTTATATATGTTTTATAATGATATAGTTTATAATAATATATTTTATAATATATATAAACGCGTCAATAATAGTATCTCACGGGTGATGTGGAAAGCTATTATCGAAACTAATTATTATACATTATTATAAAACTACACATACACGTAAAGTCACAACTATATTATTATAAAACATATGTAATACATTAATAATATAAACAATTTAGTGTTTTAATAATAGTTTGACGGAAGGGCGATTCCGTCATATTTCTGATATGGGGACGCTCTTGAAGCATAGCGTCACACGCGCGCTCGGCGGCTCGGCCGCCGAGCGTTGAACGGTAGTGGGGAGGACAGTAGGCGTCGCTTCAGAAATCGGCTCGAAAAGGGCATTTCGTTGCGACCACTGCCTTATCATATTGTTAACCTCCTCTTTCACCGCAGTACGATATTTTATTGGGATTGGATACGATCGATTCACGAATGGTTTACTACTATTTAATGTAATTTTATGTACATAACTATTTATACATCCGGGTTTATCTGAAAAAATGTTTTTATGTTTTACTAATAAATGCTCTAATTTATTCTTTCGATTTGAATCTAATGTATTAATCTCTTGTATAATTAACGAAATTTGTTGTACCATAGAAAGTTTTAATTCGCTATTTTTGTTGTAGTTTATATCTTCTTTCTGAGCCTCTGAATTCACGACCAATATATTACTACTGTTCTTAATATTTTTCATTTCTTTATATCTCTTATCACTTTCTTCATCATTTCTATTCTCATTTACTATTATGTTCTCTCTAATAGAATGCATAATTATTATTATTTTCTTCATCATATTTTACATGATTTTCCATATTCCTGTTCACTTTATTATCATTTTTTACTACTATATCACTACTTATTAATATATTAATATTATCCATTTTTGTATTCCCTAATCTATTTTTACCGAATAATACGACCTCTTTATCTGAAAACTTGTTTTTTAACACAATTGTTTCCTGTATGTAATTAATGATGGCATCATTTCGCGTAAGCCAATCTGTACCCAGTATTATTTCTACCGTAAGATGTGGAATCACGAATAATACTGTCTCACTACAATAACTACCAATTTTTAATGGCACATAAATTTGTTTTTTTATAATTATCGGTTTGTTATACGTTGGACCTGTTATCCTAATACCCACCGCCGGCAATTCCGTTATGGGGGTATATCCTTTTATCTCATTGTATGCTCTATCCGAAATACGTGATATTTGTGCTCCTGTGTCAACGATAGCTATATATTTATTTTGATTAATTGAACAATGTACCCATGGGCTACGTTCTCCATTACCTCTTTTACAACCTTCTCCACATTCTTCCCCGTTTTCCACGCCTTTGCTTAGGTCCTGTATTGAGTTAATTTTATTAGAGCTTCCATGCGGACCCCCGTTCATGGAGCTCTCTATTCGTTTAAAGAACTTTCTCTCACTTGGGACTCACAAAATCCATCCCGAGCCTTATTCTGTCTATCGCTCGTTATATAATTCGGTGGCGGAAAGGCAACGTTGGGCATTTCAAATTTTTGACTTATTCCCTTGAAACAGCTCGAATCACTTTATCCAAAATTAGATGAACAATTATTGCACGCTTTTGGGTCGCTATGTCGATTACTGTTATTTTTTACGTAGTATGATTTATACCAAGTGTTCATCTGACCTGTGTTTATTCCTATCTTTTTATTTCTTTTTGTAGTATTAGTTTGAAAATACCGAATACTCTGACTCTTATTTCTTTGTGCGTTATTTGTTATCTTTACTTGCTCTTCTATTTGATCTAGATTGGACAGTGCCTGTAAGATAGCGTTCGATTCATTATAATTAATTGTCGCCAGCATTTTTCTAACATTTAATTGTAGTTGTTTTACTATTATATTATTAATTTCATATTCCCCAGTACCTTTCATTATATAAGTTGCCTCTGTTTTCGCTTTTAAAAAATATGACTTTAAYGACCGATCTGCATATTTATGTTTTCTGTTGTTCCATTTGTTCGTAATTCGACCTGCTGCTCAATGGAAAAGAACTCTACCTTAAATTCAGTCTCGAAATCTTCTATCGTCCTAACGTATTCTTTATTCGCGTCAAACCAAATCTTAGCCTTATCGCGCAATGCTGTTCCTAATAATAACTCTACTATATTCTTGGAAATGTTCTTAATCTGACAATAATCTTTAAATTCATTTAAAAATTTTTGAGGATTGTCATCCAGCTCATTATGGAATATGGATAGCTTTATTTCAAATTGTAAGTTATAAGGTCTATTATTACAAGTCACGTTACCCCCTTCTTCGATCTCTTTCTGTTTTTGGTTTATTCGCTGTATTTGTGTATTTAAACTTTGTACCTGTTTCCGTAATTGCTCCAGCTCAGCGTTACATTGTCCATCTTCCTCAGTCATCGTATTTATATTATCGCTTTTTCTACTTGTGCTGTTACTCAACTTTGTCCTTGGACTCACTCTCGATGTTTCCCGATTCGCAATCCTTTCTTTTGTCTCTCGCTATTTCCTAACGTTCGTCGACATAAATTTTAGATATATATAATTATGTATATGATTTATTCTTTAATATAATTACTTAATACAAAAAAAAATTTTTTTCTTCCTTTTTGTTCGGGCGTCAGTTGTAACGTGTCAACAAGTTATATTACTGCAATATATTACAGTCGTCCGAATTACATTGATTAAATAGAATTTATATAAATCGGTTACCATAGTTACAACAATTATGACTAGTAGCCAATTATTACGACAATCAAGCGGATGAGAGAGAGAATGCGCACGTACCGCTCCAAAGGGCAGAGTCGCCGCGTAGGTGCCAAGCCCTTCTCGGTCGTGAGCCCAAACCCTGGTCGCTCCCAACGCCGCTCCCAAGCACCCTCAAGTGATGACCAGGCTCCGAAAGGCCCCGCTCCCGTCTCCAGTGGCTTCCACTCTCCGCCTATTAATGAACGGGCTTCAAGGGTCATGTCTTGTCCCGGGCGGCCTTCCGTCCACTCTCACGATCCCCCAGGATCCGGGTCCAAAATATCCCGTACTGGTAATTGATTTTCAGGAGCGAAAGTCTAGTAATCTATCTCCAGCTTCTACCCTTTTAGGGTCCGGGCAGTGATGCCATTAGGGAGCCGTTTTGCCGCCATGAGGAGCAGCACTCGCTCCCCACCCATCGGCCTGCGTCGAGCAGTCGAATCGACGAAGCAACGATCTCTTCCGTCTTCTTCTTTCTCAARCTGYCTTTYTCTCTCTCTAGCTGTCCTCTTCTATCTCGAACTGTCTCCCTTTCTCTCGGACACCACAGCGATTTCCCCTTCCATTTATGCACACAAATACGCTCTGTCTCTATTCGTGTGACGGCACGCACTCGGCGCGCTGAGCGAGAGTGAGAGAATCAAGAGAGAAAAAGATGATCTCTATCTATTTTTA
>JANQDE010000051.1:461700-572764 GCA_037157785.1 Cephalotes varians | reverse complement strand
AAATTTAAAATTTTTTTCAGTGAGGAGCATTTTTGATCCTTCGGCTATTATTTATTTATTTATTTATTTATTGCTTACACTTTAATTTATTCATCTAAAAATTTAAAAAAATGTTGGAAAAAAGCAAGGTTCGAACGCGTGATGTTTCAGCCGCTCGCATTGTCCGCTCGATCACACTTGTTGCTTACAACTCTTACGAACTGTACAACACGCACACGAAAACTTTAAACAATGATTTCGTAGTGTTGCGGCATTGGATTATTTGAACTTTGCTTTTTTCCAACATTTTTTAAAATTTTTAGATGAATAAATTAAATGTAAGCAATAAATAAACAAATAAATAAATAATAGTCGAAGGATCAAAAATGTTCCTCAGTGAAAAAAATTTTAAATTTGTTAAATGAAAAGGACACTATGTGAGACGTATTACACGCACACACACACACACACACAGGCAATATTAATTTTTAATATTTATAATTATTTATAATAATTTATAGTTATTATTTACACATTATTTTATATTTCTTTACACGAAAACTTTAATCAACGATTTCTCGTTAATAATTAGCACTAGCAAGAATTGATTTATTATGAATTAATAGGAGGAATACATTGCATAACATATTAAAAATTCGGCGAAAAGGATCGAAAATATTTTTTTCCCTTCAAATCCACGCAGAGAAAGCATTGGCAGTCTCGAGCGAGACGAACCGTCGAGAGACAACAATAAAGTTAAAAATAGATAGAGGTCATCTTTTTCTCTCTYRATTCTCTCACTCTCGCTCAGYGCGCCGAGTGCGTGCCGTCACACGAATAGAGACAGAGCGTATTTGTGTGCGTAAATGGAAGGGGAAATCGCTGTGGTGTCCGAGAGAAAGGGAGACAGTTCGAGATAGAAGAGGACAGCTAGAGAGAGAGAGAAAGACAGCTTGAGAAAGAAGAAGACGGAAGAGATCGTTGCTTCGTCGATTCGACTGCTCGACTGCTCGACGCAGGCCGATGGGTGGGGAACGAGTGCTGGTCCTCGTTTCGTTCTCCTCCCGAGGGAATTTAATAATCTCTTTTATTTTAAATTGAGGACATGTTCCATAATGAGCTTCATATGGCGTATAAGTTGTACTACTATGAGTGGTTACATTTAAAATATCCTCAATTATCTTAACGTGTTTTGCCCATCGAGTGTGTTGGTCTGAACAATACGTTCGAAAGAACCTTCCCAATTCACGCATTACTCGTTCTACTGAGTTTGATTTGGGATGACGCACAGACGAAAATAAAACTCGGATTGACATTGCTTCCAACGTTTCCTTCCATAATCGCGACGTAAATTGTGTGCCATTGTCTGAGAGAATAGCTTTAGGTTTTCCTATCCGTATGAAATAATCTTCTTTTAACTTTTTTAATACGGTTCGTGTATTTGCTTTTTTTATCGCGTATAGAGCAATATGTTTAGAAAATATGTCTAGTATTACTATCAAGTACTGTACTCCTCCTATTGATTAAGATAATGGACCATAAAAATCTATACTTATGATTTCGTTTGGTTGATCAGGTATAATAGCTTTGTATTTTCCCTCCATGTTTATATTATTATGTTTTACACGCTGACAAATATCACAACCACATATTTTGCGCCTAATATCCTTACTCATACTCTTCCAGTAATATATGCCCTGTATATACTTTGATGTCTTATATGTACCGATATGTCCGAATTGTCGATGAACTGTATCTATTAACTTTCCACTTATCTTCCCCGGTACGACCACGCGCCAAGATCGATCCCCTCTTCCTTTGTAAAACAATACATCTTCATAAAGCTGATAATTTTTTACTTCCTCTTTCTTTTTCGTAAGATTCCTTCGTATTTGATCGATAATTACATCGTCCTTTTGTACTTGTGCGATATCTGCCATTTCCGATCGCTTCTCGGCAAATAATTGTCTAATTGGCTTTATCGCCTTTGGTCTCTCTTCCCCAGAAATTGCCATTTGCAATCTGAAAATCGCGATATCATGCGGGGACAAGTATGTCTTCTGAACTGAAATTTCTGCTGAAGAAATCGGCAACTATATTCTCTTTTCCTGGACAGTGTATAACTGACAACGTATACTGCTGCAGTAACAATGACCAACGTACTAAGCGCGAGCTATAATATGAGATAGACAAAAAAAATGTCAATGATTTATGATCGGTTATAACATAAAAATGTACTCCATATAAATATGTTCGAAATTTCATTACCGCGTATACCACAGCTAATAGTTCTTTCTCTGTTGTTGTATAATGTAATTCACAGTGTGTTAATGTTCTACTTACTAGCGAAACAATTCGTTTCTCACCCCCATCATCTATTTGAAACAATATTCCGCAAATTCCCATATCATCGACTTGAACATAAAATTTCTTATTAATCAGATAATGCTTTAAATAAACACATTCAATGAAATTTTCTTTTAATCGAATGAATGCTTCCCTATGATTATCGTTCCATGACCAATTACTTTTACTGCTTAACAAATTTCTAAACGGATAAATGAACCTCGCACGACTCATACTGAAACGTCTATAATAGTTACAAATACCAATAAATTGCTGCAGTTGTGTTTTACTTTTAGGTTCTGGAAAATTGTAAATCACTTTAATTTTTTTAGGGTCTGGGCGAATGCCCTCCTGAGATAGAATAACACCTAAATATGGAACTTCCGATCTACAAAATAGTGATTTATTTAATTTTAATCGCAAATTGTGCTCTCTCAATCGATCAAATAGTAATTCCATGTGATTTAAATGTTCTTTGGACGTTTCCGACGTAATTAATAAGTCGTCGACATAGATTGTTAGAAACGTGTTCAAAAAGGTGCCCAGGGCAGCACGAATAGCTGTAATAAACGCGCTACTTGCTGTTTTAATACCAAATGGAACTCGACAAAACTGATATAATGCGTTGTTAACTAAAAACGCCGTATACTTCCGAGATGACTGTTCAAGACGTATTTGCCAATACCCACAAGATAAATCTGTTGCGGTAAAATATTTAACGCCTGCAAATTTTTGTAATAATTCTTCGATGATTGGAGGTGATTCATTATCTGCCACAATGTATTCATTAAGAAATCGTGCGTCTAAACATAACCGTATATTTCCATCTTTCTTATTCATTACACTTAATGGATTGCAATATGGACTAACTGACTTTTCAATTATCCCATCCCTTATCACAGTGGTCGCAACGAAATGCCCTTTTCGAGCCGATTTCTGAAGCGACGCCTACTGTCCTCCCCACTACCGTTCAACGCTCGGCGGCCGAGCCGCCAAACGCGCGTGTGACGCTATGCCTCAGGAGCGTCCCCATATTAGAAATATGACGAAATCGCCCTTCCGTCAAACTATTATTAAAACACTAAATTGTTTATATTATTAATGTTATATATGTTTTATAATGATATAGTTTATAATAATATATTTTATAATATATATAAACGCGTCAATAATAGTAYCTCACGGGTGATGTGGAAAGCTATTATCGAAACTAATTATTATACATTATTATAAAACTACACATACACGTAAAGTCACAACTATATTATTATAAAACATATGTAATACATTAATAATATAAACAATTTAGTGTTTTAATAATAGTTTGACGAAAGGGCGATTCCGTCATATTTCTGATATGGGGACGCTCTTGAAGCATAGCGTCACACGCGCGCTCGGCGGCTCGGCCGCCGAGCGTTGAACGGTAGTGGGGAGGACAGTAGGCGTCGCTTCAGAAATCGGCTCGAAAAGGGCATTTCGTTGCGACCACTGCTTTAGATGGCTATTGCGGTACGCCATTATTCTAAGATACGAATAATACTTGGCGTTTGTGACCCTGATCAGTTACATTCTTTGGGTCAGGTAATGACAATTTAAATTCACGGTGATCGCATTGACGCACTAATTGCTTTTCAATGGAAAATAATCATTTATTATTGAGAGACGAGGAAGTATTTCGAAATTTCGGTTATTCTGAAAATTATCAGACGGCCGAAATTATTTTAATATTCTTTTAATTATACAGTAAATCATAAAGGTAAAACAGACTTATATAAAGAAGTTACCAAAAATACAATGTATTAACGCAAAGCTCAGAAAATTGCTATTTAAGATACCATGTAACTTTTAGGTTAAACACGCTTTCTTACGTACGGCATACTATACAAAACAATTACTCTCGCTTTACGGTAACTTATCGACAATCGCTCTAACTATTTATCCGCTGATATATTAAAGTTTCCGACACTGCAATTACCAACCTAATTGTTACCAACATTAGAGTTACCGACAATCGCTTACATCCAGTTTACTCTCTGACAATGTTAAATTAATATTACCGACTCTATATTCCAAATGGTAACTCATTATTTTATGATAGCTTTACGAACGATTATTTACAATATGAAACGTTAATTCAAATTATATTGTTAATATAACCTAACTTCTCCTTCTATACAGCTTTTTATATTCAAAACTTTAAAAATGAAGTACGGGCAGCGAATACAGAGATATAATTTTAAGTATAAAGAACTTTTGTATTAAGCTACAATTTACACTCCTTTCGTACCACTACTCAAGACTCCTGCTTCATCCCCGAAAGATATTTAATTATATGCATTATTTCATGTAACGTTTATCACAATACTATTACATATTAATAACTTATGCAGAACATTCAGATTAACGATCAAGATACATTTTAATCAACAATTCTTCTTTAAAGAAATAAATCTTTATGAATATACCAGCCAGATAATAATTAAATTTATTAAATTAATTCTGTCCCGTTCGAGACGTACGAACGTCCGCACAAAGAGGAGAAAAAAAATCAATAGCGCTCGATGTCGGAGCCACATACCACAGTGAATTACGTCATCATGCGCTCTGCCGCATGGAAAAAATCAATACTTTAATCTTATGCTGTGAATAACGCACAGTAATATGCTCTGTTAAATCATAATCCAAGTTCAAATTAATATTATTCTGCTAAGCTAAATCAACCTTAAGGTTTGAATAGCTTTCTAAACAGCAGAACGCTTGAGAATGAATTTAACACTTCGATTATATTAACCGATCCATATTTAAATAAATATAAGAAGATCTTTTTATATAGAGCATTTGAACACGCTGAAATAGCAACTAAAGGACAGCCTTCTTCTCCACTGAATGAACAGTCTATTATTATTAAAATTAATTAAATGAATATATTTTATTTTGTTCAAGAGCTACGAACGACGGTATAAGGGACAAAAGAAAAATCAATAGATAAGCTCGATGCTCGAGTCGCGAGCTGAGATTATGATGTTATCACGGCTGGCTTGAAAAATCAATACCACTACGATGTATGAGAATCGATACATATTCATCTCTCTATGCTATGCATTATAATTTATTATAATATCATGCGCTACTAAATTATATAGCTTCTTATTTAAGTTCTGGCCAACGCAGGTCACATCTTAATTTAGTATTAATTAACAAGTAATAATTAAAATCATTAATTGAATAATGCAAGCTGTGCTGCAATTACAACGAGTAAAATTCATTATACATATCAATTTCAATAACTCTAACTATTTATCAGTCAAATAATTTCTATAAGTAAAAATCATTATTCTCTATACGATACATAATTTATAAATTAAGGTCCGCTTAAAACTGCAAAAGTTATTGTTATAATTCATTTATTCTCTTTTGTTTGACACGATATTCCGCTTTGAAATTCGTGACACATTCAGCGCTTGCACTGCGCAGTTGAAACTGTCTTAGCAATGCACCGGCGGACCGCGTCGCGACGGTTAAATAAACAGCGGTGAGACTTTCAAAGATAATGCACGTGCAGATGATCTTACCGTCGAGCCTGCAATAAGGTCTATAGGAAAATCAATACTTTCAATGTCAATAAGTCATATTTGCGCAGCATCGTTAAACGTACAGAGAATGTTCTAGAACTTTCTAACCGTTCTACAGCAAAGTTTCTTTATAATGACATGCCCGGAGAGCAGCGTCGTCAATTGATCGGGTTATAAGTTGAATTAAGTTGGTGGTCCTCTTTGCCAGCAATAGCGACTATTACGCTATACTTGAACTTGAAAACAAAATCAGTGCTGATCGAGAATCAAGCCTGCTGCTCTACTAGACCTGCTGCTCTCAGGTGCCGTAGGCCGAGGTTTACTGCGAAGCGCACTTGAAAGTAGGTTTTACTGTTTTCACTGATTTCATTGTTTTCGAGTGGAAATGTGCCATGATAATTTCTGAACAGATATCTGACATGACAGATTTATTATAATATAATTTAATAATTATATTTTATGTACGCATCTCTTATTTTACAAAAAAAATCCAAAACTAATTTTATAAATTTCTTTTTTTATGACAGATTTCTACTCGGGTTTCGATGTTTTCGAGGTAATCAATGTAAGTTATTTCTGAATTACTTGTTAAATCAATCAATTTCTATGTTTGAGTTGATTGGCAGCTTAGCATGTCGCCCGCCAAACAACTCTTAAGTTGTCGCTATGCTTTGTTAGAGATAAAACATGCTGTCGTGATTGCTGTAATAATACTACTTAATAATACTAATAATAATAATAATAATAATAAATTTTTTTAGAGCCTTGATGCACTTCCTTTTTTTGGCCTGTGCGGTGTGTCTTCCAGACAACAGGATTACTGGAGCAAATGAATGTTCAGTAACGAAGAGGATAGCACTAACTGTTTACTTGGAGCGAAACACTTAAGGAGACATACCTGTATAAAACTTAAAATTTTAACATTTTTTTTTATTGCGTCGCGCTCTCATTTGCCCGAATTAAAAAATTAATACCGCGTTTATTGTTGAACTGACCCCACCYCCCCCCCCCCCAAATATTATACCTTTCCACTTATTTTAATCCGTTCTATCAGATTATCTTAAGTGATAATCAATTCGCCTTCCACTCTGTATATCTCTATCCGAAATTTTAAACGCGTTTTTTTGAAACATTTTCTGATTGGCGTACATATACTCAAAAACGACTTGATAAATCCCGCTCAAATTTTGCATACTTCTTTTAAATTGTCATAATTTGTAGGTGGACCTACAAAATTTTAAATAATTTGATAAAAAATTATATTTTTTACGGAATGTTTAAATAACGGAATTTTTACGAAAAAATCGTACTTTCATTTCTAAACTTTCAATTTACTATTCATTTTTTATTTTTTGCACGTTTAACTACGAATTATACTTATTATTAACAAAATCTTTTTTGTTTCTAGATTCAAAAATAAGGATGGGAGAATATACGCCAATTACATGCTGCTATAATGTCACAAACCTCTCGAAGATGCTCTACAACAGCCAGTTTGTCTATAAAAAAAAAAATATTTTTGTATACGTATTTTAATGTTACTTAGTAAAATACCTATATAGTTTTAATAATTTAAATATATATATATATATATAAGAATAAAGTTATTTTCATTAATTTTTCATATATATATATATATATATAAGAAAAATTAATGAAAATAGCTTTATTTTTTGCCTTTTACACAGGTATGTCCCCTTAAATGAATTGAGGATAAATAAGGCGTTTGTGAAGTTTCCTTGGAGTAAGGGATTATCATTATTATTATATTTCGTACAGGGCGACCACGGCACATAAATAACGCGCAAATAGAAGAAATGATTTTGATAACAATCCAACAATCCGTACACGAGTCGTGGCGCGATAACAAGAAATCAGGCATCAATCTGCAGAGTTTTGAAATTGGCTCACTTCCATCTCTACAAAATAACTTTGACCCAAGAGCTGTAGTAAACGCGATTCTGAAGCGTGTTAAATGCTTAGGTAAGATTAATTTCTTAATTAAATTTAATACCGAAGGGGAAAAGAATTTTATACTTTAAATAACGTAGATCGATTTTTTAAATATTTTTATAATTTGGGTATTTAATTTCCGAATCAATGTGAATTAAATTAACATTTTATTTATTTAAATATTTATTAAGAAGGGTTAATGAATAATTTTCAAACTGGGTTAATTTTAAGTAAAAAGAAGAAGGATTTTGATTTATAAAATAAGATTCTGGTTAATTTGAAATCTGATCTTTCAAATCTGGACTCTGCGCCCATCTCTTTGAGGCATCTAATTATTAATTATATAAATTGCTTCAAAATAGATCTATTGAAACTGTAGTTATGCTCTTCGGTAGCGACAATAATAGGTTTGAATGAATTAGTTTATTTGGAAGGAAATTAAGAAAAACAATTAATGGAACTCCTTCGAGGAAATAAAAAATCAAGCAAAATAATTTGTTTAAAAATAAATTTACTTTTATTTAAACCTTAACTATATATATGTGAGTCATTAATTATATTGTTTTTACGCTGGAGAGTAATTGCCGATAAAATTTGTATGTTGATGAGATGCTCTCTTAGATATTAATTGATTCTGAAGAGCGAAAAATCACTCTAAAATTCACTTCAAAAGTTCACTGCATTAATTGATTTTTTTATATATTTAGCTCCCTTATGCGGACTTCTTATCACCTTTCTTTTTCGAAATGTTTTTAAAAGGAAGAAGATTATCCATGTGAAATCAAATTTAAAGTCGAATTATGGTGACGACTCCGTCATTACTGTCGCTTAGCGAATTATCATCATTACATGATTCCAACTGTTACGGTTTAAATAACCTTTTGTTTAAAATTATATTAATTATGTTTTAAATCTAATGGATAATTTTTTGAAAGAAATATTCGCTCGTGACAAAGACAAAGAACTCTGGAAGTATCCTTCTTGCTAGAAGAATTCTTGATGAGTTGATACTTTCGGTATCATGTCTAGAACTAAGCTTGCCGCAGCTCCTTCATTGCGGCAAGCTCAGCAATAAACTTTTTATTTAAATATATCTTATTATTTTTATAAATTAAAAAATATTTAATTTTTTGAAACGTTTATCTCACACACACACACACACACACACACACACACACACAATTTTAACACAAATTACACTAAATATCTACTATCTTTTTACGGAAATCAGTATTGCATTTATATTGCAAAAGTACACAATTAATTTTATTAAATATACTAAAACTGTTATATAAAATTTTTTTCAATATTTAACAGTTTTTCATACTGATTTCTGAATTAACAGGAAAAAAATTTTTAAAGAAATTTCGCCGTAACTTCTCAACTTTTGTCTCGCAAATCTCTCGAAAGAGAGTTAATATTTTTTGATGGAAAATAATGTTTCATTGCCCATGTTCCATCTTTATTGAAACCGACTATTTAATGAGAAGATATTTAATGGAGATAATTTCGGAATTAATAATATAACTAAATAATGTTCTAAGATAGATAGGTACACACACATACACATAATTACCCAGATAGCAAAATGCTAGCAGTTTGTTGATAAATTGGCAAATCAGATTGGCGATCAGATTTCCACTGCAGATCTATAGCATTCTGTGTTCGCATTAAATTCAAAATCTGTCAACAGAGCCTGCCAGTAGATTGACGGCAAAAATCAAGCAGAAGTTGCAAATTCTGCTCGGTTTCTGTCATAAATTTGCTGGCATAATATGTTTTTGACGGCAGTTTGTCAAGACATTGTCAGATAGACTCTGTATAAAATTTTTGCCATCAAAGATTAGTAGTATACTCTGTTAAAAATCTGTCTCTGCAAGCTTTGCTATCTGGATATAAGATAGATAATAGATAATATATAATTATAAAATAAAAATAATAGATAATATAGTGTTTATATAATATTTAAAATTTAAATACTTTCGATTATTCTATAATTATAATTATTTCTACAATTATAATTTCGATTGTTTTATTATCTGTTTTAAGTATTTGTAAAGATAAAATTGCTAGACGAATTCTTATTTTTCAATCTCCAAGTTTTATTTTAAGGTACGAAAATATAATTGTAAACATGAAATGGAACCAAGGAAAAATAACACAAACATCCTTGTTTCCACTTATTTACAGAGTCTCGTTAAATTTGGCTTCTCTAATCTTTAGATTTCTTTACATATACTTTACATATACACTAATGTCGTTTTTCAATGTCATAATAAACGGTGATACACATATATGCATATGTATATACAGTTTAGTATGCGCAACTGCGTTCGTGCAAGTACATAGCGACAGATTATTTCTGTGATAGGAATATTCCATAATTTTAGCATTGCGCTCTTATTATATATCGCCTCCCGTAGGATCAAAATTAGAAAGACTCTATTGTATTAAAATTGATCGGCAAAGATTTGAAACTTATTGTCATTAGACCAGCTAATAACTGTGAAAATAATCACGAGAAGATTCTCGAAAAATTGCGAATATTTTTTTCACGGTCATAATCTTTTTTTGAAAATTGCTCGTTTGTTCTGTATGAAATCAATCTCCGAATTCAATTATATGTGAATTGCTTGTTCCGCGATTGAATTATTGATTATTGATTAACTTATTTTTCTGTATAGTGTAAATTATTTTGTATTTATTAGTAATTGAATACACTTTAAGATATTCGCTTTTTTTACTCTTATTCTGTTTTATATACATTGTGTTTGTATATTTTGATACTTAGAGCCGGATAACTTACATCAGCGACAATGTATTTTGATAAGATCGAATAATTTTGAATAATTTTCAACAATCGGTCGTCGAATCTGCTCTGTGTTCGTCCAGAATGATCAAGACTTAATATTTATAAAAATATGAATCTCGGGACGCTATCGCCAATCACAAGTACAAGAAAATCTATAAAACCGTGGAAGAGATCTACAATTGAAAGACAAGATCTTGCAGCCTGCAAGTTACAATTAAAGCCACTCTCACCAAACTCACAGTATCTGCTCCGTCTGCCAGTCAACCTTCATCTTAACATGCAGTCAGCTCTCACAATTTTCGAAGTACGAAGACTGATCACCTTTTCGAAACTTCACAACCGATGTCAGCTGCTCTTGCCGCTTTTCAGCGTGGCGATACCTGTATCATCCTCGATGTGTGCTCAACGTGGATGTCTTCAGGCTGATCTCTCAATACAGCTTGTATCATCGCTCTATCCTTGATATGATCGAGGATCCTGATCAACATCGATTTATCTGGATTGTCTTCGCTATTTTTTAATGTAGCGTTGCCATCCTCGACGCTTGCTCAACGTTGATCTACTTGAATTGATCTCGATGTCTCTCAATGTGGCGATGCTTGTGCCGTCCTCGACGTCTGCACGATATTGGTTTCTTCAGGCTACTCCCTCTTAGCACGGCGAGAAATCAGACGGCTACCATTTTTAACTTGCTTAACGTCGGTCTAACTGGGATGTTTTCACTGATTATTCTGATGATTATGCCATTTACCTCCAGCAACTGCTGTATGATATCATCGAGACAATTCGCTACATCAGGACAGTATCAACAAAACGTATCAGAGTCTTCACGTCGATGATGAAGTGACAGTTCGGCAACATTGAGGCTTCAAGAATCTGAATTCATGGGCTTTCACCATCGCCTTATCGAGTGGCTATAGGACAGCATGATGTTATCACCCGGATGTGCATATTCGCCCAATATTATGTAAGACAAATCACAATTCTCATTTATGTGTTTTTATCTATATTTTTATTTGTCGTTCAGTTAATTTTCTATAAACATTCATCACTTTTAATTAAAAACATTGTAAGAAACGTTTTTTTTACATCTTTACATTTTGCATCTCATTTGTTTTCATAATATTAACATTATCTATTTTTAATATTATATTATATTATATATTTCTTTGTTTACAGGAGAAGTTACTTCTTCGCAGCATTTACAAACCTTGTGGCTGTGCTTTTGCAGGCTGTTCCTTTCATTTTCACGGTGATTCATATCATTCCGACAAGATATGCTGTTTCATCACAGAGATTTTCTTATTTCATCTGTGTCAACTAAGTCATTTTCTCTCCACAAATATTTATTTATTTTGTTATCCTTGCAAGAAGTGTATATTTTTTCTGATAGTGTCTCTATCGTTATTACAATTATAAATGTATTGTCTGGGCGATTTCGAGAAATCGCTGCATAGGCGTTTTTTGCAAATTTATGTCATAATAATTGTAACTTCATTTTCAATTTCTATTTACAAATACAATTAAAAGTATGTATGTTTTATGCATGCTATTTCCAATTTCTTTGTGAAATTTTTATTTAAGAATGCTTTAATAACAATTATACAATTTTATACAGTAGATTTCATAATAATTACAAAATTAGTTTCTGAAGTGTATTTAGCAATAATTATATTAGATGAATTGTTTTAACATTAAAATTATATATTCGAGCATTTGTTTTAAGCATCAATGTTACAACAAAGAGATTGCTATATGTTACAATAATTAAATTAAAAATGAACAATTCCTAAATTTAAATTTAGAAATATAACATAATAAATTATACATTATGTTTTAAATTTAAGCTAAAATTGTTCTACATACTTTTCTATAATAATTGAATTTTGAAGAGAAAAAAGAATAGATGAGAAGTATAAAAAGTTCAACTATATAAAGAACAAGTCTCTTGTAAACCGCGCGTACATTATGTAAGTTGCGACTCATATTGCGTACATCACATCCCATAGCCACGCATTACGATTAAATCGTGTGTATGGACATGGGCTGTGATATTTAATTTTATCAGTATCACTGACGAGGTAGACGACATGAAAAAGTCGAAAGGAGAATGTTGAGTTTTGATTATTTTCTGACATGAAGAAGTTTCGAGATATATAAATTATATATCATATTTATATAAATATTTAAGCGGAGCGTATTGTTTATCTTGGGGAAACATCGGAAACGTGGAAAAAATTATGATTAAAAATAATAATGTTATCACATTAATTGTCTTTAATACATGTAAGACATCAAAACATTTCAGAAATTAAGGAAGAACTTCTTCATGTTATCTGGAAAATAGCCAAAACTTAACATTCTTCTTTGCTAAATAATTCGTTGTTATAATTTTAGTTATACTTTTATATTTATTTTAGACACACAAGAAAAAAATTGAACGTATTTATTTTTCAATTCTTGTATCATTTAAATGTATGAAAACAAATTAATTTACAAATTTATTTATTAGAACTTATAACTT
Organism: Cephalotes varians; assembly: GCA_037157785.1. Lineage (NCBI taxonomy): Eukaryota > Metazoa > Arthropoda > Insecta > Hymenoptera > Formicidae > Cephalotes > Cephalotes varians. The sequence continues at coordinate 559,578 of JANQDE010000051.1, read as the reverse complement.
TATTGATCGACAAAGATTCAAGATTATTGTTATATTGAATTAATTAGTGATTCTAAAGGCGAAAATAAAGTCATCGAGAAAACGAAAAATTGCGAATCTGGAACATAAAATCTCAGGGCCTCGCACTATCTGTAATACAATTGTACATAATTACAATTGCTGTGTTTTTTGCGGAAGTTACTCAATTTTTACTCGCTGCGTGTCTCGCTTCGAATCCGAAATTATTCGTTTTGCTCTGAAATTAATTGTCAAATTTGACTATATGGCATTATATCCGATTATATAGAATTACATATATATTATATGGATTCCGAATTGAATTATTTATTAACTTGTTTTTTATACTTAATTTTGTATTAATTAGTAAAATGTATTTTTATATTTATATTGAATTATATTTTATTAAAATGCTCGCTCAATTGTGTCGATTCTTATATACTCTATATATCACCATACTTGCGAGTATATAATAATATAATTAATGATAGATCAAATATTAAATATACTAGATAAGCATATTTTTTATCTTAAAAATTATAATTAATTATAAAATTATTTAGTTAAATATTTTAAAAATTTTATAAAAATTTGCATAATGAAAAGACGAAAAAAACAATGAACAAATTTTCATGACTTTTATATCACCAAAAAATATAATTTTCAAATAATTAAAATTTTTAGAACATTACTTTTTTAATGTATTCAAATTTAATATCAATGTTTGATATTTGTTGCAAAAATTAAATTTTACGAGAGTCATCTATCGTTTATATTTTTGAATGTTTTTAAGGAATTGCAGAATCTGAAAAGAATATATCTGACTGCGATCAATGCACAATTCTTAATTGACTCGAACACACATTTTACTTTTTCACATTCTGTTTTTCTCCTTCTAATATGAATCTTGCCTTACACATTCCGCCGAGAAGATTTATAGTAGACTCTTTATAAAATCTGTTTTCGACAGACTTTAATATTTAAAGTAATAAAAGACATACATTTTAATTAACAAACTTTATTTATATTCGTGTTTGAATACATCCATTACCAAAAACCACAGTGCATTCAAATATTAAAGAGATATTTTGTCTCATGATGTAATATTGCGAATAGTTGTTATTTGTATCCACATACACCCATGCGCACGCACACATACATATCTATAATTGCATTCACCTATAAGCATTTTTCCATTCCGTCAAAATCATGACACGTGACATAACATCATGCGTCATTAATCTTCCGATATGGATCGCAAATAAACTGGGTGTCAAGTATTATCATCAATAGCAATTAATAACGTTTTGTAATTAATTTTGTAATTAGTTACGCTTTACCGATCGTTATTCCGATAAACCGATCATGCGTCTTTCGAGACAATCCATCTCATCAAACATCAAACGCGCTAAGAATACGTTCCCATGCGTACACTTAGGCAAATGATACAAAAATAATTCAGAGGGGTACATTTTGTCGCCTTATAATGGATTCTTAATTAACTGACAAATCGATGTATCGCCCCTCGATATATCAAGTGGATCAAAATCACCATGCCAAAAGATAAATGACGTTGTAACCAGTCAACAAACATTATTAAAGCTAATTTAAAATAAACCTTAATCTTCTTCTATGATATTAATTCCAACAATCAATCATCAATATTATATTTTATATATATTTTTTATTTTTATATCGCATACGATATAAAGCTTCTTTTTCGAATTTATTTGCGACATCGTGAACTTTGATCCACTCTATACCTCACTTCAATTTTGTATATATCTATTTTCTCTTTTCTATTTTTTTCGTTTATTTATATTCACAGGTTAATTTGCGATCACTGAACTATAATTATTGGAACTCTCCTTCCTATATAAGCTTTGCATGAAACTATTTCATGGAATCTCACGTCATTTTAACTTGACTCTCTTTGCACAAAAAAAAGTTCTATTTTTTCTTCCATTTTCATGGAAATTTTGTACATTCCTATCGAAAGTTTAATTGATGCTGAGCCATATGTTCAATTGATTTAATTAACAATACTTCACTGTTAAATTACGTCGGCAAGCTTTACTGACAAAATACAAATTCAATACGGATATAAAGCACTGCTGCTAATCTGCAGCAATTTCTGATCGAATCTGTTGCCAGTATATTGCTTTAGTATTTTATCCTTTTATAAAACATCAAATAAGTTTCTTTATTAGATTATACTCTTTGAAATAAAGAAAAAGGAGAGAGACATATTCTTGATGTCAAAATTTTTCTTGGAATTCATATAATTTTTTAGAATTTCTGTATAATCTTATTATTTTTTAGAAAAAAATTTTCTCAGATTTTTTCAGTATTTTCTCAGATTTTTTTATATAAATTGAAGTATAATATTTTTCAGAAATATACTGAAAAAGTCTACATCTTTTCTAGAATTCTTTATGTATGTGATAATTCTGAAATATTTTAAGATTTTTTAAATTTCTCGTTCTATAATTCCACAAAAAAACTTATAAGATCTAAAGAAGTTTAAAATCTCTTTTCATCTTCATAAATTTAAAATATAACAAATTCTTATAATTTGAGATATCATGAGAATTTTTTTTCATTTTATTTATTATATTTATTTTAATTTTTTCAAATTAGAAATTCCTATCTCTCTCTGATCATTTTTTGAGCATGTCGAAGCGTTCCAATATTTATAATTCGATGCCTGTGATAATTTAGGCACAGGGGGAAAACCCGATTACCAAAATGATTCATATATAGGGGAGATGAGATGCTTAGCAGCAGTTCGCGCTTAATCGTTAGACTTTTTAGCCAGAGGCTTTTCGTCACGTTCGAAATTGAAAGCACGATATTCTAGCAAGGCATCGATTACGTGTAAAAAATAACTCTCCGTCTAAACATCTGTAATCTAAAAGTATACTTCCTACTCGATGTGTTCTTTACAGAAATAAGTTCTTTTTTGTTTCTCTTTCTTACTAACTTTTTCACGACTTACAAGCACTCTGTTCCGTAGACATTATATAATTTTTTTTTTCAAATGGTAAAAAGTCCTACCTGTATTTTACAATACGCTTACGCGATTATAATATACAACAATTTCCAAATTCGACCGCCTCAAATGATATCGCTATTCGTTATTTTAGAGAATATTATTACATGCTACGTCCATATGAAAATCGATAATCATAATTATGTATCTAAATGTCATATTAATTGATACGTCACTTTAATTAATGTCCTTGCTTTACTTGGTGTCAAGCAGCAAACCAACTTGCCGTACAATTTATACAATCGTTTATACATGTTTGTGAGGTAAACTCATTATCACGTTAATAAACATGTTTGATTTCATTTTTTAAAATTAAGTATTGTATCCAAATTGCTATTAATTGTTAAATCATTTTGAATTTATGTCGATTTTTTAATATTAATGTAACAATCAAGATTCGTTAACAGAGAATTTGAGAAAAATTATTGATGAAATTGATTATAATGTTAAATCTTTTCATATCTTGAAAATCGAATATCTTCTTATAATAAAACATAACTAAAAACAAAATTGGTAACGATATAATTCTATTATTTGAAATTTATATTAATTGCGACACACACACACACACACACACACACACAAATTCATAATGAGCGAAAAATCTGTACACTCAACCAGTCTTTTTATTAATTGTGGGGCGCACGTACATACCACGCAGAGTAGTCACGAATATAGCTCAGAGGAGTCGTCACGAATATAGCTCACAGTTCCCAAACTTTTAACGTAACACAATATCTCAATAATGGGAAGTATCTTGTACATACGAGCTTTTCAATAGGAACCAAATTCGTGCGAGATATAAGAAAGAGGAAACTTATTGTCGTAAATTTGGCACAGGAGCTAGTGGTATGTGCTAACGCACCTGTGTATATTCTCCAAAACACTCCAGCGGGCAGTAGATGCTTAGAAATTCTATCGCGGTAATAAGTTACGGCGTGATCCTACTGACGCAACTACTGAACGTAAAATTTTCATTCTTCCTTATCGTTATTCGTTTAAACGTGCATATATATATTCCCATACATGTACACATTATACATTACACAGATGTATATACACTATATAATTTGACGCTTCGAAAGTGATGTGTAAGTCTTAAACTTGGAACACGAGGAAGTTTGCTTTCCATGAAAAATCAATTGTCAATCCAAACCTATCGAAAACAGTTTAAGTTTTGAATATAATTTTTCGGTTATTGTAACGAGAAGAGATATTTCGAACGAAAAGAATCTTCATATCGAGACAACAACGATGTAACAACGCTCATCTTATGCGTTTGAAATTTCAAAACTAATATTTTATCTAAGTTTGAATCTTTTTAAATATGTGTATGCTTTCTTTAATCCACGCTTTCTTTAATAATTCTAGATATTTATATCATATAAGTTTATGACCATGTATCAGAAGATTATTTACACTTGCAACAAATATATCGATAATTTAATGACGTATTCATATAATGCTCGTCCCCATCAATGTAGATTTAATCTCGGTTCAACTTATTCTTCATCTTTTTTCTAACTCTTTCTTAATTTCTAGTTTACAACTAGAAAAAGATGAAGAGTAAGTTGAACCAAAATTAAAATCAATCTATGTTAATGAAACATGTTAACGGGCATTAGTCATATATTTTTTTATTTTAGAATACAAAACGCATGAAAGGTTCACACACATCTCTGACACAAGTAAATCATCAGTTTTTAATAAGCTTCTGCACTGTGACTAACTTAAGAGAAATTCATAATAATTATTATAATAATTTAAACAAATCTTTGTAAGAATCAAAATTTATGAAAAATAGTAATAACTAAAATAATAATGTGAGAATAGCAATAATAATATACAGAAATGCTTGAAAATTATCTTCTTTACAATCGCTTAAACAAAGATATTTAAGAATTTTCTTAAATGAATATTGAAATGAATATACAAGAAATCTTATAAATACCCATACACCCAAATCAAATTATACAGCTGTTACAAATTGGATTAACACCTCCTTAAGAAATATTTCTAATCATGATCCTCCTTAAGAAATATTTCTAATCATGATGTGTAAAAATATGAGCGATTAGCGCCTATATATCTAATTTTACAGATTAAGTGCACATAAGTGTACAAATAATGCACGAAAATCTAGTGACAGCGATTTTCTTCCAATTCTTCTATTCGTTATTGTACAAACGCAGTCTCTTTCTTTGCAGTTTCTCTTTTTTACAAATTATACATAATAAATTGGATAAATCAAAATGTCACTAGATTTTTCGATATATACATATTCTCAATGTACCTTTATATCACTTAAAAAATAAAAACAGAGATGAGTAAATGCTCGAATAGTTCAAAAATTTATTTCAATTTCCTAATTGAGTTTTGACTAACGAAGTAATGATTAATTTATTCAACTAAATTTTTCAACACCGGATGATTGTATCACATAATTACATGTTTTACTAAGATTTGATATTTGTTTCTATGGAATATAAGAATATTTACTTATATATATTTTATCACGAAAATTATGGTTATTAAATTTGCACGAGTATCTTGTATATTGAAAAGGAAGTGTATCGCATAGGGAATTCAATAGAAAATAATCGGATTTTCAAGCCACTTCAGAAATATTCATCTGGTAGACGAGACTTGAGAGACCGTAAAAGGCGTCACTTGATACAGAAAACACCTGTTGCACACTCTCACAGGTTTCGTGTGCCCGAAATGAGGCAGTGGAACGTTGTTGTTGCTGCAACGACCACAGAACACTTTACCACAATTTCGGCAATGATGTCTACGTCGCACAACCGTGAATCCCGCTTGGCAAGCCATACACCTTGGCGCATCATTGTCCGGCACCCAAGCAGGCGCTCTCTCGACGCACTCTTCTCCCCTTTCGGTGACAGGAGAAGCTAGAAATAAAAAAAACTGGTTATAGTTAATATAACTTTCTTATGTAATTATATTTCGAATAATAAATATCTATTTTTCTTGGGAAGAACTTAATAAATTTTTGAATATAATTCTGCTCATGAGAAGACTATTTTTTTGAGAAATAGAGAAATATACTGTATCATATTTCACATAATTTCAAATTGAAGCTGAATTGTGCTAAAACAATTAATTTTTTGTACTTGTCTGTAAAAATAATTTTACAATTATGTTTATTATTTTTTATGTCTTTTTATTATACATTTATTGTTTAAATTTATATCTTTTGGAAAGAGAGAGAGGAGAGAATTTTGAGTTAAATATTTCATAAATATTTCATTATTTAGTTCATACACATATGCAAAGATCAAATTTTTTAAATATTTTAAATATTTTAGATATTAACAACTGGCAATGTATTTATTAAGTAAATTCATGAATGAAAAATTCAACATATTTCCGTACTTCGGTCATGTAAAGCGGTTTCCTCTACATCTTCGTATTCCGGTAATGACTCTTGCCGCTCAAGAATACTTCTTGTCTCCGTCGTGTCTATTGCATTCGTCGTGGAAGCTGAATTCTGATCCTTTGATTCTTCGGTGTCTTCTACCGCCTGACTGCTATTCATGAGAAAAACACACTTCAAAATATTTCGCAAATCCGATGCAAAATTTGTTTGCAACTGGTCTGCCACACCTGCTATGCAAACGAAGAGACGATGGACAAGATCTTCCGAGGATCTGGAAATGTAATAACATTTTATATTTTATTTTGGAAAAGAAATTATATATATTATATTAAAAAATACTAAAAGAATATATGCATCAATAACGATAAAAAGATGAAAAATGAGAATATAGAAAAAATATAGAATATATAAATATAGAATAAAAAATATGAAACTTATAAAGCAAAAATATATTTTAAAAAAAGATGTAAAGACTTAACATTAAACGTATGTAAAGCAAATCAATTATCTAGATTGTAAATTTTCTTAAATTTTCTGTATTTAATAAATATCAATACACAATAAAAAATATGCTGAATTTTTGACATATTCGAATGTTAATGTGATGTTATTTGAATATTTTGTATTAAATTGATATTTAATATTTCTTAGTATTAAAATATAACACAATTTACGAGTATATGAATAAAAAAAACATTGAATTTTAAAATAAATTCTAAGATAAATGAACAAAAGATAAATTTACATATTAATTTAAATTTATAATGCATATTATAAATTTTACTGAAGAAATGTGCTTCTTGTTTTCTACAAATTGTGTCGAAATGTTACATTTTTTATGTTAATTTTTACATAATGTATATGTTATGAAAGTTACAACTAAAACTTATAAATAACAAACCTCTAGAAATTCCTATTGTGTTAAATTAACGCAAAAATGTATGTGGACCGTTTGGGAACACATGAAATTTAACACAAATTTTTCATACAAATTTTTATGCATTTTTTTAATAGATAATAGACCAACTCAAAATATAATCATATCGTTCACATAACAACACGTGAGTAAAGTAATAATATATCCTTACCGAAACTTGGCTCTAATTTGATTTCTATTTGCAATCTCAGCAGCTTGCATCGCCAATGCAATTTCTTCGTCGTCCTGACAGTCACTATGAAACTCACTGGTTTCCGAACTCGAGTCACAACAGCTTGAACAACTGGAACTTGATGCTTGATCAGGTTTGTAATTCAAAGATTGATGAGAATTTAATGATATGCCGGATACTGTCGATGCATTGACCAATCTCATCGCTCGCGTAGACTTGTGCTTGTTATTGTCTTTTGCACTTTGATACTCGTGACAAACCATGTTTTGTGGCGTAGTTGCGATTTCCGACACCAAGCCACTCTTGTCCGTCCTCGGGCCCAATCCGTCATTCATTAGATTATTTCCGTTTCCAGGTTTTCTTTTATGTTCTAAACGCACATATTTGTCTCGTTCGTACCTCTCCCTCTTTTCAATATCCCTCCTCTTCATTCTAGCGATTTGCTCGGACTTGGATCTTCTATGATGCAACAACTTTCTACTCTGTGGCGAGTGTCTGTTCATGCAATGCGTACCAAGATTGCAGCAGCATCGTCCGCGCGATTCAAAATGATGAAGTCGTGGGCTTAGGTGAGGACTGCGACTACCAAAATTCGGCACCTGCCTAGTATTTTGGCCGAGATGAAAACTAGCACCGATGCTAGTCAATCGGGCATTCAAGCATCGATCCGTAGAATTCGACCTGGAGCTCTCGGTACTTGTGGTCGCTCGCATAATCTGCAGATTGTGTCTCTTCTCTCCCGATTTATTGTGAGCTTTGTGCGTGTTTCGATCCAGTTTATGCTGATGTCGCCGTCGTTGCTTTTCGTCTCTCGTTCTTCTTGTTTTATCCTGCGTGTACCTTTCGATTTTACTGTCAATTTTTTCGATACTTCGAGAGGTAGATGGGCAATTCTCACATTTTAAGTCACCCCAGAACTCCTTCCTGGAATTCGATGCGTCTATATTTAAATTGAGATTTTCCCAATTTTCAGAATAGTTTATTTGAAAAGTGGATTGATTGGAATCACAGAGAGTCAATTGGCCGTTACCATATGCAACGCCAATAAATTCCTCGTTAGTGCCATTAAAATTCGACGATATTCGTGGAATGTTTTTGCCGACGGATTCCCTGTCTCCGTTCGAGTGTAGATCAGGTACTTCGATCGAATGATCCAAGGTAGGCGTTTTACTAACACTCTTCGTGCCGCAGACACACGAGTTCTCCGAAATGGAAGGATCCTTTTTCTTTGGCGAGTTCATATTGGAGCAAGAATAGCTGGTATTCTCCTGCGTGTCTTCCTCGTCCGATATGCCGCATCCCTCCTGTTGAATCTCATTGGCAAAAGTCTTCTTTTCTTCCGGACTCTTGTCATACAGGCTGGTGTTTTCGGATGATATTACCGTACATATGCCAGAATCTGTTTGTTCCGAAATCTCGTTCGGACATTCACTAGAGTCCAAAAGAAGATTCGAGAGTGTTTTATTCGCCTCTGAGATAAGTTTCTTGGAGTCTGGCTCGGAGAAAGTATTCTCAGATATGTGCGCGGCCTCATTGTCTATAGTATTTTCGCAAGTAACTTGATTAAGCAAATACTGCGTCTGTTGAATTTCCATGTTATCAGAGCATTCCTCGAACATTTTAGTCAAGTCGGAAGCAATGAAGCTTTCCTCATTCCGTACATCTTCAGTATTTAAAGTGCTGGTTCCCGCTACGTCTAATATCGCAACATCATTCCGTACTATCAAATCGGGACTATCATCATTCCCGTCATTAGAAATTGAATCACAGTCACGAAGAAATCGTCGAATGTAGTGCGAAGCCTCAGGTTCTCGTTCATATTGCATTCGTTCATCAACACTTTCCCCATCACTTTGTTGCATCTTTTCAGCGCTGTCACCTATCACATTATTATCATACCCGTCCGAAGATATATTTAAATCTTCACGCTCGGTTTCCGTAGTTCTCTTCTTTTTACGTCCATTTCTGCTCTTCTCACGCTTTTTGCTCGGTAACTGATCGCCTCTACTACTTTCGTCCAACGCTTGAACCGCATCATTCGCTATCTCGTCCATGTTGTTGCCTGTATTTCTCGTCACAGTGTAGAAATCAACGATAAATTCTTTGCAGTTCGGATAACCAGTATAAAAATTATGAACGTATTCTTCCAAATCCGGTATGTCTTGACATGCCGATTTTGTAGACTGTGTAATCGAGCCTGACGGCTCTTCGTTCGAACATAATAACTTCTCCAACATGTATAACTCGCGGTTATTTAACGTCCATAATAGTTCCCTTATCTTGAGAAGGAGAGTCTGAAAATTAATTGTTATAGTTGTCAAGTGAAGAAAAAGAGGACAATACTTAGCTATTAAATAAAGATAAATGACTGTTAAAATGGTTAAATGTAAAAATAAATGAAGACTGATCATTGTGTTATAAATTGAAAAAGACACGAGTTTGCCTTTCTGTGTGCTTATAGTACCATTCATATCAAACTTTTAAACAAATTCGTCCGATTACGATTAGCAATATAATTTTCAAGTTAATTCCTTACTCTAAATGGCCTAAACATCTCGCTTATGGTGTCAGGCGAATTGAGGCACAACGGTCCTCCAGGTGGTGCCAGAAGTCCCGAGACGATAGCTAAGCGAGGAATAGTGAACATTAAAGCTGGCTCATAGTTATCTACATCCGCTTGATCCAACAGTCCGCGTTCAAGCGCTCGCTGCAAAGTCTCTGAAAATAATACGCATACGAGCTCCTGTTGTTCATACTCCTTTGTCGACTTCACCGGTACCATAGCGCCAACATAGCATAGCTCGAAATCGGCGAACAGTCGATCAAAGATCTTCAACGATTCGATGAGCTTCTCCAGAGACGGCTCGAGAGGATTTTGCGCCTGGAAAAATTAAATATTATTAACACGCCTTACTTGTCAAATCGTAAATTTTATGCAAGCCAAAAAGACAAAAGAATCGAATAAATAAAATCGATAATAATTATCTTCTTTCCAAATACCTATCAAATTTTAGAAAACATCTTTTATTTATCCGGTAGAGAGCTTCAGAATGTTAAAATCGTAGTAACAACTCGTATTTTGAATGAGTTGACGAACTGATACGTCTAATACCTTCAAGTTCATGTGGCCCTTGAGCGCTTGCTCTCTCAACAAGTTTCTAACGATCTCCAGCGACTTGGTGAGAGCTTTCGCTAACGGCCTCATAGCCGAGCTCTCGGCCTCTCGGTTCATGATCGAAGAACCGGCCGCCAGGCATTCCGCGCCGAACCAGAGCTGTCCGGCCAAATTCTCCTGCATCACGTCGTCGGGGAATTTCACCCTGAAGTCCCGATTGGCGCGGTTGTCCGGGATCAAATCGTCCATTATCTGATTGCAGATTGTCAGCACCTTATCCTGACAGTGTCGCAACTGATTCACCAGCGTCGTGCATCTCTCCGGCTCCTGTCGGCCGTCGAAGGAGTCCAATTCGCAGGCGACTGCGTTCAGAGACTCGTCGGCGTAAAAGAACTGAGCCAGTAGGCTTGTGTCATCCCTCTGTAACGATAAAATAAAGAGAATAGATTAGAAATGTCGATTGAAAAAAAAAAAAATTAAATGTTCCATGCATTCAAAAGATCAGAAACAAAGAAATATCTATTTAAGCTTAAGAATATCTGCATCGCATTTCCTACGGACTTGAAAAATAAATATAGATTTTCCACTCGCGTACTCGTGAGGAACAAATCCGCGTTTGCGGCATCGATAAACTCGACGAGTCACATAACTGAACAATGACACGTCTAATCGCGCCTACGTCATAATGAAAGGGTCACCCACGTCACGATTAAAGGGCGCGGCGCGGTAAAACCTATCACATTATTCCCGTTGAATGAATTTGTACTGACTCATATGACGTCGGGCGTATAGGGGTAGAAAGGGGTGAAATCGATTTAATCGTCCGCAGAACTCGCAATTTCTATCTAACAAGCACTTTATTTGTAACGAAAATAATGACGTCGGCGACCTACGGGGAATTGCCATCGCTGTATTATTATATTATTGAAATGTCGTAGCACGGCATTTCGAGATAATAATGAATTTAACATTTTGTGATCAATATAGGTCATACGATGATCGTAAGCTCTAAATCGCCCGTCCGAAACGCCCGTCACGTCGATGGCACGTACGTTTCGACGACAGCGACGATTCAGAATCCCACGTTTTGAGAAAAGCCGGATTTAAATCCGATTACGAACGCGGAATCCGATTCGAAAAACGCGATCAAGGTTTTAATTCATATTGATCAAAACGCGACTGAGGAAATTCACATAAAGAACGGTTTACGCGCAAAGAGCAATCGGCGTGCATAGAACGAATAATTTATTCAAGAAACAATATTTAAAAATAAAATATATCGCACGTGATCTCAACTCATTATTTACGGATCATCGATTGTGCAAAGTTCAAACATAGGTTTTATTCTTGTCTTATCGATGTAGATGAGGATTTGTGTGTGATAAAAAATATGTCTATAATGTAACAAAAAGAGCGCATTTATAATAGAATAGAAATTCACACAATCTCTTAATTTTGAGACAGGGCTGGAATGATTTAAATCAATTGATTAAAATCAGTGATTTAAATCGCGATTTAAATCAAATTATTTTTTTACCAAAAAAATAATTTGATTTAAATCTTGAATATGATTAAAATTTTAATTGTTAATTTTCATTATAATTTAATTATGCCCAGTACTGGCTGTGCTGTGCAGTAATTTTACAATGTATCCATTACTATGTATATTAAAAAATAAATTTTATTTTATTTATAAGAGTTATTGACAAAAATTAATTAAAAACGATTCCATTTGATTATTTTGAATTCTATAGTGTTTGAAATCACTGATTATTTACAATAAATTAAAGTTTAGTAAGCTTAGTAAAAAAAAATACGTTTATTATTTTGTAATAAAATTTAATTATTTTCTTACTACTAAAAATAATTAATTCGAACAAGAAATCTAATTTAAATTTAAAAAATTCGATTTTTTGGATTTAAAAAAAAAAACATTTTTTTCCAGCCCTGCTTTGAGATTATTCCCGCAGAAAAGTGAAAAGACAATCTCCAAATGGCAAGAGGGTCACAAAGAAGAGATGATCTGTCTCCCACTTATATTATAACATTATTAATGTGCTCAATAACGTGCTTTAGGTGCACATGAATCTATGACGGTGCAACGGTCTACCACGGTACGGATGTACTAGTTATTGAATCATGTCATCCTACTGGAAATGACTCAGAAGTCATGCTTACATACGCAGCGTGATTAATAAATCGATTAACCCCTCGTCGTATCAATATCGTAAAACTAGAACGATGTTGCACCCCGATTTGCGTAAGAAGCAAACTTTAACTGTGTTCGGCGAAAGGGAATGTTTTCCTTTTATTTTTAGTAAACTGCACGATGATTTCTGAATCGTCATTAATTGTTCTGCTTTCGAGATATCAATATGTTCGAAACGAAAACGAATTCGTTTAAAGAGAGTTTCTCTTTTAAGAATTCTACATGGACGAAGCACGGTTATTTCCTTGTCTTCCTAAAACGAAAAATAATTTTCTCACAACGGTAACTGATTAAACGCGAGCGAAAGTTTACTCTGTCAACGACAGGAACGAGAAAATTCAGCGTGAATTATAAAATTTTACAAGTTTCGTGTCTGTAATTCCGCTTTCATCAGCGTAGTGTAAAAGATAACGTAACCGGCAATTTACTACTCTGATAATTCCGCAGAAAGTTTTTCCGCATTGCGCTTAAGGATGTTATTATATTACTGGATATGTACTTTAAGTTTGCGATTATAATTTGCTCGCAAAATTCTAATACTACTAATCGATGTTTGTATTTTCATTTCTAACATATAAAATGTAACTGTAAACTGAGATGAACATCGATATAAAAATTTAATACAAGATAATGTAAACGTCATTGAAAGACATCATTAAACAAGTATTCGTGAGGTCCAGCAATCGCTGGTTGATGATGTCGTTCGCTCCACGCATTTGAAGAACTTGCAAAAATACACGGAATAATTTGCTCGCAGAGCGACATGACGTATAAAAAAATCAACGATTTTCTCACGAACATTAAAAAGTTTATCTTTTATTTAAAGAATTAAAAAATCCAAAAACGTTCTTTTTTGTTTTTAAAACTTAGTTTAAATAACATAACAAGTAGCGTCGAATCAGTCGATATCAATCAACTATAATGTTTGTTTTACATGTTCAATTAAATTGAGTGATTATCATATCTCCCCTGAGTCATATCTCTCACCTTGAGATAATAATGTTTAAACTCGAAAGGTAGAACAAGAATAAAAAGATAAAAAGACTCAAAACATTTGTGTTCAGTAACGAATTAATCGTGACCCATTTTGCAACCACAATCCTGTCATCTGACAAAGAGAGGGGGAGGAATAATTCGGACGTGTCGCTCTCTCGAGCCCGTTTGTCCTTTCAAAATATCGCTCTGCTTCACAAAATTTCACTGAGCGCTCAACAGTTCGTAACGATGATTTACTAGAAAGTTATGTGTTTCAACGTCGGCAAGCGAATGACGAACTGTCACCCGCGAAGCACGATGATTAAAATTCAACGTGTGCAAAGAGCGAATGCAGTTTCGCGAGAATCGAGTAAGAATGCTTTAAATCGTCGCATCAAGCGAGCGATTTGCAGTTTCCGGGGGGGTCACCGATCAATTCTATTCCGTACAATGTCATCGGATGCGGAAAAAAATACCGAGCGCGGTGACTCATCCCGAAACATTGTTGACTCTCTTTTTTTATCGCCACCCTATATCGCCGCGATGCATCCTTATTTCACTCCGCGTTCCTTTCTCTTTGTTTCTCGTCATGTACGAGCTTCCTTTTACCAAATGAGATCGATCGTAACCGGCAACTTATCGGTATTTTTATTACTATGAAATGCCACAAAGAATAACTGTGTTCGGCGAAGAAAGCAGCTTTGTAACTTTGCTTCGTAAGATTCTTTAAGGGAATGCTGGAGTCGTCTGTATTACTACGACTAAATACACATTTATTTTTCTATTTTTTTGTTTTCCTCATACAGAATAAAAAAATCATTTTCCAAAATAAGAGAAAATACCTAAATGAGTGTGAGAAAATCCTATATATCGTTTAAATAACATACAATCGTACAGTTAGATCGTACTTTTCTATTTGTTTCTTCTGGAAGCTTCAAAATCATAAACTCAAGGTTTTATAATATTCTTATGTATTATTCAAATGTGTAAATACTTTTAATTTGGTTATATACTTGGAATCATTTATATTTCATGCAATGAAATAACCAAGGTGAAAATTGTAATTAAAAAATGTTTTAATATTTTTTATATTGATTTGTATCTGCCCATTTTTTCTTTTATTTTGGAAGATTTTTCTTTCTGTACAAGCAAAGAGAAGAAAACAGAAAAATACAAAAGTATGTTTGGTATATTACAAACGACTCCAACATCCTCTTAACATGATCGATTTATACATTTAGATTCAATAAGGAAGGATAAAAATCAATCAAAGAATCTTACAACAGTCGCAAAGCTACTTCTGCCAAACTCTACTCAGTCACTGAATACTCCGTATAATTAATGAGAAATCGATGACCCTGACAGCGATTCAATCTTTCCAGAATAAGGAAATGTCGCGCGATCTTATCGAACGGTTCTTGTTTCTCCGATTATTAACAGCGTTGTAAAAACAGCGACTTTACACGCCTCCCTTTTCGATAAATCTCCTGCGCTGTACCTTCCGTAGAAATTTCTCACGGGAACATTTCCTTCGTGAATATCGCGACATTATCTGAAACTTTTGATATCACGCGGCTTGACTTTGCGTCTGTATCTCATTTGAATTCGTTGATTTCTATACATTGAGAGAAAAGTGTTTAGTATTTGTGACTGTAATTACATGATAAAGTAATTATGATTAGGAGCATCATTTTTATAGTTATTACTTCTATAATGTTAATAATAATTATTATGTTAATAATTCTGCTAAAAAGAATATATAATTAGCATCAAACCCTTAAAGGGACAACTATACATTTCTTTGATATCGACTATATATATTTTTTAGCAGAATTATTAATATAATTATTATTACTAACATTATAGAAGCAATAACTATGAAAATGATGCTCCTAATCATAATTACTTTACCATGTAATTATAGTCACGAATACTAAACACTTTTCTCTCAGTGTAGTCATGACGTTCGATGTTAAATAATTTGAAAAAAACATGTTTGCAAAAGATAACGCGCACGGAATACATTTGTTGCACGCCAATTGTCGAGAATCGATTCACTCGGGCGTAAATATGCGATTCTTATCGTACCGTATCATGCGCGACGATATTAAAGGCTCCGTTTCGTTCTTCGACGACATGCGACTATGATTTAATTCGCACAATCGAACTCCGTCCGTCTTCGTTATCTGTCTCTCTCCGCCGAAGGAATCTATCATTGGAAATTCACTATTCGCGCCTATCAAAGAGTCGCGTCTTGCGCAAAGTCACGTGCAGCATTACGATGCACCGGTCAATTTTAAAGCGCTCCGTTCTCGCTAACAAAGCGTTTCGCTCCATTTCCGTGGCATTCGTAGAAGGCCGATTCCCTCCCTCCCCCCCGTTCTTTATCTCTCCCCCCGCATAAAATGCTAATTGACTCGTAATTGGCTTGCAGGCATTATGGCGTTAATAAAGCGTTATTATGCGAAAGCGTAACATTTCCCCATATTTTGAAGAACACCTGCTCCCAAAGTCGGTTTAGCGCGACTATATAATTCGACACGCGAGAGGAGGATCAATGAAACGAGAAACAAAAGAAAAAATCTCGGTTAGAACGTTTCGTTTTCGTGATATTCTCTACGTGATACATCGAGGCTTCGTGCGAAATGGGGGGGGAAGGAGGTGGAGCAAGGGACTACGTGCTCGTGCCACATTAATGTTGTGTCAATGTGCAAAGTCACAAAGTCACTCTCGGAATTCTTTATTTCCAATTCGATTGATCGGTACGGCCCAGCATATGGCAGTCGTCGCGCCCGAGCCTGTGACGCAGAAGCGGGATACTTGAAAAAAAAAAAAGACTCGACATTTCTAGATTTCAAATCGAATGAACTTGGAAGAGTCGACTTTCACTGAGAAAACCATGGAATATTTGTATTGCTTTCCAATACGCCTGGCGGATACCGTTCTCACAAACGGATTTCGCGAGAGCCACGAATTGATGGGGCAACGCGCGTGTTTACACGATGCCGCGCACACACATACGCGAGATATACCGTCATACGTATGCACCTCGTGTCGTGCGAAATTTTCACGAAACAGGTGGCAACAACGTTCGGAAAGTCTGTCGCGGTGAGAACAAGAGGAAGGGAAAAGAGCGCACGCCTTCGATCGGCAAGACGGGGCGGGGAGGCGAAAGAAAGAGAAAATAGAATCTATTCGATGGTAGTAAAGGACGTTACTCACGGGACATGGCATGAATTTCAAAGAAACGTACGTTGAAAGTAAATCGAAATAACGTATCAATAAAAAAATAACGTTATTAAGAAAATATAAAGCAGCCAAGATACGAAATGCACGGAGGGACGAGAGGGAAAGAGAAATAGGAACGTACAGGAAAGTAGAAAGAGACAGAGACGCGGCAAGGATAAAGATAACGAACGTATAGCGTGCGGACGGATGACGAGGGAAACGTACAAGGGACGGAGCGGATCGCAAGCAGATCGGAGAACACGGCAATGCACGCGATGTATTCACCTTAGGCCTGTAAAACCATTTTCTGATGGACTCCATCATATCGTAACGCGGCTGACGTCATCAGAGTACGCTGACGGAAATCGTCACTGCGCCTGCCGCGATCGAGGCACACGCGATGTCGATGCCGATATCGATGTTGACATTGACATGTCTTCTCCGGAACTTCTAGCCTGGGAACTTGGCCGATGAGTCGAAGCAACGTCGAACGACGAATGATGTCGGCACTGACGATGACACTGACGATGATAACAGCGACGACGCCGACGACGATGACAATGACAACGACGGCGGCGGCGACGACGACGCGATGCGATCCGTGCATACGAGCATCGATAATGATGATGATGATGATATGATGATGATAATGATGATTATGATGACGATAACAACGACGTCAGCGACTGCGATAGCAATAACAGCGACGGCGACGACGACGACGACGACGACGACGACGGCGACGACGACGGCGACGACGACGACGACGACGACGGCGACGACGACGACGACGACGACGACGGCGGCGACGACGGCGACGACGACGGCGGCGACGACGACGACGACGACGACGACGGCGACGACGACGACGACGGCGGCGGTAGCAGTAGCGGCAGTGACTTCACACAACCTGCCCTGATTGCTCACCCGCGAAAACGTGTGTCAACCGAAACGCGCGTTCGTAAAACTAAAGTGACAAGCGTGAAACGGTTTGCACAAAAAGACATAGCTGCCTACCGCGCCTGCGTCTGACGCAACAATCACGAAACCACGATCTAAGTATACATAGTTCCGACACTGACCGTCAGCACCTTTGATCACTGAAATATAATAATACTGGAACGAGCGCGGGCGCTAGTGTCGTGAAATGACAAAGAGGGTCTTAAGTGGTATCTTTGTCTCTTTTTAGTACAATCTGGCCAAAAGTTTCTTTGTAACGTTTATTGGATACACGTAACCATCTTTTATAAAACGAGACTGTACGATCCCCACTATCGTTTACCACACATGCGTAGTATAGCTTAGGGCCAATTTCACCAACGTCGGTTAAGCTAACCGATGGTTAAAGTGTCAATCGTGATTGGTTTATTCTGATCAAAGACAAATGCGATTGGACAATTCCATTGGAATTAACCGTCGGTTAGTCTAACCGACGTTGGTGAAATTGGCCCTTAGAGAAGGCTAAAGATACCACCTTGGACGCTCTCTCTCGGATCACACTTATTCATAGGGTCGCGCTCGTTCCAGTATTATTATATTTCAGTGCCTTTGATGTAGGTGGTCCAAAGTCACATGTCGCCATTTTGAAGATTGTACAACGCGCTTTTATTTGAATGTTTCTGATAAGACTACAGATGATTATTATAGATGATAGCAAAACACAGAATGAAACATTTATTTTTGTTTAATATTGACAAATAAAAAATATAACCTGAGATCATCATGACAATTTAAAACACGGCCAAATACGGTCAAAGCTAGGTGTCAGTGCTCAATAATAATTCTATTTTTATTTAAATTAAACTATAATCTAGTATATTCAAACTACGCGCCGAACACTGCCGGTTATATAACGTAGTTCTAAACTAGAATAGAAATAAAGTCACAAATGAATTTGATCGTCAAATTAATGCAAGATGTTAATAAGCATTTTTTAAAACTGTAAAGAACTTATGCTTATTAACTAAGAATGCTTATTAACATCTTGCATTAATTTGACGATCAAATTCATTTGTGACTTTATTTCTATTCTAGTTTAGAACTACGTTATATGACCGGCAGTGTTCGGCGCGTAGTTTGAATATACTAGATTATAGTTTAATTTAAATAAAAATAGAATTATTATTGAGCACTGACACCTAGCTTTGACCGTATTTGGCCGTGTTTTAAATTGTCATGATGTTCTCATATATCGGTCGATAGAAATTTGTTATAACCTGAGATATTGTGAAAAAGATTAAGACAATATGTAAAAATCTGTATGATTGAATGTATTGAATTACACAATTTTGATTGTGAGCAATATTAATTGCTCGTGTGTATTTTTCAAGTGCAAAGTGCATACAGCAACTGTGTTTGTTAGATGTTCGTCATTGTATGCACATATTGCGTTTATCTAAATTAAATGCGTCCTTATAATAGAAATGCGATTGGATAATTTTCTTTATGCATATAATCATGCGGCTATGCAAGTCTGGATAAGCCCTTAAGGCTTAAGTTTAGCTCATAACACATATAACGTAAGACAGTAAGACAGTAAGCGAATTGACCAATCACAATTGAGAATTGCATTACGTTCTCTACTATGATTGGCCAATTCACTTACTGTTTACGTCTTACTATCTTATGTTTTTGTACGTATCATGGATTTTTGACTTTGCTACTGCTTACATTTTACCTTCTTGACTATGATCGGCTGATTCGTTTACTGTTTAAGTTTTACTGCTTAAGTTTTTCTGTGTGCCCTAAACACCGGTCTACAATAGATGTAGTCAGCCTTAAGCCTTAAAAAATTGACCAATCACACTCGAATGAGAAGAGAATAATTGACAAACTTGAAAAGAATAATCGATTATGATTGGTCAATGTCTTACGACTTAAGGCTTACTATTGTAGACCAGATCTTACGCCGGTTCTACAATAGAGTCATAAGGCGTAAGTCGCAAGAAATTGACCAATCACAATCGACTATTCTTTTCACATTCGACTGTGATTGGTCAATTTCTTGCGACTTACGACTTACGGAGTTAGACCGGTTCTACAAAGTCGTAAGTCGCAAACGTAAGAAATGGACTAATCACAGGCTGAATTCCGTAAAGCGCATATGCGCGCATTTTGTTACAGTATACGTGACATGAACTATAGACAAATGCGCGCATATTGGCTTTACGGAATCCAGCCACAGAATGTGAGGAGAATAATCGATTATGATTGGTCCATTTTTTGCGGCTTACGACTCTATTGTGGAAACGGCTCATTTGGATACGGTGCAATTGCCACTCATCGGTGCTTAGAGTTCTTCCTTTAAATCAATCAATCAAATATTTTTATTTGAAATTGATCAATTAGCGATGTGTCCAATTGCAATCTTCTCCTCTATGTAGAATACTTAAAAACTCGTGTCATCGAAAATAGCGATGTGTCGGAACTATGTGTATTCCGGTCGGCTTACGACTATTGAAATATAATACCGCGTGCGGTCTTATGCCGCCTATGTTAAAAATGATCCAACAGAGAGCGTATAAAGTGATATTTTTATCCTTCTCTAAGCTGCGTGAGGATCATACAATGAGTGCTTTCCATTTGATGATACAAGTCGATACAAGTACCTTTTTTTTATTGAATGCCAAGAAAGATAAAACGATGTTTCTGTCGATTTGTGTCATTAAATGGAAAGTATCCAGTATAGTGGGGATTGTATCTTTGTGTTAGAAAGAGACAGAGATATCACTTAAGATCCTCTTTGTTATTTCACAACACTAGCGCCTGCGCGCATTCCATATTATTATATTTCATTATTATATTCCAGAGCTTACGACTCTTTTAGTAGAACCGACTTTATGCCTACCTTACGCTTCGCGCGCTATTTAACTTTTTATGTTTTACTTTTTATGTTTGTTTTTACATTATTGCTATACACGCTTTTAACTTTTCGATATGCACAACTATCAAAATATGCAATGACAGTTGCTCACAAAGTAAGCGCAGCAAGAGAACCAATCGCGTAAAACAACAATACTTCGATATATGCGGGTATCGATGAACATGTCTTTTTTTAAATAGAAATAGACTGTTTCTTATACATTTTAAGCTGTATGAAATGATTTTTTAACATATCTAAATATTTAAAAAAAAACGCGTATAGTTTCGCGGTCTGAATAATTATAAGTAAATAATTAAGAAATAACTACAAGATTAAAAGACAAGTATTTGTTTTAAATTTTTATTTAATTGACACCACCGACTAGGTACTATTAATAAACATATTAATAATAGTACTATTAGTAAATATGTTTCGTACAGTATATGTAAAATATGTAAAAAGAAAATTAAGGCTAGTTTTACCTTATGCAACAGCATTCTTCTGCTTAAAACGGATGCCATCTCGGATGGGCTGTCGAGTATCGAATGGTAATGGGCAATAGTAGACGTCGCCTAAAATCAAGCTGAAAAGGACAACTAATTCCTAGCTTAACTAAGTCATTCGTCATTCTTAATTATTCAGCCGTCAAACAAACAAACAAATGTTAAAAATTAGAATCATTATTACAGAATAGATATAATATGTTTTACAAAGTTGTAATTTCGACGTATCCTCCGTAAAACTGCTCAAATCTGTAGAATAACCTTCTACACATCGCCCGTAATTACTTAATTACACGAAACAATGTTGCTTATTCCAGTTTAGCGAATTGCGTTAGTTATCCACACGCTCGATGAAAGTGTAAAGTTAGGTCAATTTTCGCACAATATCGACTAATATTAATTACTAATAATGATTGGTCTTATTGTATGCCGCTATCTAGGAGCATAATCTTTTGACTCAATATTGATGTTATATGCTGGAGCGTATATAAAGCATCTCCTCGATCAAATCGAGAGGAACACTTCCAGCAAGATCTTCTACGAGAACGTATCGTTCCTGCAACATCAAAGAAAATCTATCGAGGTACGCATATATCTTGCTTTTTCATAGTTAAGCCGGAATTATTAATTTAAAATAAAATTTTGAGATGAAAACTCTTGAAATTCTTATTTCAGCAATTTTTTTTTTTTTACAAAATTTTATACTCGTCGCGAATGGTGATTTTATACAAAAATTATCTGCTTTATCGATGGTAGATATCCTATGTGTTGCGGGAATCTTTTTTTATCGACACTCAATATAACGACAACAAAAGATAAAAAGAGAATAGAATAAATGTAAAAGCCTTAAATTGCACGTACAAAAATTATAATCATAATCATAAGATCGTAGGCAGATTGATCAATCACTGTCAAGTTGTAAATATAAGACGCAATTTTGATTGGTCGATTTGCTTATAGTCTTACGGTTACGGTTAAAACCTTTTTACGTGCAAAGACCATAAGATAAAACATGAGAAATCCATTTAAAGCTACTTCAGATGGCGCGATGTATATGATTTACAGATCTCTATGCACTAAATTGTTGATGCACTAACTACGTGCACATTTCATCACCATTTTTGAAATTAAGGATGAGGATGTAGTCATAGGGTGCTTTTCATTTAATGACAAATCGGTACAAACATCATTCTATCTTTCTTGCTGTTCATTAAGTAACAAGGACAGAACGATACTTGTGTTGACTTGTGACCAAATAGAAAGCATCCATTATGTAGTATATTCACACATATGTATAATGATTAGGGTAGTGATTCTCATGTATACACTTACATACAGTGTGTACACATGCATACACACGATATTATCAATGTTCTCGGATTTATCTCATTCTATTGCAAAATTGGCGGAGTGACAGTTTAATTAATATGTATAAATCTGTGGATTTATATACATTGTGATTTTATTAATATGGCATAATTTTGATCAACTTTGATTAATAGTTATTAATTTATCAAGTATTATTTTTTGTTATGCGATTATTAATTTGTTATTTAACACAAAAGAAAAAAAGATTATATCAAGAATGAGAAATATAATTGGAGATTTTACTTTAAATAATTTTGACAATTGGATGAATTGCCAATTAAATTAATCAGTTTTAAAAAAATATAATATTAAATTATAAAAATGAAAAAATATATCATTAAATATAAATTCAAAATAAAAATGGATTTTTCACATTTTTATATTTGCATAAGAATACTTATAAGAAACATACGTCTGATTATTGTACAAAGATAAATTTTTCTTAATTTTTTGTTGAACTAATCTTTTTTCTAAAATAAAGAAATATCTAATCCTGCAAGTCGATGTCTATTTGAATAAAATTTTCTTAATAATATTTCATTGTAAAAAGCATATTTCGTCTAATTTTTACTATTCTGTACTGCATTTAAGAAGTTTTTTTGCAAAATAAATCTTTCTGCAAAATAATCTTTCGCTCGATGAAAAATTTAAAGAAAGAGACATTTAACAAAAAGAAAAAAATTTAAAGAAAAATACTGCTAGCTTATATTATCATGTTACTTTCCAAATAAAGTCAGTTTCGCTTCACTGTTTAACGAAAGAATTCAATCGCCGCTATCGTAAATTACAGATTCGCGTGTCGTGGGAAGATCGAGTAATACGAATAATGTAGAAGTATCAATAGAGAGAAAATGATACGTAATGGACATATAGACTTATGGGAATGTGTAGAAACGGAACAATTCCGGCCAAGCTAATGGATTACGAAACGTACGACAAATTGCCCGTCAGCGTGAAATGGAAAATCCACGATATATCGTACCTTCAACGCAACAAAATAAATTGCTTCTCTGACATTTTCTAATTCCGTTTCACAAAACGCGTGTGTTTTAATGCGTATTCTATCGAAAATTCCAGACGCGCGTTAAAGGATAACTATTCCATAATCGCATATAATAATCATGTTTAATTAATTTTATCTTAACGTACATTGTCGATTAATCGAAAAAAGATAACGCTGCTTCTTTCAGTAGCATCTGATTCTTATCTGTAAGTCTTGTTTACTAAGAGAAATGTTCGGAATTATACGAAGAAAATAATTTTAATTACTCCGTCGCATCATTTTTTCAAATTGCTCGGTGCAAGCCCCTCTTCTTATTTTACCACAAATTAAACATCGGTTAATATTATTGTCGAACGCGATGCACCGTGTGCCTCGTTGGCGTTTGTGCAGCGACTCAAACGGTTCCTCATGCTAACGGAGAGATGCTGGTCACGTCTCTTATCCGCTCGGACACTTAGTAGCACTTACGCTTATCTTAATGACCAGGGACGCTCGTAGCGTTAATGGTCCTCTTAAAATTAGCGCGCGGAACAAAAGTCGAGCGCGCGCTGAAAATTTTCGAGAAATGCCGGTTCGTCCGGTATTACACGAGTCGTTAATACCGCGCGTCATCCTTTTTTTCTGATGAATACAAGAATTTAAAGAGATCGATGTAAACATGCGATCTGCAAGAGTCTTGCAATTATCGTAATAGCCCACTTTATACCTATACATTTATGTATCCGCTAATCGTAAACGAAAGGATATTTGCAAATAGCTTATTGAATAATTTATTTTATTTACAAGTATTCCGGACATACAAAAAAATAATTGTCGATAATACTCGAAATGTCATTTCGCGTATTCTGTTGTTCATTGTGATTGCGTCATCATTACTACCAGCAATTCGCATTCGAATGGTCCGTCGAAAATGATATCCCTACGAAAAAAACGAGCAATGGTAGTAGTGTAAACTTGCGATCGCGCGATTTTAAATTGCACGGCTTCGTACGGATCGTTGCCTCGTCAAGTCTACCGTGACAGTAAGGTAATCTATTGTTTTTCCCTTCGTAGTAATTCCACCTTATAAACGCGAGCGCAGACTTCCTCTTCCTCTCTTAACAGCGAATCAAACGATTGGCTAACAATTGCATGAGATTCCGGATTTGCGAAGCTGTAAAAAGATTTCTGCTTAACTGCCGATATCAGAAAAATTGTCTCAGTGACAAGCTGCTTGTCTCTTGCACGCTTGTCTTTCATGGTAATGGATAGCTTATATATAATCTAAGTTTGGAGCTCCGGAAATCGGTAATGTAAATTCGCTAAAAGTGAAAGATTGTTTTAATAATACCCGTCGAATTATTCAAGCGTCGCTCATGGCGAGTTATCGACGATTGTTTTGCGCTAATTAACGTTTGAAAGTCATTAGTCGTTTTTGAAAGCTGCCAATAAGTGCCGAGTTTGTCGTTCGTCCTTGTTCAATTATTTAACGAATACGGCGAATGTTTGAAGAAAAATTGGACAATATATCGATTGTCCTCCTTACGTCTCTCAATTTCTTCGTTTCTATTTGTTATATTCTCGCGGATGGAACGTTTTCTCCACCCACCGTATTTGCCTTTCGCAGATGGCCATGAAAGGTGCATTCATCGTTCTCGTCCTATCGTTGGTTATAAGCACCGTTCTTTGCCAAACCTTCCAGTACAGTCGTGGATGGACCAACGGCAAAAGATCCGAGTTTCCGAACTCGTTGGGTGTCTCCAATCCAGGAGACGAACGTTTCGTCAACGGCGAACTCAAGAGACTGAAGATGCTGGTGTATGGGAATGTTGATGAACAAGTAAGCTTTAGAACAGTATTAAAATTTGTAAGTCTGAACATTGATTTGATGTATGTCGACGTTTACGCCTTTTTTTTCTGTTTCTATCAAGAAAAAGGAAAGCAATAAAACGTCGATATCACATGTCAAGTCCAGAATTGTAAATCTTGGACAGTTTTGAAAAATAATGGACGAGCACATGCGCATATTTGTTAAAATATTAATTTTAAAATATAAGTCGCAGTCAAGACAAAAAATGGTCAAAGAGACAAGAATTGTTTAAAGCTAAATTTCCGCAAATAGTGTTTTAATAATATTAACGTTTTAATATTGAGATTTAGATTAATCTATTAATGTCTTCTCCGTAGCCGCTGTTGATCCACTGCGATTTTGTGGACAATGGAAAATTGACAAAACTCGTTCATACGGATAATTAAGCCTCTCAGCTGCAACGAGAAAAGGAACCGAAGATAATTATTGAAGCGGATAGTTGTGATGATTGTTACATAATAACCACGATTATTTCAAAAAAGTATTTAATATATAATTTTAGAAATGCTGTTTTAGTTTTAATCAAATCGGAATAAATTATTAATGCACATAAATCTCTAAGTTCTAATAATAATCTATAACCAGAACCGTCAATATCCTTACTGATGTGGAAACATCGTATCCGGTCTCGCTCATGTCTCAAGGGGAGGGGGGGGGGGGAAGAAAATGAGGGATAGATCGTGACATTGGAACTGTTTAAAATTATATTTGTACGGTTATCATCATCCTTTCTTCGAGTTTGTCTCGACTCGTGACGGCTAATTAAGTTTCGCTCTCTTAATTGGACAGTCGGTCGATGGAATACATCGCGGACGGTCGTGGGTACTCGACATGGGGGGGGATTTTGTCTGTCAACGGAAGATGGAGTGAAACCATGCCGAATGGAGACACCCGCTGAGTCCGTGGATTATCCCTACGGACAACTTATCTTCCCACTGCAACACGGCACTCGGACTCCTGACCCCGAGTATCAGACGCTGGCGATAAGGATCGTTTGAACGAAATAACAGATTAATTTTTTATCGAATCTACGATTCGGTTAGAGCGGTTTCATTCGGATTTCGCGCGTTAACATCTCACCGTTTCCGGAAATATGGGGCGTTCGTTACGAAGCGTTTGAAAGCGCGACTATATCATCGTCGTGATAATCAGCACCGTTCAATCAAAGATCAAAGATCGACGTCGATTTTCAGAAAGCTCGGCAGCACTCAAGATTATTGGTCGACGACGTCGGCGGGGCGTACGTAACTATTGCACACGGCTAATGCGCTTGAAACTTAGCTGTTAATCAGAAACCAATTACGAGAGGCGGGACGAAATGAGTTTAATCGCATTAAATATTAAAACGTTCTGACGATATCGTCACGCGCGCGCGCTTGTCTCGGTGTATACCCGGTGTCTCCGTCGTGTACGCGCGAGTCAGTCATCACGGGGTGGCACACACCAGCACGTGTCACGGCCGGCTTCAGCCATTTTCCTATCTTAATACCCACGGGAGTGGCCAGCCGGCAACCATCGTGCACCCTCCGCGAGTACCTTGCATCGAATCTTGAACCTGCGAAACTACGATGATCCAAGAGTCGGATTTTTTGTCGTAAAGCTTTGGCAAAAAGACAAATTTTACGCGGAAAGAACGGTTTTATCGAAGTATCTAAAAATGTAGATAAATTTAGATACAGATTTGAAAATAATTTTATTGAACTATCAAAATAATTATACGTTCAAACTGGTTGTTAGAATATCAAAACTTTTTGCAGTATTGCTCATCATTCTTGACTTTCCTACAAAATTTTCAGACCTGTATCTAAATTTTTTTAGCAAAATCGTGTTCTTTCCGTGTAGCTACGAAGAAAAATAGATATGGAATAAATTTTCAAGAATTTCTCTTGACTTATAAAAAGCTCGACATCAAATATTTCTCCGTTCGCTTCTATTTTAATAAAATGTCTCGCAAAATGATCATCGCGATATAAATAGTATACATAGCAAAATTATACTCCCTTATATATCGCGACGATAAAGGCTTGATGGCCGGCAACTTCCACAGTCTCGTAAAATAAATAGTGACGATCGGGAAATACAACCTGTCGAGGAATAATGTAAGACTTGATGGAACCTCGTTGAATATACGAGCCGTAATGTGAATGATGTACGACCCATCCCTATGTTCCTTGCAAGTTTTAACGTAATTCCACATGCAAGTAATAATACTTTTTACATGGCATTGTGGAAATCGAGCGCGATTGTCTAAAATTAAAACGGTAGATATCATAATGCGACAGGAGATCGCGGCGGTATTTCGAACGTACGATTTGTTTTAAAATCAACGTCGAAGATCATAGTTACATCGTTTTTCGAAGATCTCGATTATTCTATTTACGGAATTACACTCGTCTGCGAAATTTCGCGCCGCACAGATACAAGCTGCGAACAAAACGAATTTCTATTAGCGATAGAGAAGCAGAAACGTCGGCGCGGTGAAAAGCGGGCCCGACGGCTCCCCGGTATAAATACATAAAATCGGGCAATCATCCTAAATGGGCGCCTCGCTACCGGATCAGGAGCGGCTGTCGCCTTTTTCGAGGTGTCGTCTGTCGCCTGTCGTTTGTCGCGCGACAAGGGAGCGCGCAATTCCAGCGCCACGTAGTTGTGAAAACGAAAAAGCGTGGAACGACAGAAAAGCGTTTGACAAGTACAATTTCCGTCTCGGGCACGTCACGCTCGCTCGGTGCTTTTATTACTTTCTCGCTTGTGTCTCCCTCCATCCGTCCTCCTCATGAGGAAATACGTTAACATTTACCGTCTCGTGAGAGAGCATCAGAACGAGATATTAATTTATTCTCAAGACATTATGTATTCGTTCTCTCGTTATTATTCCAAATTATATTTCAAGTGTTAGGAATTAACTTTTATTAATATTATTCTATTTTTTTCGCACAGTTTGTGTAACGATGACTTTTCTCTCTTCAGCCAGGTGACCTTCGTGGCACGAAACGTTACTCATTCCTAGCGATTCTACATGACCTAGGAACGAACAGAACGTGATCGCCGTCTGTCTGGCGTCTATCCGAAAAAAAAAGCGGTTTCGATTTTAACACGGCTCGACCGTCTTTCCGCGCAGCGGCGAAACCGCAAACGATCGGAAATAGAGAAACCGCTTCGCAAGATAGTTGCGAGATGGGGAAGGGGGACCCGTTTTACGGGCAGGAAATGAACGGTGCTTCGACACTGTGTTTTAGGAAACGCGCACGAGGCACTTAACCGTCATGAAAATTGATTGGCCTCCTGCATCCGATCAAAATGCCACCCAACTAGGTGTTGCGCCGTTCTCCGAAACGGAACCGGAATACTTTTCGCGCCGGAAGATTGCCGGAGCAACAATTTCATTTTTCTCGGAACAACGCTCCCCTCTCCGTGAAATAAGGATTTTTACTTATGTATCTATAGAAAAATATATTTTCCAAATCTCATTATTTATAGAGCACATGATCTGTATTATTTTTAAGTTCTCGACGTTGATTATTTATTACCATTTTACGTTGTGACGCGCTATCAATACAGTTCTCTTTATACTTCTTAATTCATTCTTTTTAATCCGCTGTCTATGTATTATTTTAACACTTTGACTCTTCGCTGTTTTTACTCTTTTTATTATTTTTCTCATTTTTTATTGTGTTACGAGTGAATATACATATTGTTATTTTATGCTGCGATCATGAGATGAGTCACGTCTTTCTTTTTGTTCCTTTTAACGATACATGACCTTATTCGTTATCGTTTAATTAAAGATGTACTCGACACTATTTCGCCTTTGGATCATTAGATCTAATTTTGGGCATCGACGACGGAGAGGCTGAATCTATTATGATTCTCAACTTTTTAATATGCGCCAATCCACCAACAATTTTTATTTGTACGGGTTGAAGATGGCCGAAACGTTCCTTGTTATCAAAACTGTATTACAGTATTGTAAGTTTCATTCACGCGCACCACCTACAGCACTGATTCCCATTAGCCAAAGCTTTTTGTATGTTTCTAATTATCGGGAATTAATTTATTTTATTGTAATTAATTATAATTAATTTTATTGTAATTTTATAGAGCAATTTTTTCAAACATTAAACCTCCTTTTCACCCTCCTGAGTTTGACTATCAATTTAAGATAGGCGTTATTCGCGTTATTCCGAAATTACGTGAAAATCGTGGATATACCGTCACTATCTTGCGCACAATAAACCCGGAAATATTTCCGGATGCCCGACAAACATGTCACATTGGCGGATTTATTTTTTATCGGAACTATCAATTTCCATAAGCGCGACTCGTTGTTCCCGTCGCGAAATTGAGCCGCCATTCGACGATGAGGCGGCGGCGGTGGCGGTGGAAAAAGCATAGCGCGCTCGCGCTCGCTCTCTCGCGCGAAGCGCAATCACAATAAATTTTCTACGCTCGTATAAATATGGCAGCGCGCCGCTCATGATTTTATAAACGCGCTTCGCGTGTCGTGCACGTACACGCGTACATACGCACGCACGCGCGTGCTCTGTACGCGTAACGAATACGCGAATGCTGTAACAGACGGTGCAGTACTCAGGAATGGCGATCAAACGGAACGATGTTATTAACACCGCTTCTATATTCTCCATGGACTCATCTTACGCCGCTGTTCTCCTCCGAGTGGATTTCGTTGAAAATTTTATTCGCGTGCCCTCTCCCCTCCCCGATATCGCACAAAGATCGACGTGTTATTAACGAGTCTCTCAAGACACAACGTTCCCACGTTCGCGCGTACGCGTTCGGAATCAGATAGCCGGACAAAGTGGCTGATATTGCGTGCTCCCGGGAAATTAGCGAACGCAATACGGACCTAATTAACCGCGATGCATGAATAATCCCGCGCGTAACGCGTTATCTTCAGGTATCGGAGGGTATCGTAAGCGTCTTTGTATCGAGGAACATACACTCGTTTCAAGAAGAAGCGGTAACGCGAGAGGGATGGAAGGAGAGCTAATATCGGATTAGTTTTTAATTCGAGCCACATCCCTTTCTCCGCGCCTCGGTAGCCATGTGAAGCGACGCTACGCCATACGAGGGGTGGCGTGTGCGTGCCGAGCGTGTGCATGAGCGGTAGATTAATTTCCAGGGTGTGCGCCGATCCGGCCGGGGAGGGCAATGAGTAGTAAACGGCATCAATAATTTGCATAATTTCGCGTCGATTCGCGCGTGACTCGCGAGATTACACGGTAATCCGCGCGCCGGCACTTGGGACTTACAATTTTCTCGAAAAACGGTATTATTTACACGTTCCACTCGTGACGGAACGACTGCGTACACTTCGTTAACGTAACGTAAAGCGATATTAAACGATGAAGATGTTTGAATTTTCCATTCTGTCCCGCGGGTTAATTCCAGAACGGAGAGAGAGAGAGAGAGAGAGAGAAAGAGAGAGAGAGAAAGAAAGAGAGAGAGGAACGTATATTTTCAGACACGAAGATTTTCTGCAGAGTGAAATAGAAATCGCTTCAAGTACTTTTTGATGCTATTATCTGCACGATTTTACGAAAGAACGATTTTATTGAAGTATTTAAAAATTTAGGATACATTCAGAGAAAAAATCGTACCAGCAACTAAAAATTTGAGGATAAATAGCGCCTCAACTGTGAATTATATATTATATATATTATATAAAGTTGTAACAACAATAAATAACTAATACGAATTAAGAAAATGTAGTAATATAAACCATTTATAATAAATTGTTCAACAAACTACAGAAAAATAGTCGCATAATAATAATGTTTTTTTTCAAGTCATCTCAACAATAATTAATTAATTATGCTTCACTTTAAAAAAATATTTGTCTAACTAAACTAAACTAAACTAAAAAAATGTAGTAGTTATGTCTTATTTGTATAAAGTCTATATAACTGTGTAATGATAGTTGAGTCTATTTCACTATCAATTAATAGTTGACATATATTGTTACCGTTATATTATATTATTATACCGTATATTTTTATAGTATTTAATACTACTTTAGTTCTTGTTACTTTATAAAACTAGTGCCAGATACTTAAATTACAGAGTTGTCAAAAATATAGTTGCCACAACTATTTCGTTTTCTCTCAGTGTAGAGATACAAATCTGAAAATAATTTTGTTTGAAACAAAATAATTACGTAAGACGTTCAAACTGGTTGTTAGAATGTTAAAACTTTTTGCAACATTGTCGGCAACGTTTTATATAATTAGTCTGATGATCCAACACAACGTTTTGATGACGTTCAACAAAAGTTATTTTCAGATCTGTATCTAGCTAAATTTTAGACACTTCTAGGTATAAGAAAAGGACGCTTCACACATCGTTAATAAATACGCGCGTACGTCAAATAATGATACTTTTAAGTTGGAATTTTCGTAATTTTGATTTTTCATTCCGGTTCTTTTTCTTTTTTATATCCGTCGCGGTCAACGACTCGTTGGCGACGTTGAAGTTTCGGGTGTGAGACTCGATAGAATCGTTTTGGACGTCTTGATACTCGGAGTCCTCGTAATTGGTCATCTCCTCTCTCGTCTCCGACCCGCCACCGACGCGGTGTCGACGTTAAAAACTAGAAATACCGCAGGAAAAGGTCTCTGCTAGAGACAAGATTACAGGGCACCGACGACGCGCCTCTCGGTCGATGATGTTGTACCTGTTCGGGATACCGAACGGTTCACTCACCAGATTTTTGCGCTAAACGGCGGAAACATTTGGGATACTTCCGTCAAGTATGCTCTTTTAGGAACAGTATGTACGTATCGGTTTGTATTTTGAAAGTCATTAGCTTTGATTTATTATTTCCAGATAAAATAGATTACGATTGGTCATCGACGAATAATCGAATCTCTGTGCTAATTTGTCATTATTATACAAAGTAATGATAATTTCAGTGCGTAAGTATATTATTAATAATTTCTTAAATAATATTCATATATAAAATCAGAGAGCAGCGTTTGGAAAGTTAAATAATATTGTTTCGATATACTTTCAAAATATTAAATCAACTAATAATACTTACATTCTGAAATCGCGCGTATTACATATATAGATTCATTATCCACGGAGACGTGTCCTGGACGAAGCGTTCAGGACCTTCGTTCCCGGTGGCGGCGGGTATTTGTCTCCAAATAATTGGGCGGGACGGCGCGCGGCATCTCCTCTGCAATTATAGGCAGTAAACGCAGCCACATCCGGCACAGGGAGCTCTAGGTGAAGCGGGATAATTCCACGAGAAAAGACACCGATTAAGGCCGATCAGAGAAAAAGAACTCGCGTCTTTGGACGGACGTCGTTAAGGGAAAGAGGTGTGACAGAAAGGAAAGAAAAAAGAATGGGAAAACTGGCTGTTACTCGCCTGTTACGCGGATGCGAAAGATCAAAATATTGCGATCGTGTGACAAGGTAGTCGTTTCGATACAAAAATAACGGAAATCAAGCTTTCAAAGAAGACGTAGGCATTACGCGGCGCACAGATACGGAGTAATGAGTCCTCGTTATGACAACCCGTTCCGATGCTTTCCTCGTATTTCTTAAACGGCGCAATTTGCAAAGTATACCGATCTCATCGAAGAAAATGAAACGTTCCGCGTACTTGCTGCAAAATGCACGCGTACGAATGACATTGTACAAAATAATAAGATGAATCGATTGATGTGAAAGAAAACATCATAATTGCCTTTAACAAGAAAAGAACAGATGTATTTCTGCGTCTGTATAAACGTAGGATCATCAAACGATTCTACTTATTATTCTAGAAAAATTTTATGAAAAAATTAATAAGATAAAAATGTCGGAAGGTGTGACTACGAAGTTTTATTTCATTTCACGTCGAAGTATGTCAGAGTGATAATGTACAAAATAATGGGATGAATCAATTGTAAAAGAGAAAATATATGATTGCGTTTGAAAAGAAAGAACTTATTATTTTATAAAAATATTATATATATATAATATTATATATAATATTATATTATATAATATTTATAAAAATATTAACAATTAGATAAAAATGTCGGAAGATGCGACTACGAAGTTCCATTTCATTTCATGTCGGAGTGTGTGTCAGAGTGACATTGTACAAAATAATGGGATGAAATCAATTGTGAAAAAAAAATGATTGTGTTAAAAAGAAAGAGTAATTGCACATTCCAGTGCATTTGCATAAATATAGCAACATCAAAATTTGTTATGTAAAAATGAGAGTAAAAATAAATACATATACATTTATAAATACACTTCTACACAATTTCACTAAATATATACGTATTTAGAAAATGTATATTAAAATAAATACCAGATTCCATTCATTTCATGTCAGAATATGTCTAAATGAAGTATGAAATATGTCGGAAACTACTGATTTTTTTTGAAATTATCACTTTACTTGAATATTCTCATGTACAGAATGCGACGAAAACTGATTTGTACATAAAATCAGATGTTTCTATTTAAAAGTACTTTGATGATTTTAAAATATTAAAAATTGTCATCGCGAATAAAAATTTTTAATCAATATTAATTCATTCGAATCAAATAAGCTCTTCCTAATTTTCCAGCATAAAAAGCAACAGAGATATTTTGTGTTAAGATAAGTAAATCACATTCTATATTATAAAAATCTTTCCCTATAAAGACACGTAAATCCATACGCTGTGAAATATAACGAGAAGGAATTACTTGTCACGACGTGTTAAATTATTAATCGAGAGTTAAATTATTCCAGATTTCTTTCGGATTTTTGTATTTTCAAGCTTTAAGACACAATCGTTTGTCAAATGAAATTCATTACAATAATGCC
Source organism: Cephalotes varians (assembly GCA_037157785.1). Classification (NCBI taxonomy): domain Eukaryota; kingdom Metazoa; phylum Arthropoda; class Insecta; order Hymenoptera; family Formicidae; genus Cephalotes; species Cephalotes varians. Next base: position 525,072 of record JANQDE010000051.1, on the reverse strand, counting down.
ATGGCACTCGAGATATATACAAAAGAATCATTAAAATTTTTAATTATTCACCAATTAAAGAACGGATCGTTGCTTATTAAGTTAATGAAATTATTACTAACGTTGTTGCTAATTGTTTTTAATCAACGTAATTCTATGCTATTCCCACACAATTCGTCGGCACTCAGTCGGATTCTCAGCAAGGATGTATGGTTAGATACCGAGGAACAAGTAGCAGTTAAATCATTTTATATATGCATTTCAATTGTTTTCTCGTATATACAACGTTACACGTACTTACATAACATCACATCGTTCGCTATAATAATAATTACCGAACTTAACTTAAAACATACCTAATTATACGACGACGACGACAATGACGACGACGACGATCGTAGTGCACGGTATGTACGGTTTATTTTTTTAGCAGTATATATATATATATAATAATTATTCCGGGATATATATAATATAATCTTGCATTCTGCCGCGTTGTAGCGCGCATGAAATAATATATACAGGACGTATCTAACAATCAAAGAGAACGTACGCCGTCGGTACGTTGGCACGACAGCGCTTCTGCGTATACAAGTATTTCATATATCGTACAAGTATAATATCTAATTACAACTATGGCGTCTAGTATGTACACGGATATGTCACGTCAGCTATTCCATTAGGCCCGCATTCACATCTAGTAAAGAGATACTTTTGTTCGATGGAAGAAAGTCGAAAATCACATCCCTTGTCAGTCGTGTCCCCCCAATCAAGTTATTTACCGATGCGTCTACGACATAAAATTTCAAACTTACCCGGCCACTTCTTAGTTGCGACGTTGAATAAGAATGTGAATACGGATCTTGAGTCTTGCTGCGACTTCACTCGTGCGACCGATCGTTTCTCGACGATAACGCGGGAAAAACGTACAGCTTCTCTTTAGGAAAGTTCGAGTCGTTCAGCACGAGGGGACATTATCGAATGTCCGGCCAACGCGATCAACGCGATCTGGAAATAACGTTTTGGAAGGGCACTCATCTCCGCGACTCTATTTCGTCGAGACACGTACATGTCGATAATGTCGCGTCAATCGAGGCTAATTGCGATAATCCTCGCTTCGCGAGAGAAGGAACGGACACTTTTAATGCAACTCGATTGTTCGTACATGATAAATTCACGACGATTATCGCGCCTCGCGCGCGATCGTATCGTGCGCTGGTTAACTGCTCCGAACCGTGACAATTATATGGCAAAATCTCGAGCCGTGGTTAATAAGTGATATAGCTCCGAGTACGTGATGTCATAAGGCAATGTACAATCGATTTCGCGGTGCTCTTTAGGACGTTCGTGTTTGGTGGTCGCCTGAATATCGTAAGGCAGAAGGAAGGCGATGCTAATAGTCTACGATCCGTAACTATTCTTACAAAGAAAGAAAACAAAGAAGAAAAATCTCTGCTGTTATTATCTCACGATCAATCGAATGAATGAGCGTTCCCTCGCTATTATCGTAAAACAAATTAAAAGAAAAGAAGAAACGGATGGTAGATCCGGCTCTACGTTTCCTGATTCTGGACGCAGGAAGGGACGAGGAGGCTGTGATGACGATTCACTTGACGAGAGTCTCCCGGATCGTCGTCGCGCTTCAGCAAATCGGTTCGGCTAGGGGCTGCGGCGGGCCGTAAGGGGAGGCCCACTGGCCGACCGGATGGGTCAGCGCCGTCGTCGATGCCTGCTGCCTGTCCAAACTGGACACCGGGGCGCCGCCCGGGTGCCCGGACACCGACGTCGGGTACGCCACCTTGCCGAGAGCCTCGGCTTGCAAGGACAGCATCAGTCGATTCGCGGCTTGCCTCTCGGCCTCCCTCTCTTCCGCCGTTTGCCTCCTGCAACAGAATCCAGTGTTCCAGATTAATCGTTCGTCCGGGACTGAGACCACTCTTACATTCCGATCAAAAAAAAATCACACATTTAGTAGAAAATTCGCAAGTTGTGTACCTTCTTGCATTTTCCACCGCGTCAGTTAAAGCTCTCGCTTAAAGACGTTTGACGTACCGCCGGTCCTCAAATCGCGTTTTCCACAGTCGCGCAAGTTTATATAAGGGCAGCTTGTCGGGGAAACTTCCTGGCTTTTGACACTTAGTCTATAGTTAAATCGACTGTCGTAGCGCCATAACCGAAGTTCTCAAGTACTGACGCGCCGTCGCGCCATCAGGATCGCAGTAAGGACGGTTTGCACGGGGGAATAGGGGGGCAAGCTCGGTGAGGAAACGAGGCGGGGTGAAGGAAATAGAGTGGCGGTCGTTGGGCGGAAAACAGAAGACGGATGTAATAAAGCTAATTCGATTCGTCACTACAGCGGAGCGGAAACCACCTTGCGCCGCAGGGTGGCCCGCGCGATGTCTGTTTTCTAGCGTTAAGTCTATTAGGGCGCCGCAAAATGGCCGACTCGTTTGGTAAGGTCGATAGAGCTTGCGCGCACGACCCAACGCCTGGCGAATAGCGAACCCATGTTGCCAAGTACATCATTGTTTGTCAAAATCGTATTTCTGAATGTCCGCGTCCGTTGAAAATATTCTTTTTCTTTTTCTTTTTTTTTTTAAATCACTGAAAGTTTCTATCCCGGGATTAGTTCCCAGGCACGGTTTCGACGGTCGCGGGTTTCTCATCAATGTGCTTCCGTGACAAGATGAATCGAGGAGCCAAGCGTGTGGTAAGACCGGTTGAATACGACTTGATCCCAATGTTTTCCTGCGTCGTGATCGTTATAATTTCCTAAAACTGGTTTCTTCTGGCGTAATGCTCGTGAATCTTCTAAAGCCCGGTGGCGGACGCTCGTGTCCTCCTCACGAATTACGCCGCGTTCCGGCCTATCGCAGGTACTATCTCGTTGACCCTCTTTTTGCCCGTCTTTTGACCGCGAGTTGAGCAACGCGGCTGTTGAACAACTTCCTGTAATTTTTCTCATCCGACACGAATAAACAAGCTACTCGATGCCGCCCGATGATCGGTCGCCAAAATTTATTTTTCGATTCCCTCGATCCACTTCGGCCACTTTGTAACTCTCGTTGTTTATCGTCAGATTGAACTTCTTGGCGATCGCTAAGTGAAAACCGAATCGCTTTATCTCTCAAACGTAAGAGCGGCGCTTGCTTATTCAAATGAATTGAAAGATGTGGATGATTTTTAAAAATTAAAAAAAAATTTTTTAAAAAGAGAGATTTGTACAGAAACTCTTGATGCAAAATTCTTTATTCATATAGATTTTAATCACCATTGCGTATTATCGCGATGCGAATCGCAGTCCGAATAAGTCCGGAATTAAATTACGACACTGACCGTTCATTGCACGTTACCGCGAAACGGCGAAGCAGGGACAAAGTAGAAAACAGGCAAGATTTAGTGCGTTGTCACTTTTATTAGTTTTTATTAGGGCAATTGAATCTCGCTCTCGTCCGCACCCGTCTCCGGAATTGCGGCTACGCCATTGCTGCAGTGACAGGTGCACCTACGCCGCTGCAAGTAATTAACGCGGTTAGCGATTAATAATTGACGGCGCCGTGCCGATTACATTTTGCAGCCCCGACGCAGCCTCGCCCTATTCACTGCGGCCGGCATAACCGTATTCTCTCGCAACCTGGGACACATTACTCTTATCTTTATACTTCAGCGTACGCTCAGACCTCAAACACAATGTGCTCGCGACGCTCAAACAAAGCACGCCATCGCGATTCTTTCTCTCTAATTAATCCGCTGCAGCTCGTAATTTTTATCATTATTTACGTTTTATTACGTTTCACTGATAGCTGATTATTGCAGATTGCGTCGTGATTGTCTTCCTATGATATTATTTTTTGTCTATCGCTTCTCGAATAAGCTTCCATGAAACATTCGAATAAGCATTAGCCGTAACAAGATAATAGAATTGGAACGAGACACCGATGAAACTCTAATTACGAATCGCGACACATAATACTTGCCGATTGATTCCTCTTGCGCTACGTTATACGCACGATATATCGCATCGAGTCTGCGAATCGTGTTTGAACGGTTACTGGCCTGATCCTACACCGTAACCGATGAATGTTTAACGAGGTGAATCGGTGGGGTCGGTCGGGCCCGACGGAGATCGAAACGATTCAGCCAACGGATTCGAGCGTTTGACAGTTTAAAAGCCAAGAAGCTCTCGGCGGAGAGGCGTAGGGGCTGAAAGAGGTGACGGGGCGCGCGAAGGATTGGCAGTCAAAGCGAGAAGGCGACCGACGGATAGCGAGGGGGAGAGGAGGGGTGCGAGAGTACCCGATGTGCGCGATGGGAGGGAAGAGACTACATTATGTACGGGACAGGGCTAAGCTGTTAGGTACCTGAATTATTGAAACCGAGTTATCTCATCTCTGCCTACAGTCATCTCGTTACTTTAAACGCAGCTGCACGCTGGACCGTACCGCACCGCGTCACGTCGAGGCTTACGTCGCGGCGCCCCCTTATGCGTGCCCTCTGCGTGTGTCTCAGTCGAAATTCCTGCGATTTTCTTTATCAGACACTTTTAATCCTTTGCAGTCCAAACTATTTCCTGCAGATGAGCGAAGATCAAGTATTTCGTTCTCGACTTCATCGGCTAATCTAACATGAACTTTTATTACTTGAAAATTTATAGAGGGAGTTCTAAAAATATAGTTTGCCATTTATAATCGCCTCTTGAGTCTCGAAAGCTTGAAGAATTACGAAATACGATTATCCAGTTGATAAATATGAAAAAATTTCTTTCCAGTAATCAAAAATTCAAAAAAAGTTTCATAGCACCTTTTGATTTCTATGAAATTAAATCGAAGTTGTCCCGAAGAAGTCTTTTCTCTATTCGTAATGGATTCGAAAAGAATCGCTCACCCGCGAGTATGTATCACTGATAGATAGACGCGACTTTCGTAAGTAAAAACTAAGATAGAATAAAAGGCACAATATTATGAGATTTCTCAACTGTTGGTGTTTTAATGAAATAATGATGAAAGGTTGTTTTGAAAGTGAGCTCCCAAAATTGAAGCTCCGAGATAAAAATAAAAGTATTTTGACAGGACAATTTAGTTTTGTGATGTGTGTGTGTGTGTGTGTGTGTGTGTGTGTAAAAAAATTAATTTAAAGATTATATATTCCTGTAGTATTTCTGAGAGATATATATTTGTATCTGCTGAGATATCACCTAAAAGCTATTTCGATTTTATTGCGAACCCTTATAGATTACAAAACAATCTGAAAAAGAGCTTGGTGAAAGAATGGTGGAGAGAATTAGTGACATAAAAATGAAATCTTTTGGAATATTTAGGAATGTTTTTAAATCAGAAATGAGACGGAAGAAGAGAATACATTTCACAATCGAGGATTCGAAACAAATTATATATTTATGTTTTTAAATTTTTTATCTGAAAGGTTACCGCAATCTATTATGTTCAACTTGACGTCCGCAAAAGATTGAACTTGAACATCGTCGCGACAGTGAGCTACAGAAAAATGTAACGAAAAATGTAACAAAAAATGTACAGAAAATGTAAGATCTTCGAACAAAGAGAGAACGAGAGATAAAAAAATTTAAAAAGCCTCCCTGATTCTTCTCTCTCTCTCTCTCTCTCTCTCTCTCTCTCTCTCTCTCTCTCTCTCTCTCTCTCTCTCTCTTGCCTCCCTTCCCACCGATTTTCGTAGAAAAAAAATCGAAGTGAAAAAGTCTGTCGTACGCGCGCGGTGATGTGTTATTGATCACGCGCATGATTACCCTGTCGTGCGTGCGTCTTTAATTAAAAATGATGTACTTGTCATTCCGGCGTGAAGATAACTCGCCGTAACATTCTAGACAAATGTACCTGTCACGGCGATAACATTTCTGAGCGTACCGAGACAGATAATGCGTGTCGTCGGTTCCAAATTGAATTTCCACTCTCCTCTCGCGACGACGAAAAAACTTTTCGTTCACCTTCACATGTGTACGACACGTAAGAAGCTTTCACCTGATCTGGGAGAATGCAAATCAAATCAAGACGCGTGGTTTGTGTTTGTCAGTGTCAGTGTTACGCGAATGTTAAGAGTTTTTAAAAAAAGAACGACGAAGCGAATTTATTTCCATTGCAATCCGTAATACATTTCAATAAACAAGTAAAAAACGTATTTATAGACTGTATGTGTAATTTCAAATCGTTTTGACACCTAAAAGTGGATCAGAGAATTAAATAATGGTTGTAACTAAGTCTGCAAGACTTAGACAAAATTATCGCAAATAAAGTTAGAAATGTTCATATGTAAGCCCAATGTCGTTTTAAGCTACACGCTGCGATAATACTGTCATAAATAGCGTTCGTTAAAATTAAAAGAATTTTTTATTTTCAATCTTTTTTGAGAAAATATCGGCAAAATAAATCCTTTTCGCAATCGCATTGTAAAAATGAAGCTTGTCAAAATTGTCGATTTTAATCTTTAAATCATCTCTCGCTAATACTGAAAAATATCTAAAAATCTAAAGTAAATATAGAAAATAGAGTTCAAAGGATAAACGGAGTCTCGAAAAGATCTGACGATCAAGAACTATCGTTGTCCCTCTGAAAGCTTCTCTGCAAGTTTACCGCTTTATCACGGCGTTTCGTAGAATGATCCAAGGACTCCACAGCACGACAACGATTTTAGAAATCCCGAAACGAAGGAACATGGGAACGGGATCGGTGTACGGCAAGTATATTGTATACGAGAGTCCTCGAGAATGTCGCCAGGGCCTCGTCTCGCCGCCGAGACGCCCCCGGTATCGGGAACCCGCGCTACGAATGAGCCCCCTTTTATCTAAATGACGTGTTTTCGTCCTTCCTTATCTTGAAGAGACTCCAATACATTTGACTGCCAATGCGTTTACAGATATAGGCGTCAGACCGCGGCTAACCCGCTATTAACATTCCGAGAGCGCAATTCTCGACTCGTATTTTCTTCCAAAAAATTCATTCGCCACGATAACATTGTGCCTCGACAAAAATCGTCGTTAATAAAGGTCAAACTAAATGCCAATAAACTCCGTAAACGAAGACAGAATTCTACGCGAATCTTTGCTCAACCGTCACCGACGACAATGTCGCGAGAGCTCACCTCCATTTCGTCCGCCTGTTTTGGAACCAGGTCTTCACCTGCGCGTCCGTCATCTTTAGCGACTTCGCCAACGCCGCCCGCTCGGCGGAGGCCAGGTATTTCTGTTTGTGAAAGCGCTTTTCCAGCTCCGCGATTTGCAACCTGGTAAAGCTCGTTCTCGGTTTCTTCCTCTTCGGTGGCGTCCGGTTCTGATAGGGATGACCGATCCGCCTCGGAAATGGTCCGACCACTATGTCAAGAAAAAAAAAGAGCATGATAAGCGATGTTTCGGATGCTGCAGGCGACATTCTGTCGTTATTACGTCAGCGCATATTCCTTACGGTATTCCTGATAGGCGGGCGCCTTAAATCGAAAAAGGTTATCGATAACAATTTAAGAAACAATGCACATACTAAAAGATTTTACTCGAAATACGCTTAGCACGTAATTGTCATAATCGAGTTTTCTTTCTTTTCTTATTCATGCATCTGAAATCGTTACAACATTGATATTATCGGCCCGATAGAGAGAACGAAGTTTTCGAGCGATATCGTAATTTATATTCGTTTAACATCACTCTCCGTCTCTCACTCGCTATCGATTCGTTCCGCCCTTCTATTATGCCCGATAGGCAGCTGTCGGAGTCATTAAGCGCTTATCTCACTTGTAGTAATAGCGCGCGTAGTAACGAGAAACTACGCTAAATGCTCCGTGCGTGCGCGTATTTGCATACGTAATGAGAAAGTACACGACATTACCGATTTCACGAGACTGATAAAGGAGCGGAGGATCGACCGAATAGATACGCGACCTGTGTACCAGATATCGCAAAAACGAGTCGCCGCCCTCGACTTCTGCGACGGATCCTGCTAATGGATTGGAACGCGGTCCCCGCGGAGGAAATCCGAAATGCTGAGATGAATTTAGCGTTTATACTTCGGCGATTGTTCCCACGATTGCTTCCCCCCCCCCCCCCCCGCAGATTTCATTCGAGCAATTTGCCGAATTAATTAGGGGATTAAGAACGGATGCAATCTCGCGGATACGAACGGAAAATCGCGGATTACAAAACGACAAGCCTGCATTTATTTTTGCAGTACCAACAGAACCAGCATACTTATTTTCGACGCAATCCCGAAGCGAGGGATAGATAATCAGCGTATATAACGGTTTACATTTCCAACTTTGATTTACTGTTAAATAACACGAGTAATATGCTTCGGAGACTCTCTCATTACGTCTCGCATGAGTTTGATCGAAGGATCGCGTGTCTTTAAGTGATATTTATACAGATACACATGAATGAGCGCTGGCTAAATCGCCTTCGATGAAGGCGCATTTTTCCAAACGTGAAAATAGCACGGAATAGCTGGAAAATCTGTCAAATTTCTTGTGAAAATGCGAAACGGACCGGGTATCTCTTCTCGTCTCGTGGACTGTCGGCCGAACCCCTCTTCCAATTGCTGGAAACCGGAGAAATCATCGTTAAAGGGTAAAAGGGCCATCGAGCGAACATTATCCCATTATGCATCCCCCTTTTCCCACCCTCTCCCGTTTTATGCTCATCCTTTATCGCCGCTCCTCGTCCAGAAATACATCGCGCGGTAATCGCGAGCGATCCAAATAATAATCTCATTACGCGTTCATTTGCGATTCCTTATCGATCTATAAATGTCAAAATGTGTATCGAGCGAACCGCAATATCTTGAGCCTAAAGTAATTAACTCTATCTATATATAAATGATGAGACCTTTAACAGTTTTTTAAACTGGGATAGGATTATGGCGAGTGTGGAGGAATAAAATGCGGAAAGAATTCCGAGCGATTAGGGATTCATTAGCAGCAGCGATTAATCTCCGATTCCTCGTGATTTACAAGAAATACATAATTTATGTGCCGCGAATTAATCAACGATCCGTGCGATTATAGAGCGCGCATTTTATAGCGTGCATAGACACGCGATATAATGAAATTTGCAATTTATTTACGATTTCAGATCGCACGGATACTCGCGATTGATTTCTCACAACTGTCTCGTTGACAGGCGGCATCGAATGGCGATATAGGTAATTATGGCGAGGTGGCGAGAAAGGACAAAAAAGGACCGTTCTCGGTACCGTCCGACTCCCATTTCGGGAGCCTTCCTCGCGGCCGATCGCGTAATACGCGAGCTTCGGCTTTACATTAGCCTCTCACATTCTTATTCTGCGCGAAAGGCTTTCTTGCGTCATCGCTTGCGCTTATTAGGACGATAATCGCGTAGTGGCTATTATACTTCGTTCTATTATCGCGGCATACTTGTTTAGCGGCCACTGCGTGCCGACATGGTTTCTTTTTCTCTCTCTCTCTCTCTCTCTTTCGCTCTTTCTCGTAATCCACTCGTAATTACCTTCCTTCGCGGAATGGTCGGATACACGCGCGATACAAGGATCCGGACCCGCAAAGCTCAGAACTCTCATGGAGCGGACGAGATGGAAACGTTTCCACGTGACGCATTGGTGGCGTAAATAGATACCCACCGACCATCGTGTTTCTGTAAAGAAAAAAAACACGAGCGCCTATCTTTTTAGCAGGAGCAGCAGAATGTAAGATCGCCCGCCTTTTACTCGATATCGAGGTAACGAAGAAAGATCAAGAAAAAGAAAAATTCTCAAGGTATCGCATTGATAATTTTTGCCGTGACAAATGTCGATCGTTGTCTATTCTGCTACACTGAGAGAAAAGTGTTTAGTATTTGTGACTATAATTACATGGTAAAGTAATTATGGTTAGAAGCATCATTTTTATAGTTATTACTTCTATAATGTTAGCAATAATAATTATATTAATAATTCTGCTAAAAAATGCATATAATTGGCATCAAAGAAATGTGTAGTTGACCCCCTTAGGGGAACCATAATTACTTTACCATGTAATTATAGTCACAAATACTAAACACTTTTCTCTCAGTGTACTAACTCTCGTAATCTGCATAGTAGTCCCGTTTTATTTCTTGTTCTTATTCAAAGTTAAATAGTTGAATTCTCGCAATTATGTTTTTCTGGTTTTTTGGAGAAATCTTGGCGGAAATATATCAAGGTTCCGATGAACGATGTTTATTATCGAGCGGCATATACGATCGATAACAAACAGTTAATCAGCGTTTGTTACGAGGAGATGAAGTAACTTTTTCAGAGCTTTCGGTATCGAGTAAGAAAAAAACGATCGTCTCGTAAAACTAATTAGGCCCCGCCTGTCAGCCGTAACTCAACGTTTGACGATAACACTCTCGATTTCTGTTAATTAATTGCGTTTAAGGTGCCGCCTGTTTCCGATCTGACATGTAAACGTAAGTGTAGATTGCCGAGTCGCATCGCAGCGGTATTCGAAATCAGAAACCTATCTCGTATCCTTAGCAAAGGATTAATCCGACATATATTTCTCAAGAAGTATAATTTATATCCAAGTTGCAGAAGGTCTAGCCTTTGTAACAAACGTTCGATTTGTCTAGTTCGCGAAATTGGTTCGTGCCTGATCGCGCTTTCGTGTCTAGCGATATCGTCGTACGGTAGCCCGGTTACCGTAGTCGTTAGCGTCGTTAGCGTGTTTAACGACAGTTCAGCCGTCGCGATTTGTCGGATGGTTAAAGCGACTTCGACATCGCGCGGAGGCCGTTTTTACCGTGCAATTTCGGTCAGGATACTACGGCTGCGAATCTTTGCGGTCGAAGCGTTTAACTCCGTCGACAATTCCCGATGCCAAGAATCACTGGCTGTTGAAACAATATTTCTGAAGTAAAATTTTCAAAGGCAATATTTTAAAGAACCGAATACTGTGAACTGACTCCTTTATTCCTGTACAGAAGATAAAAAATAACAGAAATAATGAATATCTTAGACCGTACCCAGACAAAGCGCATATCTAAAAAACATCTTTATGACGTCTTTAAGATGTGTTTTAGACCAATTTATAGTTCGTTCTTTTTCAAGACCGTCTTAAATAATGACCGTCTGAGTAATATCTTAAGATGCTAATACTCTGTGATTGGTTTGTGATATCTTAAGACTGTACTTAAGACGTTTTAAATATAAGAACGGACTATGAATACCGCCCTTAGACATGTGTATTGCCCGGATATACCGTACTATGTATTTGAGAATGAAACATTTAAAAAAATGCTTTAAATATTATTTATAAATCAAAGCTCATATTAGAAAACTACTGAATTCTTGAACGGGATAATTAAAAACTGAAAATTATTCAAAAGTCAAAGTGATCAAAGCGAAATTTATTGACATAGATCAATAACATAAATACAGTTTAATAACAATTAAGAAATTTCTTTCAATATAACAGGCTGCAAAATTTATATATATGTATGTACAATCCGAGATTTGCTCGTCACCGTGAAGATCGTGGCAAGGGCCTGTCCGCGGGTCGTAAAAACAAGATGGCGTCGCTGCAAAATGGTCGGCGTAAATAAACGGCATAAGTCTCCTAGAAAAAGTTATCGACTATTTGCTGTTCGCGCCGAAGTTTTGTGTCGACCGTTTTTGTGTTCGTCAACGGAAATCCCTGCGTCCGATTTGTCGCCCTTTCCATCTTTTTACCGTTCGACTTAACCGATCGAGAGATATAGTGTCCTATTTGTCGGTCAGTCACCATGTATTTTCGTTAAATTTCAAATCTAAAATACTATTTCGTCGCTTGTCGATTAAACCACTAGGATAATTTTAGCGGTTCCGAAATGGCACTTTACAAAACCAACTAACCGATTGTTGATTGTAATGACATGAGTAATAGCGAGTACCGTCATCTTAAAGATAGACACACCGGAAGTGAACAATTTGTTTACCGATAATTTCCATCGTTCGCGCGGTATCCCGCAGTTTATGACCGTTTCCGTTGTTTCTATGTGCATCTGCAATCTGCAATCTTGGATTCAAGACCGGTGTAAGACAAAAAGATAGAAGGCCTTCGGAAATGTACCTCGATTGCCGAAGTAATGATAACTGGACCAAAAATGCAGTTATCAAAAATCGGATAATAGCAAACTTCGTCGAGCGAGGAAGAATTCGAATAAAAGTTCTAATCAAGATTGGCAGTTTTCCAACGTGACGTTTCTGGAGAACTGCCGACGGTTTCGTCCTCGGTGACCTACTGAGCTTGTAACATAACCTTTGCAGCGATTCTGCAACGATGACGGTTCCTCCCGCGACCGAGAAAGAGCCAGAGTCGGGAATCATCCGATGATGCAATCCCTCGCGCCGTGCTGCCGTCGCTGATGCGACAGCGGCCGAGCTTAGAGAAAGTCATTACTCGGAGCACGTTCTGCCCAGTAATGGAGTTTGCGGCCTTCAAAGTAAATTGTTTTCTGCGCGCGGCGGATTCCACGAGGACGGTCGGCCGATCGTTGAAGGAGAAGATCTCGCGGTTCTTGTGAATTTCGCTCTCCCATCGCGGCACTTGTCGCGAAGGCGCGCGCCAAACCTCGAACCCTCTTAATCCCTTCGGATAATCCTCTGAGTCTCTGTTTACTCTCTTTAATCCCAGGTTAATAGTCTCTTGTACATTATCTGTCACCGTGGTTTCCCAGGTAAACGCAGTCCTTTTAAAAGATATCTCAATAGACATTCTTTCCAACCGATGGACGCTTTCTTTCTTACCTGCCTATCTTTCTTTGAAATATTGACTCGTCCGACACTCGTCTGGTTTCAGATCTCAATTGTTATCGTTAGAGTTGGACCTGGCGGGACCCGTAAATAAAATAGGCAATGCAAAACACGCCGAGTTTCGGGCTCGCTGAAGTAACAGCGCCGGAAGACTTGGACATGCGATTTCAAGTGCAACGCTATCTGTAACTAAATCTTTACGAGGAATTGTGTATTTTATAAGAATTATCGGGCTTCTACCGCGACCCGCTATAAATCTACACGCGCCTTTAGAAAGTGCCGATGTACACGATCACGTGCGCGTTTATACGTACACACGCGCGTACCTACCGACGGTGTAATTGAACCAACATAGCGGACAACTAAATGGCACTAAACGAATTCGTAGAAAGCATATACTCCATCCTATATAAAATTATATTCTTCATAGCCAATCCTCTAATATTGCGATCTCAGATACGCCTTCTGCATGGTTCAGCATTGAACCACTCGCAATTTGGTTTTTTCCTCTTGTCTTTCAAGATTCTTTCATTAGATTTAGAATCACAAGAGCGATTAATAAAGATTAATGTACATACAGAATGATTTTGCTGAAGTATCTAAAAATTTAGTTAGAATAAATACGGATGTGAAAATAATTTTATTGAACTATCAAAATTATTACGTAGACGCTTAATTCTTTGAAGCATATATTTTTCTTACATACAAATTTCTTGAAACTTGACATGATATAATACGAGGAGGTTTTAGGATCGCTAATTCCGAACATGTAATCACATTTTGAAAATTTTCAAAATTTAAAATAGCAAATCCGACATAGCGTATTGAAAATACGAAAATAAGTTCAGTTATTTGAAATTGAATGCTCTTTTTAGGATTGCTGACGAATCTGAAGTAAAAATTGAAAAATTAAAAATGTCAGATCCAATACGGCGGATTCAAAACATAAAAAAAAATTGATTTGTATGAAATGGAAGCCTTATTGTCCTTTCACACTATCAAAGTTCAATGATATTTATTTTTGCCTTGAATCCTCAATTTTGAAATTAATAATTTAGATTTGAAATCAGCGATTCTAAAATCTTCAAATATCAAGTTTTAATATATCTTGTATATAAACAAAACATTTTGCTAATACATATCATACAAATCAAAGATTTGTCGGACTTTAAGTCGCCATCCTGAGTAAATCATTGTGAAATTTGAAAATTTTCAAATTCAGCGATTCAAAATACTACTATTGTAGTTGAAGTTACAAAGAAATCGGAGAGAGAAAATATATAAAATATTATTTTTTTATTTTCAAAAGACGTGACACATGTCACATTGTGCTTCAAAACGTAATGAGCAATGCTACAAAAAGTTTTGACATTCTGAACAACCAGTTTGAGCGACCTAGCGATTCTAGCAATTTATATAATTATTTTGACAGTCTAATAAAATTATTATTTTCAGATCTATATCTAGCTAAGTTTTTAAATACTTTAGCAAATACTTTAGCAGCCGTTCTTTCCGTGTATATACATTTGGTTACAATTGCGTTTCGTCGAAAATGATAAAAAGAAAAGTTATTTCAAAACCGTGGCACTGCCTTGCGATCTTCTAGGAACGATAAGTGGAATATAATATTTTCAATTCATATCTAAAAACGAAATTGGACACTCTTTCCATAAATTAAAGTCTCTTGAGGAAATCTCTCTCGGCGAAACTTTGCGCTCGTATAAGGCCTTCCAAAGCGCAAGGATAATTGCGCTGTTACAGTAATGTAAGTGCTGGTGCTTTGTTAGTGCTTAACTAGCAAGGAAAAAGGGAGAGGGAGAATGAAAACTAAACGTTTCCAGGAATATAAAGTCGATGCGATTCCAATGAGAAAATTGCTCAAAGCGAAGTAAGAAACGCCGAGTGTTACAAGCCTTTAAATTTTACGACCGATCTTCGGAGAAGATTGAAGAAGCAAATTTTTCGCGGAAAGAAAAATTGTAAAAAACGTCATCTTGTTTTCCGCCGATACTCATTTAAACGTAAGAAGCGACGAGGAAATCTATGAGCAGATCTGATAGCTTCTTCGTTTTATTTCTCGGCTTCTCTTTTCATTCAAGGATAACAACTCGATACGTGAGAATCGGAGATAAAGTAATAAAAATATTTTTTAACGACAGATAATTTTAATTAAATGTAATTGCACTCGCACATTCGTATAGATATAGACGTGCAATAATCGCAAAATGAATCACTTTACATCGCATTACGACGCTCGCACGACAAAATTTATTTCTGTACTTTAAGATTTAGTTAACCGACCATTACGTAACGTCGAAAACTTTGAAACGCGTGGATGGAGCTCCTCTCGCGTCTCGCGTCGATCGGAAGAGGGAAATGTGAGAGTCGCACGAGCACCAATCATTTCTCAAACTTCATAACTTGATATAGACCCTCGACCCGGATGGCAGCGGAGGGGGCGAGAGATGGGGCGAGAGCAGTGGTGCCTTACATTATCGATATTACGAGGCGTCGATAAAAAATCGCATAAAATTAAGCAAGCTCGCACGTGTTCGCGATAAAACTCAATATCTTTAGCCTATATAGTGGATTCCGTCAGTGGTTCTCACGTCCGCTTTTCCGTCGCCGAAACGAGCGTTTAATCTGCCAGCAAATATTTTTGGGGCGTTGTTACAATGTTACAGTGTTTTAAAGAGACGTTGGTTAAACGGTCCTTACTCTTAACTCTTTGTTATACGTCCTAATGTTTTTATTCCTAAACTCTTTTCAAGTGGAACGTTTGATATTCTGAGTTAATCGGAGACATTATTTATGCACGTTTTGTAATAAGTTATATTGTTTAATTAATAACATAACGATTCCTGATTGAGTATTCATTCGCGCGTTGAAGAACGAATACATTCTCTCTAGCTTCAAACAAAATCGAATTATTTCTCAGCAAAATGCTGCATTATTTAAAGTTACCCTCTCAAAATCGATTATCACGTATATTCTAAACGTATTACAAACTGCAGCATATACATTTCTCCGCGTTTACTCATATAAAAACAAGCTTTTCATCGAGCGTTCAACTCATCATCTCTTCATTTTTTTGTTAGCGCATCTAACTTTTATTGCGCATTACAATTTACATGTTAATTTTAAGAATCTCCCATAAATTATTTCAAACTTCAATGTCTCGAGACTAATATTTACACCACGACTGGACTGCTCGAGAAAAGTACAAGGGATACGACAGAGTCCGGCAAGTTCGCTATACGACAAGCACGCGGTGCGATCAAGGTCTAGCGAAATTCATTCTGACACGCCGCCGAAGACCCGCCAGCAAATCCCGTCGATTTCTCCGGGGACCCGAAAAAAATCGCGAATGATATGCCGGAAACCGTAACGCTCTCCCTTTCTCCCGGCTTGGCACGGGTTCCGCGATAAAATATCGTCATCGCACAACTCGATGTTTTTTCGACATTCCTACGTCAAAAGATTTGCCGGTCCGCGTTTTTCCGCGGCCTCGAGGGAGGCCTTCGATCGACGCGGGAGATAGGGGCGGATTCGGCCGATCTCTCGCGTATCTCACACGCGAGAGAATACAGGCCGCTTGTTACGAGCGGCCGGACGCCGATCAATTGACCCCGCAAAAATATCGCGTTTTGCACGCGCGGTTTGCCCCCTCGCGCTCTTTTGTCGTCGGGACTGATGAATTATTACAAGCCTAACGAGGTTTGCCAGCCAGACTTTACAACGGGTATTAATGCACATAATTTTTAGCGAACAAATTTCGTATTAGTAATTGCAATAATAACAGTAATAATATTATGTCTAATAGTAGTAATAGTATATAGTATACAGAGAGTAGTATAATATAGTGTCTATGTTATTTTATATAAAATTCTTTGTTTTACACAGAAATGCAATATACAAAGAAGACGCAAAGAATAACAAAAATGAAATAGAACAATAAAAATGACAAAAATGAATAGCATGAATGAAATGAATAACAAAAATGAAATAGAACAATAAAATATTATAAAAATAAAATATTAAAAAATAAAAATAACAGTATATTCGAAGAATATACGTGCGATATGTGCAATGAAGAAAGAAAAAAGAAGATAAATAAGAACTAAGATAAAATTATATGAAGGAATAAAAAAGTATATAAAATTCATAAAGCAAAAATTCAATAGAG
Organism: Cephalotes varians; assembly: GCA_037157785.1. Taxonomy (NCBI): domain Eukaryota; kingdom Metazoa; phylum Arthropoda; class Insecta; order Hymenoptera; family Formicidae; genus Cephalotes; species Cephalotes varians. The sequence continues at coordinate 508,167 of JANQDE010000051.1, read as the reverse complement.
AACAAAAATGTGGAGATCTATTAAATGCATTCGAAGCAAATCAATTATTTCGATTAGCAAGTTCAATATCCAACATTTTATTTAATATTTAACGAATATGATGTTAAAAAGAAAGAGAGAAAAAAGGAGGAGAAAGAAGAGAGAGAGAAAGAGACGTCTTTCATTATCAAGAAGATATTACAACGAGATTATGTTATCGTTCATCTCTAATTTTGCCTAATGCAGAAACAATGCCTCGTGGGGAACAATCGGAATCGCAGTATCTCGCTTTGTTCGGGACAGTCTCCAGGACATTTTGGAGATAACCGACTCGTTCGCTCGCATCTACGCGCTAATTGTCCGCAGCGAAATTAAACTGAAGTCACGTTAATTATATAACGCCCCCCCCCTCCCCCGTAGTTCGACGCGTAACCCATCGGCGCGGCGGTGGTTGGGCATCGCGACCAACGAACGCGCGAGCGAATGAGGGGGGGTGGCGATGATGGACGAGCGCGCCTGACCTTACGGGGGCTGCCAAGCTCGCCCAGCGAAATCCCTAACTCAACGCTAACTCGATCAGTCAACGCCCACTGTGGCCCACACCGCTCGTTGCTCGGCTCTAATCTGCCTCCAGATTAATTACTACGTAATGCCAGCCTGAATAATTATCGTTTCTACGGAAACCCGTCCGTACTCGCATGCGTGCTGCCGCCGTTTCTTCGCCACCCCTTCTCTCGCTTTTCCCCATGTGTCAACGTCTCTATACGTCTCTATACGTGTGATTTAATTTTATCAAGTTCATTCTATTACATCCGTTAGATAATTACTGAAAAAAAACGGGATTTAATTGAAATAATTCAGTTATATTCTTTGCATGTCTCATTAGAAGTTATTTTGTTGAAGTATCTAAAAATTTAGCTAGCTACAGAGATCTGAAAATAATTTTGTTAAGCCATAAAAATAATTATGTGGAACGCTTAAACGTTGATGACAAAGTTTCAACGTTCTAGCAATCAGTTTGAATGTCCTATGTAATTATTTTGATGGTCCAAACAAAATTATTCGATCCGATCTGTATTTAGCTAAATTTTTAGACATACATTTTTAGTAAAACCGTACTTTCTGTGTTATTACTGCAAAATACTAAGTGTATTTACATTATACAATAGAAAACCTGAATTTTCGATTTCGCAGTTACGCGTTCACTGTACAGAACGCGCGAGTGCAGTTTTACACGCGTCATTTGTTGCGGTTATTGTTTCTTCGAATACAATATGTTCCTCTTACTTCGAAGTTTTAAATCTTTTTCGTTACTCTAGTATTTTCGATACAAGTTGCAGGGAGCTCAACTTTAACTCAACTAAATTTAAATGACATAGTCATCAATTTTCATAGATAACAAATATTTATCTTTCTTAATGTCTCTCATAAATTCAATTCCACTATTAACTCTTGCTTAATAGATTAATATATCTCTTTGGATTAGAAATCAAAAAGAAAATCTCTTTCTTATTAAAAATTAAATTTAAAAAGTAAATAAATAAATTTCTATGTTGAAAATATTTATTTGTGACTTAATTCAAGAAAATAATCAAAAATGTTACTTGCATACAAATATATATAAATGTTAAATCGTTATTCAAATTGTCGATTCGCAATGATCGGATCTTTTGACTCTACTGTATTCTCTGCATTGAATTCTTGAAAGGATACTTTTGTATTAACGATATACACGCCTGTATCATCGAACAACTCGTACGAAGCGACGTGGAAGCGGCGCGGCGTGAACCGAGTACCGTACCGGGTCAACTGCCTCTCGCATTTACGTTTCCACTGCGAACGATCCGAAAAATGAAATGCACATCTAGCGTTAATAACACCGGCGTAACCAGAGCTCCGCGAGTGCAAAATTACGCCGAATACCGAGAAACGTTTTTCCGCGGGCGCGCCGCGCCTCGCGGCCGTTATCGACGCAAGAAATTTCGAAGCCGTAACCACAGTAGCGGCGCAGGCGGATTCGCGCAAGAGAAACTCCGTTCTCCGTTTCTCGATTCACGTTCGGTAGCCCCGACCTTGAGCCTATACTTGTTGGGTTTCGCGCCATATATCCGACCGAAATCTTGCCAATTCGGTAGCCAACGGCGCCTCGCCGTAATTCGTAATAACGTATCTACCGCTACCGTTCGTGGCCACCGGGATTTGTCGGCGAATCGGGAACAAAACGAGCACGTACGAGCGGTTAAGTGACTACCCCGTAATTTCTAATATTTCATTTAAAACAAGGAAGACGCTCGCGTTCGATCGCTGTGGGGCCCCGGGCCACTGAAATATTACAAATTGCTGGTTGCGTATACGTACCTATATCACGCTCGATCATTCGTATACGTTCTCGCGCGCACGGAAATACGTACACATTTGGACAATTTCATTGGCGAGAAGGCGCCGTGCCGCGCCGCGCCGCGCCGCGCCGCGCCGCGCCGGCCGCAACGGCATCGGCGGATTCTGGTTTTCAGGTTTCGGTCACGCGATGCCTTTTTTCTCTGTTCCCGGTACCCGCTTATCTCCGGCCCGAGGCGCTCCACGGCGCATCGACACACTGCGCCGTTCTGTTTCCGTATCTTCGTTTTGCCGGTCGTACAAGCTAGAAGTCGAAGCTCCTCGTCCTCTCGGCCGGCTTTCTCCTCGCCCGGCAGCGAACCGGCGCGCGGCCCTTCCCGAACCGCCAGAACCTCGCAGGATCTTTTTGCACGCGGGTACGCTCAAACGTACGCGTACGTCTCGCGACGTTACGTAAGGAATGGCGCCCACTTCGCAGGAATGCCGCTTAACGAATCGTCGTGTACGTGTCTTTCGTGCCGCGCCGCGCCCGTGCCATTGTGCCGTAACCGTTTCCCAGAAGGGGCGCAAATCAGAGAAGTAATATGCGAACGTAAAAGTGCGAAGGCCTAATTATTATTGAATGCCTCCGCGCGAGGAGCGTACATTGTAGAAAATTACTGTTGCGGGAAGCTGAACGCCCGGGAGGGGCCCGGCAGACTCGTCGCCGCATCGCCCCGAGGATCATCGGACCCGTTCTGGCCCGCATTGCGTTGCGTGGTACTACAATTGAAGAGTTCAATTAGAAACCGGTCCAAGTGCCGAGAGCCAAACAATAGTCGATAGCGCCGTTCGCATCCGCCGCAAAGCCCGGTGTCATTCTAACGCGATCCAATCGCATGTCTCTATCATACCTTTCAGTTCGAAGTGTTCAAACCTCGAGAAAAGACGACTGCTTATTCCTTACGTATTCCTGCGTACACTGAGAGAAAACGAAATAGTTGTGGCAACTATAGTTTTGACAACTCTGTAATTTAATAACGATAATAGTAATTGACCTATTCGACTCCTGAATATTAAACAAAAGAAAAAACCGTGATAAAGGGCAATAAGAGTCAGGCGCGATAAGAGGTGCGCAAATTTAATGTTTAAAACATATGTCTCATAGATATTTAGTCAAGACATATATTTTTCTGTAATTTAAGTATCTGACACTAGTTTTATAAGATAACAAGAATTAAAGTAGTATTAAATACTATAAAAATATAGTAACGGTAACAATATATGTCAACTATTAATTGTGAAATAGCGACTCAATTATCATTACACAGTTATATTGACTTTACACAAATAAGATATAACTACTACATTTTTTTAGTTTAGACAAATATTTTTTTAAAGTGAAGCATAACTAATTAATTATTGAGATGACTTGAAAAAAAAACATTACTATTATTATGCGTCTATTTTTCTGTTTGTTGAACAATTTATTATAAATGGTTTATATTATTACATTTTCTTAGTTTGTATTACTTATTCATTGTTGTTACTACAACTTTATAATACATAGTGGCGCTATTTGTCCTCAAATTTTAAGTTGCTATGATTTTTTTCTCTGAGTGCACTCTTCGATGTCGCGATTTTAATATCGCAGCGCGAAACAAAGCGGCAGAAATATGAATTTTTATAGATTACTTTGACCAGCTTGATCTTTGCACTCTCAGCACCTTGCATTCTCTCGTTTTCAACATGATTTAGCGACCTACTCTCGACTTTCCGTTTCAATTGACTGCCAGTCAATAAAGTGTCAATTTACCGAAAATAAAGCGGACTCTTCTGAGATAATTTCCTCCATCGAGAAATCTCGATGTGTCACGCCAATTAATTGGCGATATAAAACGATCCCGAGATAAATTTCACTGATCTCGAACCAGCTTCTCGAAAATGAAAATTGGGGGAAGTCATTGTGAAACACGTATTGCGGATTCACGACGCTTTACGACGTACCATTTGACCGATTTTCAAAATGCATTCTCCTACCAATTCACGAGAAGAAGTATCGCAAAGTGTGGACGCGGGTTCCGAAGCATTCGTAGAATCGTTCGAACCCACTTTTAACGACGAGCGCATTCTGCCAGTCGCATTGGCGTAGCGCCGCGTGCAACTCCCTGTTGCGTTCCACGAAAATATTTCTTTCTCAGAAAGCTGTCGCGCGCCGATACGTTCAATATCGATAAACAATTATTGACAATTGAAAATATGAGCTATAAACTTCGTTTCGTGTTAAACAATCTTAATAGGATACATAGCATGTTTGTCGGAGATAATAAAAATTGACGCAGGAATTGGATGAAGAAGAAACGCATCCTCATTCTTATGCAAGCTGAATTATCTCTACAAATGCATCAGTATGCAATATTTATCATACACACACGAACGATTCGTCTTAATTATGTACACACTATTAACTTATTGTCGCGGCCGAGCGACAGAAGTTCGGGCCGCTGTTGATGATTTATGTACTACCACGGTCATCAATTAACGTCAAAACGGATAAACTCGAGACGCTATAAAAGGTGACACGACTCTCGTTCGCTCCGTGCTACGCTAGTGACTAAACGGCTCGAAGAGCTCTCGGCTTGCGATCGGGACGAGACCATTACGTCAAATCGGCGAGATTGTTTCTCTGAACGTAAATTGCAGCTCGGTTTCGTATAATAGTTATGTTCGAATTTTATAGCGCCAGTTTCGCCTGGTAGCGCCTAATCGATCGGGGAAACCTTTCGGGTCTGCGTCGGAGTTTCTCTCCGTTTCGTCCGCCGCGTTGAGACTCTCGTATTAAAGTAATTAAAGAACGACGCAATCGCGATCGATACGAAAGCCTCCATCCCAGGCAACGCGATTTATGTCGAAAATCGGGACATGACACGTCTTGAAGACATATTTGCGAGAGACGTCCAAAAGACATCTCACGTTTTGAACTTCGCGTTGTCCGGGATATCGACGTAACAAACGTCAAAGCGAATCGAGACAATTAGCGTTTGTCTCCCGTTTATAATTGTTTCGGATTTACGTGGCGCGGCGTCTTCGTCGAAACATGGAGTTTCCGGTCGGCTCGCAGCCCTCTCCGACCCTCGAGCGCCGCGTGTCATTTCAATGTCAAAGTGACAGGTGGCGGGACGTAATCGAGGTAAAGAGGTACAAAGCAAATAACCGGTGGTTACCGCTCGCTCGTCGAGCAGAACGCTATGCGCTTTTATATATATAGATATATTTCACGTGAGTTAAAAGCGCGTTTTCTCTCTCCGCGATCGATCCGACCAATGTTCCGCGATGCCAATCCAATCGGGATAATATGCTAAATAAATGGCAGCAAACACGATTTACATTTTCGCCTCGTTTAAGCGATCGTGACGAAAACAGTCGCTGGGGTTTTAATTATGCAAACTGTACGTTATGTTAATTACGATGCTTACGTATCGCTCGGCGATGTTTCCCCTTTCGCTAGAAAGAGAAATCAAATCGCAAACTGCGGGTGTCGTATTGTCACTGTATAACGATGTATTAACGCGTTTTTTACGGCGGGCGCCTTTCAAGCCTTCTAGGCGTTCCCGTTTCAACCACAAATCTTGACGGGAATTAATGGGACGACGTACTTTTCGACAAGTGATTAATTTTCGACACGACGTGCTTTTGCAACTGGTCTTTACACAATCTACAATTGACAGATCGGTATCCGGGATATCTCGCGAACATCGCCGCAGGCGTTGTATCACGATCGACATATTCGCGCGTAACGTCGTTATATGGGAACGATCGTTTTGAAGGATCACTTTGTTTCGCCGCCTGTGGCGTGTCGTGGCTCTTCTCTTTGGGGCATTTTAAGCGTACGTCGAAACAAAATAATCGGACGAGAGTAATGTTGCTCGTACGCATAAACATTTCACTCACGCCACGCAAGTAATAGCCGGGTTTCATTACCCGCACGAAAAAGTCGGCGTTCGAGAATGCACCGGTGTAGACGCTAATTATGTATTTTGCACGTACCTGCATTTTAACGTTTGCACCTTTACGTCCTTTTTCTCGCGTGTGCAATGATCGCGCCGTAATGATCCCCTGCGCGGCAACATTTCCCGCATCGTATTTCTCCCGATTAAAGCAAATTAAAATTATATGCCTTCTAAGAGAGACAGATACGTATGCGAGTTCAAATTGCATTTGTAAATAATAATTGTAGATATTTCGAGGGCACGCGGGTGAAAACATGAGGAGGCACCGGTTAACAGAAAAATTAAAGTTTCTTTTTCGAAACTATCGCATTTGTAAGCCGTACGCGAAGCGGAATCCTCTCCTGCTTTCGAATCTTTTTATCGATACCGATCCGCCGGCCGACATTTCACGCCATTATTTTGAAATATCCGTGAATTTTGGGTTCGAAATTCTCTGTCTCCGCGGTCGGATAAAAATAGCGATTAGAGAAACTCTAAGCGCTCACTAAGTGAACAAAAAGGGTTTATCGCTCGATATGCGAACGGAGCGGAGGTGACGTAATGTGACGACTTCAACTTGTCCGCACACCATTAAAGTGTCACTCGGTGTCTTCGACGATTTCGACCGGTCTGATCGCGACGACGGCGCGAGTGAATAATTCGCCGCTGATGCATAATTGATGTACTCTATATACGGTTAGCAGTCGCGAAGCGCAGCTAATGACACCAAGTAAAGAGACTCACGCCTAGCCCGGTCGTCGTCTAAAGATATACCCATCCCAATTAGAGGAATTGACATCGGTGATCGCCAACCGGGAACGCCTCTCGTCGCTTTATATTTCGTCACTCGATTCTATCGAGCGGCGGTCGGTCGTCGCTCCAATCCCCGTCGGGATAACGCGGAATTAATAATATCTGACAATCTCGCTAATTGCATGAATCATCTGTTCCTTCTGCAGCGTGTTAGCCGAGTACGCGAAGACACGTATAATTCGATTGGACATGTATCGCATACGCGATCGTTATCTCGTTACGGAAATGGTCTAGTAATGTATTCACGATGGCGAGAAAGATAAGTGAGATATTCAGACAATGCTCAATAATGAATTACCTTTTTTTTCAAAACATCATAATACATAGTTATCCGAGTCAATTATTTATGGGAACGTGATGCTCAAATAACTGCAGATGTTGCTCTTATTAGGTATTGTTAAAAATCGATTTATTTGTGAATTATTTGAGCGTACGCTGTTTACTTTTAAATTCTCCAACTGAGACTTTAATAAAAGAAACTAGAAATTAAGGTATTTAGCTCTTCGCTTTAAAAAGCTTCGTTGTCGCGATAAACTAACGAAGCTCGATGCATATTGAGGTGCCCGCGGCGTCGTAATTACACAACACGTTCGAGAATCAGTAGAATGAAATACTTAAATTTCCGTTTCCGTGTTTCCTCTAACTTAAAACATTGTTTACTCAAGGCAATATCATCTCGCACCAAAATCAAGATACAACTCACGCAACGAGATAACAATAACAATGAGCACCAACGAATAGTCGATAACGATCAACGGGCATTTACCGAGAGTCTTACTCCATTTCTGAGAGTTGCTACTTTCAAGATAAAACGTACATTGTTATATGATAAACAAATCGTTCTTGACTTTACATCAACACTAACATTAAGTGGTCGTACAATCCTGAGAAAAGAGAGAGTAAGACGATGCACGTATTTCTTTTAAGAGTTATCGAGGAGCATTATCTCGGCAACCAAATTGGCCATCAGCCTGAAGTAAGAAGAAGCAAAAGCTTCCTGATTAAGGTGTGTGACATTTTCTCATCATATCAATTTCTTCATTAGTGAAAAGAAGTTTAAGCTCCGATCTACAATAGATGTAAAAGCCTTAAGAAAGAAGAAATTAACCAATAATAATCGATTATTCTCCTCCACATTCGACAATGAATTTTGTTAAGGCTTAAAACCTACTACATTTATTGTAGACCGGATAGATTAATGCTTAAGCTAAAGTCAAACTACTCAATTTAATTTAAATTTGCGACAGAATGTTCAGCTATGAAACATAGGCCTTTTTAATCCAGATGATTTGCCAGCTTCCAGATGTTATCATCAGTGCGTTTTCATGTTATGCGATGATTCTCTTTCTATCATAAGCTAATTACTCTGTTTACGTGTATTAATGCGCACGTACCTGCCAATCTGTCTTTGAGATGCGAGTGCGTCTGCAGAGGATGCGCGGCGAGGTTCGCCAGGAGGCTCGCTCTGTGCAAACCGGCCGCCGCGGCTTGTTGCTGGCTGTGCTGAATGGCCTGCAAACTCCAGGGTGGTATCAGCGCCTGTGCGGGCAAGGCGCTGGCCGGCACACCGTTTGCGCCCGGTGGCCGATGCGCCGGTACCTTTATGACGCCGCCGCCGGTGTAGATGAAACTAGCTGGGAAGACTCGGAAGGGGGCGAGAAGTTCCGCTGCCGACGTGCAATGAACGGACGACGAGGAGTTTGCGCGAGTGTCGGGCGTGCTGTCGTCGTCGTCCTTCTCCGACAGCTTCTCTTCGGCGTCGTGATCCCAAGACCGCCTGCCATCGTCGAGAACGCTACCCGAGGATGCTTGGTTGTTATTGTTATTATTGTTGTTGTTGTTATTGTTGTTGCCCTCTTCCCACGACCACTTCCTCTCCTTGTCGCTGTCCGGTTCTTCCGAGGACGGGCTCTTGGGATTCTGGACGCCGCTCTCGCCCAGCAGGCGACTTATGCTGAACGGATGGCTACGGGGAGGGTCGTTCGCCAACGTTCTCGCGCCGATTTGACTGGGGGGCGGCGAAGTGGAACACTCGGAGGTCTCCTGGGACACGTGGCGGCCATCGTGACTCGTGTAATTTCGCGGACTGCAGCTTCGGGAATCCGAATCATCCACATTGATCTCCTCCGTCGCGTCCACGTCGCTGTCGCCGTGCTCCGACATAATCCCTTCCTCTCGCGAGAACTCGGTTCTTGTTATCGGAGACAGTGCGCTTCAAACAATGGATACCTTCATCGAGTCGTTATGTGTCTACAGGAATGTGATTTCGATCGCGACTGCTTGAAACGATCGAACAAATGGGAGTAGAATGTTTAACGGAGATGGTTGACTCGTAGAGAATTTGCCAAGGACTAGATTATGATCGCAGGTTCGAAACGACGAACGTTTATATTTATTGCACGAGCGATTTAACTTGGGCCACCCCATAAAATTTCTGTTGAACGGCGGCCATTTTGTTTCTACGTGTTTATATCGATGCTGATACTATTTGTTCCTCGGACGGAGATTTTATCAAACATTCATTTTTTCTTTTCTTTTCTCACTGTCTCCGTCGTTGCTTTTTCTCAGCTAGTTTAAGATAACTGTCCACTGCTTTCGTTCATTGACTCGATTAGTCCCATTGATCCTTCTTGATATTTAAACAATTTTGTATCTGTCGATACACCAATTTCCGTCTTCAGAAACTAAAATCCATCCGTGAATGACGTCTCTGTTCGATAAAACGGATCGGGGACCAACGAGCCTCTTTCGAGGCTGGCCTCTCCGTCATTTTATACAAAAACAAAGCTATCTCTAAAATTCCGGTGCGATACCACTTTACGCTGATTGGAAATGTTTTGGAAAAATTCTTCGGGATTCCCCCGAAAAAAACTCCGATCACACTAAACCGGATTCTTGACAAGTTCCTTCCGATTGCGGGAGCCAGAAGAGAGCAGCTTCTCGGGAAACACTTCACGGACGAAAACGACGCACGGCGGTAAGAATTTCGCACATCGTGGAAATGATTAACAGGTCGCTCGCGCGATTATACACGGAGCGGAAGGGGGATTCCCGTTCCGTTCGCCGTTTCGTTGAAACTTGGTCCCCTCGGCCTGACCGGAGCGTCGACGAGTGAATCCGGGTCGGTCGCGTCGAGAGAGACGGGACGTTGTGAAGGTACCGGCGAAACCAGGTGGTTTATCCCTACCAGAAAACGACGAGACGCGTTGCCTACTCGCCTACGTACGTATCGCCCGATCCTGCCCACCGTCGGCCGATCGGCCAATCCCGCGGCGACGTTGTACGCCCACGGGCGCGCGCATTGGTCGCTGTTAAATTGATACCTATTTAACATTTGAGCAGAATGTTGCAGGCGATCGCCTTTTTCCTCCCTGTATTATTTATTGCTCGATCGTTGTGCCTCCTTTTTTCGTCTCCTTCTCTTCTCGCTCGCTCGCTCCGCCGCTTCTTCCTTTGCGTTTCTTCTCCTACCGCGTTCTCCGCGGGGGCTGTCTTATAGCTCTTTCTCTTTCTCTCTCTTTCTCTCTCGTTCTCCCGCTACCATAAACTCGTGTCCTCATCTCGCTACGACGCCGTATCCAGTTGAGGAAGAGCGGCGGGACTTAATTACGGGGAATATTCTTGCTGCTCTCTCTCTCTCTCCTTTCGTTCGTTCGCCCCGTCATGTTATCGTATCATAAATGCCATGAAGAGAATGCAAGAGCAGCAGTTGCATTCCTCTTTAATTTTAAACGTACTAGCAAAACGTATAAGCGAACGTTTCTTAAAAAAAAGAAGCAGCATCAATTTTATTAATATTTATCGACTTCAATTTCAACAGAACGCAAGGAGAGATGTGCCGCGATGGCCAGTCATCCAATAATCCCAATTCCTTGTTCCATTGTTATTCAAGTTTTCCAACGTCATCTAATTATTCTCCGCGAGATGCACTCCAACCGGAGATCCTTCTCCGAGGGGCGGGTCGATATTTCTTACCGGGAAGTTCCTTACTACCGATCGATTAGTCGCACCACCTCGGTAGGGGTGGCTGTCCGACCGCGTAAATGCGCGGGCGCGTCCTTTTATACGAGCCGGTTTAAAATGGTGACTGTCGACAAGCTCGACCCGCCATTTTCCACGTCCCATCGAGAATACGTATATCTTTCCCCTTAACTAAACGAGGGACGAAGTACTTTTTCTGTGCTCACGAAGAAGCTGCGATCAAGTTCACTGTATAGTCGCATTCTGCTTAAGAACTGAGATAAAACTAGTCTTGAAATATAATACACGGTTTAATAAATAGATCTTGAGATTCAACCTTTTTATTCATTATGTCATATTTCGCGATTTAATTGAGGAGGAAATTTATTTAGAGACATAGTCTAAGAATTTTTTTCTTGCGAACAGATTTATGATTAATTCTTGAAAGAAAATATGTGTAAGTACGTTAATTAAAATATATGTTTTTAAATCTTATAATAATATCTTTCCAAAAGTGAAAAGAGAACTTGAGAAGATATTATTTACATAAAAAATTGATTTAAAATCCAAGAATAAATTTTCATAGCATTAAAGTTAAGTATAATAAAATATCGTTATTTATTATAATGTTTTTGCACCCTCGAAAATAATGTTAGATGATAATTTTTTTTTTATTAATTTAATAAAATAACGATATACGCTTGTGTTTTAAATTTTAATTTTAATCTTTCCCAAATTTAATGTCAATATGTCAATACAATGATATATCGATAGCAGTATTAAATGTTTATTTATTTTAATGTTTGAAATATTTGAAAAATAAAATTGGTCTTTGTTTTGATTAGATACATATTTATAGAATTTTTCTTTTTTTATATCTTCAAAACCGCAAAATTATATGATTTTAATAAATTAAAAAAGAATAAGATTTTAAACATTTTTTTTACAATTTAAAATAATTTTTTAAATTTATTAAAATTATACAATTTTATATTTTTTTCAGTAAAATTTAAAAATAAATTATTATTAATAATCTATTATAATAAATTATTTTGATCAAAACAAAAATAAATTTTATTTTTCAAATAATAAGAAAGTTATTAATAATTATTTTAAATAAAATAATTAATTTATCAATTATTTAATTTTTTATTAAAAGAGAAAATTAAATAATTTGTGTAAAGCAATTAATCTTAAAAGAAAGTGAGAGAGAGAGAGGAGAGAGAGAGAGAGAGAGAGAGAGAGAGGAGAGAGGAGAGAGAGAGAGAGAGAACAGCTCTATTAATAACATACATTTATACAAAGATTCATAAAGATATCGCAGCAATGACGATGTTTCACGCGATTAATTCATTTGAAATGAGAATGAGAACGAATATTGGAATTATAAATTATTTTATAACATTTATGAAGGATAATTTTCTTAAATATATGCTTGAATTAAAATATATCTCAAATTGTGCTTTAAGTTTTTGGTTTAAATATAATAGAATAGAAACACTGTTACTTGTGAATTTTAATTTTGAAAATTTGCTTTACTTAATCAGATTGAAATATCGTCGTTGCGATAGTTTTAAAAATTCTCAATTAATCGGTTAATAATCGTTTATTGTATTAACTGTGAGATACAGTTTGATATCTTCTAATATTTATCACGATTACATTTTGAAGAATTCATATGATGAATACATTGACGACTTCGCTACTTGCTGTGGCTTAATTATTGCTACAGGAAGAGCAACATATTTTCAAAGATAATAGATTTTTATGAAATGTTAGGTATTTTATCTATTTTATGACCTCTAGACTGACCTTAGATATTTATAAATATTTCATGTAATTTTTACAAAGATCTATTATTTTAATAAAATAAAAAATGTCACTTACCACATGATACACAGTGGTGAACTGCTCCTAAATCATCTCTTTCTCTTACATTTATTGCATAACATAATAATTCTGAAAACATAGTTAATTATGTGTATTAATCATTAATCACAGTAGCATAATAGTGCGCACTTTGTACAGCCGCTGTTAATATATGCAACGCACATTTTATTATTGCAACAGATTGAAACGCGAAGGCGAAATTAATGTGAAAAAAAAATAATTCTCTGATTCGCTTGACATAGTAAATATTGCAAATTGGCATGATGAACGAAATTTCAACCGGCAGAGAGTTTCAGCATAAATCACAAATTTATGCAGTTTACGAAGATTTAAATACGGGATTTAAGATTTAATTATGATTGTGTTTATTATCGCAATGTATCGCAATGCTGCTCGATTCAGTGTGATATAGGTAAAATATTTCGCGTGCATAAATCTAATGAAATACATGCATTATTAATAAACAATCGATATAGTGTATACTATACTATGAATTTCCATTACTTCAATTACTCGATCTGGTGATTCATGTCTGCACTCTCAATCCGAAAGTGATGAGTAAATTACATTTAAATCAACAAAAAATTTAAACCTCGATGCAATTTTCGAATTTATATTATTGTTATTGAAATCATATTATTGTCTGTAAGAATATTATAATAAAATATTTTATATTTTATTACAAGTCCGAATACTTTGTAATTCTCATTCCGCTTCGATTCGTAAGTGATACAAATAAAATTTATATGAAATAATTTGCTTCCGTAAAAATAGTTTTTAAATTTATTTTTAATTCAATTTCATTAATTACGCAAATTAATTAATCGCACGCGATAGCTGGGCTAATTGTTCATAGGAAACAATTGCATAAATAATGTCGCGACACGCGCTGCTACCTGCCGACTCGAGCCTCGTCGTTCGAGTGACAATACAAAATACAATGCGCAACGGCCTTGTGTGTCGTAGCGTGCAGTGACCTTGCGTCACCAAGGCTGTGCACCAACCAACTTTGTTGCCACGAACATTTAACGTGTCACTATGAAATAACTCTGTATGCCGAAATAGCTATGCTTTCCATTTGGTAACACAAGTATCATTCTGTCTTTGTTACTTATTGAATATCAAGAAAGATGTTTGTGTCGACTTGTGTTACTAAGGCAGCGGTCCGATTCACATTCAAAGAGCTTATAAGCATTATTTGTTCTTGTTTAACCTTTAAAGTGCACACCTCATCATAATTACGTACGGTGCACAGGGGGTATGTCATACCCCAGCCATTTTAAACGTTTGTTTCAGACGTTATAATTCGTTATTTTAACTTAAAAAAAAATTGCGTGTTTGAAAAAATTTTGGGGTATGTCACCCAAGTGCACTTTAAAGGTTAATATTTGATAAACAACAAGGATGAAATGATTCTAAATGATAACTAAAGCTTAAGCTTTGAGTGAATTGGATCGCGGCCTAAATGGAAAGCATTCTATATTCCGTTCTCTGTATTTCAAAATAATTTCGATGAAGAAGTTCTTATTAGATCGTCTTTCGTTTATTAGGGATTTTGCCTTTTTTAGACTTATTAACATCACTTAACGATTGGTTTTGTTTGAAAGAGCGTGTTGAAATAAAAATATTGTTACGTGAATTTTAATTAATGACAGAATTCGTTTCGACTGATATGTTTATAAATGCATATTATTAACAGCAAATTTTATTTTCTAATTTTATAAGCAAGTCATTTCCTTCTTTTAACAACAATTTAAATGGATAATATATATTATTTTATATTATTACTGTTTCATTATTTCACTTAAAGAAATTAATAAGCATATTATTAAAAGAATGAAATTTATCTCTATATTTTATAATAAAAAAACTATTTTTGTAAATTAATTATTACATATTACTTTCAAAATTTTATTCAAGAGAGAAGAAAAATTATATAATTTTATTGCATAAATAATTATAATTGTGATAAATAAAAAAAGATAAAATCGCTGTAAATAATGACTTAATTCTTATCCTTTTTTCCTAACTTAATGATTGTCACACAATTTTATTGCTCTCAGGAATTAGAAAAAGAATAATAATAAGATAATTTCTATAAATACTTTTTCGTTTAAAATGAAAATAAATTTAAAAGAAGCAAAACACTGTTTGTTGTACGCACGCGCATTGAGTGCGCGACTTGTAGAGCGTTAATTTAACAATATTATTAATCAATGTAGTGGACAAATAATAGATAATATATATGTTCGTAGGAAATCGTGTAAAATAATTTCGATAAATAATGCGACGTCACAGCCGTTCATTCGAATTTTTCTGTGCAAATGACAATATACGGTGTGCGATAGAGTACAGAAACACCAAAGCTACGCGCTAATCAATCTTGTTGCTCGAAAATATGTACAATATATTATAAAATAACTACGCGTAAATATTTTTTTCTTCTTCAAAATAATTATTAATACATAATCGATGTAATGCTAGTTCAGATTGATTAGATAATGATTAGATTCAGGCGGTTACATTATCCCCACATTAGTTTCAAATAGTAGGTAAATTACATTTAAATCATAATTGTTTACAATACAACTCGGGATGTAACAAGATACAGAATATTTAGCATACATTTGTTTTAGCATTTACGTTGAATATTTCGTTGGTAACTGGCGCGCGGCCTTGGTGTTTATTGTGGTACACAAGGCCGTCCGCACGTCGCGAAATACACAAGGCCGCTCGAGCGCTGCGGCACACAAGATCACCGAGAGTCGCATTGTCATTTGAGCTGCAATATTCAACTCGATAGCGGCGCGTGCCGCTCCTCGTATCGCGACATTATTACGCGTCGAAACGCGTAATTATTTCCTACAAACAATTAGTTACCGCGCGCGATTAAAACGATTAGATTACCGCGATTAATGATTGTACACTATTTATCGAAAGTATTTCGCACAAATTTATTTATTTCACGGACTCGAAGCGATAATGGAAAAGAATTATAAAGTATATTGATTTACGGACAATAAAGATTTCAATAACGATAATTACATGTCATTAGAACGTAATTAAATTTGTATCTTTGCATCAAATTTTAAATTTTTCGCCGGTTTATAAATGTAATTTGCTCATCACTTTCGGATTGAGAGCGCGGAATATACGAATCTCCGAGTTAAGTGATTGATGTGATGGAAAACCATGATGATCGATATCGATCGTTTACTAAAATTGCATGTTTTATCGAATTTACATGTGAAATATTTTATGCATGCAATATTGAGTTGAGCAGCATTGACACGTGTAATTAATAAAATACAAGTATAATTAAGTCTACATGTTCGTAAAGTATAGCTTAAATTTGATACTTGTCATTTATAATTTGTTAAAACTCTCAATCTTTAAAATTTCATTGTGTTAATTTGCGGTATTCGTGGATGTCAAGTGAATCATAAGAATTTTATAATTTTCTTAATAGGTTTTTTATTTTCGCGATCGCGTTTTAATTAGATTTCGCTGAAATGTACAATAGTAAAATATATCTCGCGTACATTCGGAGTGACACATAAAGTATGAGAGTGCGGGATTTTATTCTTTTGAGATGATTAATAGGCACGATCATAATTAATTACGTTTTTAGAAGTGTAATAACCGAATCTAATTATGAGAGAAAGAAAAGAGATAATTTCGTCGCTGTAATATATTATTTTTTATTTTATTAATAGATCTTCGTGAAAATTGTTCATTTGCATACAATAATAGCTACATAATATATATGTAAATGTATAAAAGTTAGAAACATATGAATAGATATAATATCTCATAAAGATTTAATCAGAATAGATGAGTTTTAGAAGATAAATTAGAACAAATATTTAATTTTGGAATTGGTATAACCATCAATCTATTGAATATTTTACATAATAATCATCGTAAGTGTATAATAAATAAAGTTTTCAGAAAATGCAATTAAGAAAGAGAGAGAGAAAGAGAGAAAGAGAGAAAGAGAGAAAGAGAACTAAAAGATATAATAGAAATATTAATTTTATTCAATTAACTTTATTAAAAAATGTTATGTTAAATAAATTGTGATGAATTCAATTTTCGGATTTACACTCAGGTAATTAATGAAAAATATAAAAAAAGAAAAAATAAAATAAAATAATAACAAATAGATTATTAATGTTTTTAAAATGTAAAATTTTAAATTTCATTATAATATTCATATTTCATGGATATATCGAATCAACATGTCTTTCCATTCTCTATACATATTTATGTCAAATAAAAATCTAAATTTTTATAATTAAAATTTATATGTATAATAAGAAAAAATTATTATATATATTAATTTGATTATTATATATATTAATTTACTTAATTTTTCCTAATATTTTTTAATAAAACTTTTGTCTGCGTTTAGCTATATATTTTCAAGATTAAATATTTTACTAGTATAAGAAAGCAATATTTAAAGATTTTTTTACATGTATTTTACAAAAAATACAATCAAGACATAGACAAAAAATATTTTACTGTCAAATGGAAATTTCGATTAATTTATTTAATAAAAAAACATGCTAATGATTGTTAGTTATAATTCTTCTTATAATAAATAAGTTCTTTTATCTTCTTATATAATTTTTTCCCTAGTCTATCTCATTTTTATTTATTAATAAACAGATTTTATATCTTAAAACAAAGAAATATGATAAAAGATCAAATAACTATCTCATTATGTATTATAATATTGTGGAGTCAACAGACATATACATACATTTTAATAAATTTTAAGTTTTACAAGGAGGAATAACAGTTCTTTTTTTCATAATGTGAGTGTGTGTGCGTGTGTGTGTGCGTGCGTGCGTGCGTGTGTGTGTGTGCGCGCGCGCGAGAGAGAGAGAGAGAGAGACAAATAAACGCTCTCAATTGCTCTCTAATCGAAATATGACTATCGTCTGTGCTTCACAAAAATTGTATTCTAAATATTTTATTTGATAAGTTTTTTGATTCATATAACGGCTATAAATACTGTCCTAGATTATTCTTGCAAGCAACATTTACCGATTAGGGTAACAATTTTACGTGTAAAAAATGAGTTGTTTAATATCTTAACTTCTAAATATAATCGTGGGTTAAATTGGAAAATAGAAATATAGAAAAAAAGAGAAGAAGTATTCTTCCGTCTATTTTATAAGAAACTTTGTTTATTTGTAAGCTTGTAAGTTTTGATGACATCTCTTTTTAGTATTTTCAAATACATTATGTATATTTAAGCATTAAGAAAATGGAAAAATCAAAGTAAAAATCCGAGGGTTAAATACATTCTATTCTACCTTGCATGTACTCTACTCAATCCGATATCGAGTATCGGAAAACCGACAGGTAAACGCGGGGCGTTGCACGAGAATATTTCGATCGTCAATTCATTTGAGGGCAATCCACGATGCTGTAGAGCGTTTGCGCAATAAACATTGCGGTATCTGCCGTAATGGCAACAAAATGATTTGCCGCACACGTAGAACGGCAAAGGCGCAGTTAAAGTCCGTTCTCTTGCCTTTTGCATCACGTCGCCTCGTGGAGCCTGCATTTTTCTAATGGTCAGGACACGTATTATTACGCAGTTCTCTGCCATATGTATTTTACGCGATGTAAACTTCGCCGTTACAATGTAGGAGAAAAAAATTCGATATGTCGATAGTTGATAGTTATGCGTCAAATTCAAAAGACACAA
The DNA here is from genome assembly GCA_037157785.1 of Cephalotes varians. Taxonomy (NCBI): domain Eukaryota; kingdom Metazoa; phylum Arthropoda; class Insecta; order Hymenoptera; family Formicidae; genus Cephalotes; species Cephalotes varians. Next base: position 489,495 of record JANQDE010000051.1, on the reverse strand, counting down.
TATTTATTGAGAATATAGAAGAGCATTTGGCTTGAAAAATATATTAGATAATACTTATTTAATTTTAATCGTTAAATCTTCAAATCTAGATGGTAAAAAATTTATTTTTTATTTTTTTCACGAAGGTCTCTTACTATTTGTAATTTTCCTAAATTTAAATAAACTTTATTTTAGAAACTATACTTAATTACAAAATCATATAAATCAGTCAAATTTATATGATTATATTGTATTTGAACAAGATGAGCTTCTGTTGATGATAAATAATTACAGAAGATATACAAAATAATAATCATGAACTCATTAATTTTTAAATCGTTGAGATTTAAAAAGTTATTACTATTACACGCGCGCGCGCGCGCGCGCACACACACACACACACACACACACACATTTATAAGACAATTTTAGATTATTTTAAAATATAAACTATATTATTCTTTAGCATTATTATGCTTTAGAAGCATATTGTATGCATACATACTATGTGTGTTTTAAAAACTACTCTGTATGCTTTTAGATTTATTCAAATATTTATACAACTTATATTTATATAGAAATATCTTATATACGCTCATTGGCAAAAAGAGAGTGAGTGTGAGAGAGAGAGAGAGAGAAAGAGAGAAAATAAATATATTCATTATGTACATACTTATCGACGTCAAACAGATGATCATTCTATGACACATGGGAAATGGACATTGCGATGTGAACGTTAAAAATGTCATCAGGCGCGTAAAATTGACCGCGGTCGTTAATGCCGCAAAGTAATACCTAGTTTTGTGGAAAAAAAGTCCCCTTTTCTCTCACCCTCTTATGGTGAAGTGCCATTTTACTCGTCGGTTTGTCCGCGTTCTCTCGACGCGCTCGTCAAAGCTGGCTCGGCAGCCTAATTTCATTAGTCTATAAATGCGGTTTGTCTCTAAAGGGACTATTCTCCTTCTTCGTGTCTAAAATTATCCTCTCTCGCGACGAATCTTTCGAGCTAAAGCGATTTATTGTTATTACCATCGGTGGCGCGTACTCCTCGAGTCCAAATTGATCCGCGCATCCAGAAACGCAGATTAACGCGATTTCGTTAGAGACTTCGGAAATTATGCACGAGGCTTTACCCTCGCACGATCACTCTCTCTCTCTCTACTTCTCGCCCGCTTCTACCTTCACGTTCCTGCAACACCTCCTATAAAATCGGTCCCCTTCCGAAACTACCGTCGCAATGGTGTGACCTCCGACGCGATCCGATGCGTCCCGATCGAGGATCAATTTAGGTGTCAGGCGTCCATGTGTCACTTAGACGTTTTCACCGCCGCTCGAATAATTCATGCTACCCTTTGGAGTTGGTATAAACCCCACACGAAAAACGCGCGAGTGAAACACGCGGGTGGAATGGAGAGGAAGAATGAGAGCGAGAGAGAGAGATAAATGGTAAAAAGGTAGAATGTATAAGAAAAACGCGAGTTGACCGTTCGCCAGCAGCATTCGCCAGGGAGACGTGTTGACGTGAAAAACCAAGCGTACGCGCGTGGCCCCCCTGAAAGGCAGCATCCTTTATTCAAAACTTTCTGACTTTTACCACTGCTCGCGTTTTGTGATCGATCCCGGGAAATTGTCGTGTCGGTGACACGTCGAGGAAAACGTGCAAATCTGTTTTCAAGACTTGAAAAAATTAATCTGCATGCAACTTTATATGTAGAAAAAAAAACATTAAAGAGTCGCAGCTATGCGACTCTTTTCTCCCTTTTCTCATTCATGCGCAATGAGCGGAGGCAGCTTCCTCGAGGAAAGGAGTCAATTAAGGGACAGTCCCAAGCCGTCCGCTCGAGATTGGTTCCCGAAGTATCGGAGACTATTGCTACAGGCTTGTGTAATCGTTTGGGAACGTTCGCATCGAGAGAGAGAGAGAGAGAGAGAGCCCCTGTCATGTAGTTTCATGTTACGCAGACGGAATATTTATCTCGTAACGCGAAGCAGTGCCGATGATAAATAATTGATTGGAGCAAAAGAGGGTGAGCTTCGATGCATTAAGCCCTGTTCCATGGAGGGAAGAGAAAGGGGTAAAAATCGAAAAGCGATTCCCAGCATTGGTCGATCATGGGAAAGTGATAAGTACTTTCCGTCTGTTCGGCTTCTAAATAAAGAAATTATTATCCAAACTTGATTCTCTTGACTCTTAATGTAATTCTTAATGATACAATTTAATCGCGATACAGCTGCTCTCCCTCAGCGATTTCGCCGAAAAAATATCATCCGTCAATAATTTTCAATCATGTTTCGCGCGAGAAAGACATCTTCATAATTACGACGCCATTACATCGGTGCGGCTGGCATTACGGATATCTTGGCGCGGTAATGGGACTCCATTAACCGATTGCTCACATATGACAGAGCAATCGAAGAAAACACGTGCGGTGCAGCGATCTAACGGGTGACTGGGATCGTAAGCGACGCCAGTTTACAAAAGAAACATAAGCGGGTCTCGATTCGGATCTAATTGTAAGCCCAACGCCCCCTATCCTCGCCGGTATAATCAAGGAGAACGCTCCCTCTCCATGTCTCTATTCGCAGCCTACACGCGGAACGTGATACGAAACAGAGACATCAATTTCGTTACGGCGCACCCATGTGAGAACCGTGACCGCGCGACACCTCCGCCGTGCCCCAAATTGTTATGATTCCCCGACTCGCGTCTCCCCGGGGAACCGGCTCGTGCGACTGTGCCCGCGGGGGGTCCGATACACCCCTCGATTCTCGGGCCTATTGTGCGCGAGCCCTGTGCGAGGGATCGTAGCTATGAGCGTAGCCGAGAAAGGTGCAAGGGTGCACTTGCAACCCCCGCGCGATTGCAATTTTATCACAGATAAATAAGAAATGAAACGGATACGTTCATAGTACGATTAATTGCGCACGACAATAAGTAAAAAGGAAATGGATATTTAATTCTATTTGTTATCTTATTGCCAATAGAAGCTTTTCAACTATCGAGATGAATCTCCGGCTGCAGCCCAGGGGAAAACTCGGTTTCTTCGACGATTGGCTTGTTGTGAAATCGTACACCGTGTATCGAGGGGTCGACAAGCTATTTGCAAAAGCAAGTGTCGCTCGTTCGTTATTAGGACACCGAATGTAAATTCGGTTGCCACGGGGATCCTCGTTACACTCGGTTGCACACCACCGACCGGTCTATAAAAACTCGTCGCAACTGGGTTGATAGTGTTCAGCATTTCGCTCACGATTAACAATAGAGCTTTTTCGAGCCGGGGGAGAGTAGGTAGAGAGGCGGTGCATTTTACGAGAGAAAGATAAACTTTAAATGCCTGCAATTTAATTTCTGCCTGCTGCAATTTGTGCACTAAACTCGCGGCGGGAACGGCGGCGTTACAATGGGCAACACGCAATATCCCCCGCGATACGTGCACTGCACTGCCGAGAGACTCCGCGCCTTAATAGATCCTTTGCTTTACGGATAATCTATTTTTAAATTTCATCGTTTATGAGTTCGCCGTTAGTTCGCCGATAGTCGACGTCTTGAATGTAAAGCGCGCAAAGGTCCCTTTTCGAGAAACAATTCTCTTAGATAATAAGCAATTCCTTGAGATATACGAAGTAATTTGGCAAAACTCGTTTTCGCAACCGGCAATTTTTTAATGTTAAAACATGCAGTTCAACGCTCCCTGAGAATAATCCGCTCGTTCTCTCTTTCGTCATGCGCGCACCGATGTGTTACGACGCACTACTTTCTTTCTTAATGCACGATTTACATTGTAATAATATAATCATTGTACGATTTTATTCGCGACTATTGCGTGTATATTGCTAGAAAATTGCACGCAAAAAGAACGATTTTACTAAAGTACTGAAGAATTTAGCTAAATACAGATCTGAAAATAATTTTATTAGACCATCAAAATAATTATGTGGAAGTAATTCAAGTTGGTTTCTAGAATGCAAAACTTTTTGCAGCATTGGTCATTATGCTCGAGTCCTATCCAGTCATTTTGACAGTCCAACAAAATTGTTCTTCAGCAAATGCTTAGTTCTTTCCTCGCACGATAATTGTATGCAACATGTTGCTTTTACATGTTGCTAAAAACAAGAATGTTAAAGTCGTATTTCGTTGATATTTAAATGATTCAATAACATCAACAAAAAAAAGATCATATGTGGCAACGATAGATAAATTAAAATGCGTTATCGCATAGTGTTCGAGCAGAAGTTCGAGCTGAACGCATCGGATCGATGAAATTAATTTTACTCGGCGAAACAGCGGATTGTAGACTCGAACGAAGCGATCGGGAGTCACTTTGGAGCAGCTTTATCTCCACTAAAACATTCATGCGCGGGACAGTCACGGACATCGGAGCCGGAATGGAAAATCGACGTATCTCTGAATTACCCGGTGCAGACTATATGGCGGACGGAACGAAACTTTCTGTCTCCCCACGGGGCATCCCCGATTTCTGCCGCGCGACTGCGGAACTTTAAACTTCGTGGCCGACCGAGAATCGCTCTGGAGGGGCCTCTACAAGAACCTATGAGTTTGCGACGCGACTCAGTCGGCGAATATATATCTGAAACATTCAAAGAGGGAGAAAAAAGTTTTGCGTCGCGGGCATAGATTCGCGACGATTTAGGGGTATCGTTATTGCGAGCACTATCTTGCAAAGCCTGAAGACATCGCGTCTCCACAAATCACGAGCATCGATGTATAATTGGATAATCGTAAACTCGAAAAAGTGATAAGCGCAATTATCCCTAAACTACAAAGAATAATATCATTAATACTATTGTTCCCTCGTGCGAGAGAGTCTCCACCAGTGGTTCGCCTAAAACATTCACGTCAGGGTGGAAAAATTTTACGCGAGGAAAACGATAGTCCCATACGTCTTCCAAGCACCTATATCCACCGTTGTTTCCGCTGTTGTGGCTGCGATGCCGGTTCCGAGACCTTCTGCGGAAAGTACATATGGCTGCGCAGGGGTGAAGGAGGCGCGCAGAGGGCGGCGAAGAGGGAAGGGGAGGAGGGGTTAACATCGCCGCTGTTGCCGCCGCAACACCGCATATAAATATACCGGGCAAGTCGGCCAGAGTGAAACATTTATTTAGTACCAGGGGATTTTCCAAATGGAGGGAAAGCGGGTGCAGTAATTCGGCGGAGGCCACGATAACTCGGTTAGCCGGCAGACTTTCGATCTGTATTCTGTCTACCGAGGAGTTTATCACCGCGAGCGCATTCTCTCTTGATTCTTTCTCCTTCTCTCACGTTTCTCCTTCCTAACTTTCGTATCGACCACCCTCCCGTTGTTATTGTTATTGGCGGAATTTTCGTTTCACCCGCTGGAATCGGTTCGCGTGCCGCGTGTCGATTTTATCCCGCGCCCCCGATGTGTCATTACGTTTTCGATCGCGTGTAACGATCAACCCGACAATTAATAGATATAACAATCGTAAAATTCCCAAAATTTGAATTATGAATGTCAATCGGCATCGTGCCTCATACAATATGCGAAATCTTGATAACAGCGGTGTCGTGCGTAAAATTATGGGGGCCGATGCCGACGTTTTTCGACCGAGAGATCAAACGAAGGGGCTTAGCATCTCATCTCTTGTGAAATATTCCTCCGAGAGTTACTACCTAATTCATTTCTTCATGATTTTTTGATTGATTAAGAGGAACTCCAAGCTGAGACGCGTGGAACGTCGCGCGGAGATAAAAGAATGCTTAATTTCCGTTGGCAAGCTGGCCGGCTAAAAGTTGGGAAACTGTTTGCAATTTTCAATCATTACGCGACGCTGCTTCACCGATCAAGATAATTGCCTTTTCTTTGAAAAAATCACTTTTGAATAATCCGTGTATCTTCGAATTAAACGATTAAATAAGCTGTATTGTGTAAGACGCGATTATACTCGCATAAAAAGATTTAAATGTCTGAATCATATTCGTTAAATTAAAAAAAGGCTTTTAGAATTAGTGATGCTTGCCATAAAAAATTTCTGGGCATTCAATATGTGCTATATTTCAATTTTGTCAATCTCTCTTTTTTGCTTCATTTTACTATAAACGCAGAATTTGGGAGGATATATATCGTCATTTAATTCATTAAGGTTTTGAACGGAATTAAGAAGCGCGTAAATATCGTCCTCAGCCGGCGTTACGGTATAGCATAGTGATTAAATACTCGTTGCTTTCGAGGTACGATGGAATTAATCCGTTACAGTGGATTTATGTCTCGGTAGCTTTCTTACCGTCTCACGATATCTTCATCTAAATCATCGTCTGAAAAGTCTCATTGGCGTCCTGCGAGTTAGAAGTTAGCAAATTAATTAATTAGATACCTAATTGGTATAAAGCATTCCTACGTGGTTGGCGCTAATTGCGATTTAATGGAATATTACGTCCACTCTTGACTCGGCGCGAAGTGCTCCTAATTTTGTATCTTTGCATTGCCCCATAAAAAAGTTTCAAATGGCGCATACCAGTCTCTCGTAATAAGACGAAAAAACGAGAGAAATAAAAAGTGAGAAGGGAAAAATTTATTCAACGTCATCGAGTTAATTAATATTATCAAAATTTACTCTTGACATAATTTTGGTTTTCAAACATTCTCGCACGCGGGAATCTCATGCAATTTCTACACTTAACTAGTCCTTTTTTTCATTCTCCGATTAAATTGGCACTCTCTGATGCCGAAGTGTTTAAAAAACACGTGCCAGCGCGGCCGACGATCTCGTCATAGGAGGGTGAACTGTCGGGAGATACGGTACGATCGTGCGGGGCGAAAGAACGTGCTCGGGACTTAATAGAAATACAATAGAGTACATTGAGAGGGTAGCCACCCTCCCCAGGCAGCAGTTTGACTCGGAAAATAAATCAAACTCCAATACGCTAAGTGGTTACGGATGACGTAAACCAGACTTCTGTGCATTCCGGGCTACGACCGCGTCCCGAGATTAAATTCTATTTAATTTCGAGCTCCATGAAATTCTGTCGGAGACAAGTTGCACTGCGTTTCCCGCTAAATGGAAAAATTAAATTAATACGATCGCCAATATGATCACCGGAATGATCGTGATATTTAATCGATTTTACACCATAATATTCCTAATTGATTGGAAAAAAGTGCAAGTTCTATGCATATAGGATTGATCTAGATGGATTTTTTATTAACTGTTGATCTTATAACTATTAATAAGTAAAAAAATAAAAAATTGGTTGCTTGAAGAAGTGACGGCACATATATATATATAAAAGATAAACCAAACTTTATGTAAACTTTAACTAGACTTCCGTTTAAAGTCATTTCGGATTTTCAAGGCGGTCATGTTTCGTGGCGGCCATGTTTTCATTATACTGTGCTATGTCCGGTGCTCGATCACATTGTCTCCTACCAATTTCTCTCTCGTTTTCTCGCACCCTCTCTTTCTCTCGGTCTATCCATTCCGAATCCCCTTTCTCCAACCGCTCGAGTGGCTGTTCCACCTTTTGCAAAAGCAGTGATATTTCAACAGCTGCGCCGCTCTCTCGACGTTGGACCTCGCCTCAGTCAACGAGAACTCTAATTTCATTATAGCAGGTCTCTTGGGTCAAGAACAGTGCCGTAGTAACTACGCCATGGGGACAACGTAGCCACGCGCGTATCTCATACTTGCAATTTTTAAACGCGGCAAGTTGTTTCATGCCGCCTTCTAAATTCTTTGAAAGTCTATTTTAAATTTCGGCACTCATTTAAATAATCCGAGAAAACAACAGTATTCTTCATACATCTTCTACTTCCGTCATTAATTTAATTTAGGACTCTTTTATTATCGCTTCACTTAACTTTGCTCTGAATTTACGTCGACGTAATATCTTATCGTAGCAATCGTACAATACGTCGTTCTCCGTTCTCCGTTAGATTTGCTCCGGAATTGGTGTGATCAGCACGCGTGATCGTAATGTTTCCGCCGGTCGGTATTCCGCGATACCTTATTGGCTAGTAAAACTGCCAATTGTCTCAAAAGCTCGGCCTCGGTCCAATAATGAGGGATTAAATATTAAGGGGCGTATCCTGCGTGAGGTCTCGCTCAATGTTCCTTTGTTTTACGGCGGTACGTGACCAGAAAGCAACATGGCCGAACCGGGCACCTAACGCGATTAGACCCCTAACGTTTCTTTTCTCCCAACCGAGAACTAAGCTTCGGGAGATCGCGGTTGTCCGAGATTGGATGCGATACCACCACGGCCAGAGCAGGTTTAAGGCCATTCTGCGAGGAAAGAAATCAACTTTAATGCATACCGCTTGCGTCGTACGAATAATGATTAACCCGAAATCGGTCGCGTCGCTGTAAATGGATAAATTTACTCAGGAGTGGTACGAGAAAGATAGTCTCAGTCCTTTTCGTATCACCACCGTAATTACGAACTCTTGCCTCGCTAAATCTTTGACAAAGTCGGGTTCTTAAGTCCTAAAAATTATCACATTTTGATTGCTACAATAGTTCTTTTCATAACTATGTTTATGTGAGAAATTTTGCGGTTTATTTAAAAAAGTAATTCAGAAAGCAGACTTTATGCACAAGAAGAGACTATGTAATGACTACCGTGGAACATAGATATTTCTACCGCAAACGTCGGGTGTTTGTCACGTTTGTTTTAGGCGGAGTGCGATTCTCATGAAGAATGCAGAGTCGACAAGGATACCAGCTCATTCGTATTAGGCCAACAATGGAGGCGCACCAACGAGAACTTTTAAATGTTTCACGGATTCGTCGTGTCGACATCGATTTTCAGGAGTCGCGCGCAAAGAACCAACCTTGGAGTAAAACGTTGCCTCGCGTAAAACAATTCGCAAGCGTTTGATAAAGAGCCAGCAATTCCTTGATGTTGAAGTTCTAATTCTACTTTCTCACATCCTGAAAGTTTCCTTTCTCCACCGGCATTTCAATAACAGTTCTTCGATTCTTTGTATAAGAATATAGGAGAAACTATCTGTTTCTCCTTTTGCGAAGAAACAAGGACACACAAACGTAAGAATCGTAAACCGAAAATTCGAAGATTGGATACATGTAAATCATATGTCTGCCAACGATTTAAAAGATGCGTCTCGCAATTTCCGTATCCTAAGTGGATATTCGAAAAACGAGATATTAATCGTTTTTTGCACACAAATCTCATCAGAGAAGCTCCGGCTCGATTCAATCTCGTTCGATGGAACGGCCATTCCGGATGAAGCAGCGTGCCGGCCGTCAAAAAGCGAACAAACAAACCATGGGATTTAATAGGTGCGCGCAACTAGAGCCCGATTACCCGCGTATAAAGAAACTAATGGGCATGCCCGACGCTTGTATGCGGAATCACAAATTGCTCGTCCAGTGGCAACCGAAGGTCCATCTCGTAATATCATATCATGCGATCGCAATCGGCCGTAATTAACGCTGTGTTATTCTGCATAATTTGTTATGGGGGGTCGGCGCGCGGTTCGGGATCGTGCATCAGCAATAAATAGGTATTAAAATTGCCGCTGACGAGAGAAAGAAAGGATGATGCGGATGATGCAGCTGCTTATATTTCTGAACGTTCTGCTTTCGCATTTATTTTGCTCATCGAATTATTCTTTTTCGTTTCATTACTCTCATTAGTGCTACCTTTAATTACACTTTTTTATCTTGCCTTAAAGTGAAAGTTTTAATTGCGATTTTTCTTAATAAATTTTTTAAAAATTTTCTTTTAATATAGATAACACGCGCGCGCGCGCACGCGCGCACACACACACACACACACACACACACACACACACAATGTATGCAGATTGTATCTGGAAAATTACTTAATTTTACGCGCTTAATTAATTGCAAATGCATTTTTAAAAATGTCACTACGAAGAAAGAATAATTTTGCTGAAGTATTATAAAATTTAACTAGATATAAATCTGAAAATAATTATGTTGGATTATTAAAATATTGTAGGATGTACTTAAGCATAATGACAACGCTGCAAAAAATTTTGATATTTTAGCAATCAGTTTGAGCGTCCAAATAATTATGTTAATGGACCAACAAAAAAAATTTTTAGATCTGTAACTAGCTAAATTTTTAAATGCTTTAGATGCAAAACCGTTCTTCCCATGCATTCCAATACGAAATGCCGTTTGAGTCAGATAATTAGAAAAAAATGTATATACACGCTTCATCGATATTTAACGCGCTATAACAAAAGAATAAATAATTTAAAGTCCTGAAAGATTTCTTTTGATATAAATCATGGAGAATGCAGGACAATGTATGTACGTGCCAATAACGTTTTTCATGCTTTCCTTGTAATGTGCGAATCAATTTTATTGCGAACGCAACTTGGAAACGCGCCGCGTGCAACAAATAAATCGCGATCCGCAGCTTCGTATATATCACGTTGACATAAAATCAAGGGTGCAGAGTAAAACGCAAAACATCGATGAGTATTTCGAAAACATCGAATGGAAAACGCTGAATTAGTGCTCCGCGGTTTGTCGTCGACATTTTATTCTTTGAAGTTGACTTATCAGACATCGATATTTATTTTATTCTATCGATGCCTCGTTCTTGTAACTCCTGAATCAAGAGCGTTGAGTGAAACTTTAATCGCATGGCGAACGGTTTACAAGAACAAGAATTAAAAAGTCCTTCGATAATGGCAGTACCTGGCGCAATTGCATCGTGGCGCCGGGTACAAACGCCGGGCGCGGAGCGTTGGCAGCGAAATCGCGAGGAAGGAAGAAAGAAGTATCGCCGTGTTCAGAGAGGAGATTCGTGCACGCTTGTCGGTGCATACGGTGTTGCACATTCGTGCATGCTGTGTGTGCGAGAAGGGGTGCGTGAGCGGGGGGGGGGGGGGGGGACGAGTGCGCGGGAAGAAGCGAGGCGAGAGGAAACGAAAGAGTGCAAACAAACGTGCGCGCGAAACGCGGAGCGAACGAGAGGGAGAGAGAAAGAGACGGAGAGAGTACTAAGCTAGAAACTCATTACGCTCGCTCCGCCCCGGCCGTTCGACGAAGCGGCGGCCAATCGGATACTGCCGGTTCGTAATCGCGCCGGTGCACGGTTTAATCTCGGCATCGCGCCCGAGTATTGCACACGGCCGTGCCGGCGAAGCCCGGCTGCAAGTGCACGCGTCGGCGACCGCGCGTCTGTTATGCCTTACGGCGCGGCCAGACTATGCGCGATTCGTGACAGTTCAGAACTCGCAATTTTCTATTCATATAAGATTTGCAAACAATGCAATTGGACATATTCGTCGAATTTGCACTCGTCGTTTAATATTCGTGTCAATTCGCTAGCGGAGCGGTTTTTTTGACGAAATCAAAGGACGCGGATCACCACGAATCGCGCATAGTCCGGTGACATCATTAGACTGATATTACATTTGTCGTATGACAAGGTTTTTTTTTTAAGCACGTTGATTGTAAAATAGAGAATTTCTAGAGACTCGATAACTTTTTTATCTCGCAGTCAATCAACGTGCTTAAAAAATTTGTCATACGACAAATGTAATATCAGCCTTAATATTTCATTTATGACAAATTTTCCAAGTATGTTAATTGGTTGCAGAATAGAGAAGCCTTCTCGAGTCTTCAGGAATTCTCTTGTAGCTAATCGACACGTTTGAAAGATTTGTCGTGCGATAAATGAAATATTAGATTTATTGTCAGAGGCATTTGCAGGCGTTTACAGAGACGCTCGACAGGATCGTATGACGAAAATCGCGTGCATTCAAACTCCCTTTTGAACTCTTGCGTTAAAAAATCCTAATTTAGATTAAGAGCGCTTCAATCTTAAAAAAAATCTTTTCTGGCCCAAACTTATGACGTGGATCAAGCGTTAGAAGCACCGTGAAGCTTCTCACAATTCGGATCTCTGTCGTCAGCTAAGGAGATTGTAAATCGGACATCTTTCAAATACATTTTAGAAAATCAATCTTTCTATGGAGAAATTAATTAGAAAAGAGAAGTCTCTCTCTATCTTTAACAACATTCTCAAGCTATTAATAATTCCCTCATCATAAAATTATATACGATATGTGTTTGATATAAATAAAAAACATATAAATACATATACAACAAATACATATAAATAAAAACAAATAAATACACGAACACGTATTTGCAGAAGATATGCATAGGAAAAATTTCATTTTATCGCTCATTGCCAGTGAAGATACGTTGCGCCACATCGGCATTAAATAAAGGGCAATGGCACGATAGGACGTTAATTACGTTTCCGGTTTGCGCGGCAAAATATTCGGCGTCTCGCAAATGTATGAGTGCGTCGCGTTTCGTCGATAACCGATCGTCGGGCATGCGGAGAGAACACGCGGAACCGCGCCATCGAGTGACAAAAAGAAATTCGGCCGCCAGTCATTGGACCGCCGATGTTCAACGAATTACCTGAATAATTGAGACCGACCGATGTTCTCGCATTTGCGCGGCCAGTCACGATGGACACCGATTGTATTTTTTTAAAACGCCCGACATGCGACGGATGTGCGCGTCCTTTTCATTATACATTTATAAGAACGATCGGAATTTTATTCTCTCTCTTTTTCTCTTTCTCTCCCTCTCTCTCTCTCCCCCTTTCTCTTTCTGTTTTTTAACGAGCCAATTTCCAGCCGCGCATCGAATCACAATGACACCTCTCTAAATGTAAAATAAATATTTAACACCGCCGGGAATAATTCAACGGCTATAAAAGTGGATACGTGTTTGATAAAACGACGTATGAAGAATTCACAGAGGTTCGTAACAACTGCAACTGCAAATGACGCTTATATCGGCTCGTTTATCAAAAAATATCCTGATAAACGAGGCTTGCGTTTTCAAGCGAATAACGAAAGAAAACTTTTTAAGCGATCAGAAATATCTGTTTTTTTTCTGCTTAAAAAGCGTTGAGTAACAAGTCTGGTGAATCCACTTCTAAAAAAGGCATCGATAATCGTATATATCCAAATATTGCCGCTTTTCCGCAATGCCGATTGGTTCTTTTGCATTTACTTTGTGAACGAGTGTCATTGTATATTTTGACAGTCGTGTGTCGAGGGATTAATAGTGTAATATTAATTGCATATTCATTCAAGTATTTAAGCAAATATAATTAAAAGAAGTTAAATAGCGCGAAGCGTGCGCGCTTGTAATGTCCACTGATGTTAAAAAAAAAAAGAACGTAGTCTCCTATCGAATGCAATCATTCTACAAAGAGCAGCGGTGAATCAACACGAATCACCGATCTCGTGACCGTTGAAATCTATGAACTCGGTCCTCTTTTGGTAAAAGACACGCGCGTGTTCGTTTCAGCATGAAACTCGCGTAGCGACATAAAAGGGACGCGGGGTAGTTTGACGCGACGTCGAGAAGGGGACACGAGAGGAAGAAGAGAACGGAAAGGAGCAAAACACCGCGAGAAAGAGGAGGAGAGCGGAGGAAGAGAAAGAAAAGATCACAGAGGGAGGCTGAGAGCCGGAGGAGGAGGAGGAGGAGGGGGAGGAGGCGGGTGGAATGAAGGAAGAAGAGAAGGGGAGAGAAAGGGAGGGCACTCGTACACGTTGAAATTGCCCGGCCATTAACGATACTATGTTATTACGCTTGTCCTTTTTTGCTCCAAGGCCTCCACTCGCGCGCGTTCAAGCCGCCGGCGGCCATCTTGGAGTATGGGATTGAGAAAGGAAAAGCGCAAGGGGGACGAGAGCGCGTTTGTCGCGGTCGCGCCGCGTTCCCTCGTCGTCGATCAAGCCGATCCGATCGCGCGTCGATCGATTAGCGAACTCTCGCGCGAGTAATGCACGAGCGAGATTTATTTCGGGGGTTCCCTCGTGAGTGAATGAATTTCCTCGAGACGAGTAATCTTCTCTCGATTCTCGACGCGATTATGCAGGCACGCGAGAAAGAGCGTATCTTACGCGAATCGTCACATCGTCGCGAGTGAACCGTGCACGATTCGCTGCTGACGTATCCGTAGAATCGGAGGGGTTTCAAAACCGCCGAAACCGGTTCGGCGTCGGTGAATCCTGATTTATTCGCGAACGGAGTCACGAGAGTCACGGCTCAAACCTCGAACGTCCGAGAAACGTGACGAGTAAATTTTTCCGGATTTTTAAACAACAATCGTATAAACGACGGAATTTTAATGGTAATTGTCGTTAAATTGGATTGCAGACGAAGTGCGGCGGGCAGCAAAAGGAATAGGGGGGAAGGAGCAGAACACCGACGATTGAGCGTTTGAATGCTCTTTAGAGCGGCTCGTTCTTGCGACAGGAGGGGAGAGGGGGCGAGGTGGAAGAGTAGAGATCGGGCCGCATTATTAGCCGTTACCTATAATCTCCACTTGCTCGCTCCCATCGGTATCGATAGTCATTTCGTTTCGACTTTTGACCCCCGCGCCGGGGCTGTAATCAAGCGTAAATCGTGTCCAGCTCTTTTTTACGAAGCGTTTAAAGACAAAACGATCGCGACGTGGGTTCCGTTCCCTCATCCTCCACCCCCGGTACAACCGTTCGTCCTCGCTCCGGCGGTCCCCCCTCCCCTCCCCCTCACCAAACCCTTCCTTCTCCCCGGGCTCCGTTCCACAATCTCGCGTCATTTCGCCGTATTTGCGGTGCCGATTTCCCAAGACCGCCATTCGCTGAGCATTAAATCGTTTCGGACTCCTATCCGACTCGGTCGTGACTCGCGACCCCGGTTTCGATTTCGTAGCTATCGCTGAATACACCACGAGTTCAGCGATACTCAGAGAACATCCTTTGAAGGAGGCGAAGATCCGAAGCTGACGTTTAATCACGAAGGAAAAATTATTGATATGTTTTTTATTTTTATAAACTGGCTTTATCAACGGATTTTATTTATAACGACCTTGCGAATTTTTTTATGTTCTTGACCTTGTTTTATTTATGTTGTAATTTTGCACTGAAGATGAGTCGAAACGTTTGTTAACGTTCTCTCAGCATATAAAAAAAAATTTTTAACAATTATATCAGCTGCACGTAATTCTTTCTTTTCTCTTTGATTTTTAATCATTTGTGCCTATTTACTTATTCTGATATGTATTATTGATATGTATATCATAAACAAATTTAACGATCAAATTTATGTCCTGAATTATTATACATATATAAGAAGAAAACTGACCGGAGTTCAAGCATACGCGTTTAATCGAATCCGCGAATTCAACACGTACGCGCCCACCTTCTTCGGAAGCGAAGATGTCCCGTGATTCTTACGGCTAAGTAACATCGGCTTTAAGTCCGTCGTAAACATCTTACCGCTTTATTTGAATTTTAAATTTCGGCCTTACGCAGCCACGCTGAAATCCGCGCGTATCCAACAGCGATGCGGTTCTATCAAATTTTTCACGATACTGCAATTTATTGCAATTCTCCACGCGTATAATTTGTAAAAACGCAGAATGTGAAGCCTTCGTAATCGTGACATGTAATGCGTGACACGCAATAACATAATAGATCTAACATTTAAATACAATTAAAAAATGTTATATACATCTATTATATGTTGTATACATCTATCATTGCATCTTCTCATCATACATCTTCTTTCATAATTTCATATCGTTTATAATTATAATTAGTTATAATTTTTTTAAAGTTATAATTTATAATTGAATTAGCAGAGTATGATGACTTTACGCACAAATCTAAGCAGTAACATGTTCATCAACTCATTTGCGAAAAAAGAAAGAATATGTGATAAACTTTCTAATAAAATTCCTGACGCGGAGAATTTAGCGCGCGCGCGCGCTCTTCGAAAATACTGGATTACTGTGCATTACTTTCCCGATAAGATTTGTCATTAAGATTTGTCGCTCCCCGAGGCGACGAATCTGGTTTACGAGAAAGCTCATCGTTGTCGTGCTCACGATTATTGAAACGTGCCGCCGAACTGAGCGCCGACTACGCGGCAAGAGAAGGGAAACGCCGCCGCGCGCGGCTTCACAGGGTCCTTAAATTAAATCGCGTTTTCCTCTCCGTTGTTTTGCGATCGGTAAAGGATTCTAGATGGTTGCCGGCTGTAGTTGAGAGCGTTCCGGTGTCGCTCGCAATCGGGAGCATAAAGTGTCCGCGTAAAGCAGAGTCCGGGATAGGCGCTCCGACGCCCGAGGTGCGTCGCAGGAACGCGCCGGAACTTTGGAATCCCATTGCCGCCGCAATGTTGTTCATCCGTCTTTTTTTTTCTCCTCCCTCCCCTATCCCCCGCCCGCGTGTCACTAGAAATATATTTCCTTTTAATTCCTTTTATTTCAAATGTCAACGATGGTTTAACGAGTATTGGATGACTAAGCCAGACCTCATAATCGCTTCGTCAATTCGCAATTCGTACATATAATTATATTGTATAATTAATAAAAATAGAAATTTTTTCTTTTTTTGAGATTCTGACAATGTTCTCAAATATAATTTGAAAATATTTTGATTAGTATTACCTCGTTAGTTCTATACATAAGATTATGATAGCGTGATCTTATGATATAGTCAGATATACACAAAGAAAGAAACATTTCTTTAGATTTAACAAATTTTTTCAATCCAAAGAACATTATTAAAAAGAAATTTATGCATTGGAATAGTTCAATCAAATCAATGTTTAGACTAAAAAATACAATTGTTTGATTTTTTAAATAATATATATCTTTGCCTTAAAATAAATATTATTTGAAAAAATTGAATTTCTTTTTTATTTAAACAATTTCATTATTTCAGTGAAAATATGATCTCACTTTATTTTTTAATAATTCGCTTCTTTGAAAAAGCATTAAGCGATTGTCATCACGTCGCTCTTGCCGGACATCAAGTCGGACGAAGCAGCCTGTGTCGTTTGCATAAGTAAAAACATGATTGATTAAGATCCGATTGTAGTAACATTATTTTAACTTTATAAAAAGGGCTTAAAACTCTCTCTTTCTCTCTTTAAAACCGTAAAAAAGAAAGAGAAAAACGGAGTTTTAAGCTTCACTTAAAATTAAAATAACTTTGATGCAATCGATCCTAAATCAATCAATAAAAAAATCATAAAAAATCTCATGTGAAAAATCTCGTAATGTTTCGCCTTTTATTCTGTATGATGTTTTACTTGCGAGAAATAGAATGCTGCATCTATTTGCGATACCGCGTATTTCTCGCGGAGAATGTCTATAAATATAAGTGAATATATCTAATATAGTGAATATAACTAATATAATTTTTATAGATCCAATCAAATATTTAGGATACTCAAAGAAAATGTTATTTCATCGAAAAATATTGTTTCAAACTTCCTGCCAATAAACCTAAAAAAATTATATCCAAAATAATATTTTATTTAAAATTATATATTGTTTCTATAAAATAAATATAAGAGCCAAACAAACAGAAATATCGAATGTAAAGAAATATTTCTCTCCGTGTATAAACAAGTGATGCACAAAAGAAAAAAAAATTCAATTAACAATCGTACTAAATAGATGCATGTTATATTTATCATAGTGTTAAAATTAGAGATATTATTACATGTTATACTTCTTCGAAAGAAACATTTCCGGTTATCGACAACAATAGCAATAGCATCGCGCAACAAATTTACAATCTTGCAATGAAATATCGCTATAATGTTTCTGCAATTTTTTTTACTTTTTATAGACGTTAACTTAGCTTGAAAATTCCTCTTATCCTAGTCGAGAATTCGAGATGTACTTTGTCGCTCATGAAAGATGTACTTCATAAAAAATACATATAGTTGTACTATAAATTCTATTTTTAAAGAAAAAAATGGATTTATTTTATAACTAAAATAAAAGTTTTTAATTTATTTTTAATATTAAGAGCCCATTGTTGAATTGTTTTTCTTGTCAAAATAAAAGCAATGTGAAATGTATAAAAATAAAAATAATTATATTAAAAAGTCCATTTTCACTTTCACAACAAACTTCTTCAAATAGTCGAGCTTTAAATTTTTACGGCACGCAACATCTCAATAAGTATCTTTGACGCTGCCCTTCGCCAAATCAATCTCTAGAGTCTCGGTATTTCGATGAGACCCAGAACAAGTCCTTTCCCCTAAAGTTTAATCTAAAAAGTTTGTTCCAAGAACGAGGTTTCATCGAAATATCGAGGCTCCGAATCTGCGTCAAAAATAGCAGCAACATTGATATTCTGCGCGCTGCGAGAGTGAAGCCCGACCGTTTGAAGAAATATGTGAAGTCGAAAAGTGATCGTGATTATTTCTATAATTGTAAATTCAACAAAACGAATATACATCTCAATTCAACAATGGGCTCTTAATATTAAAAATAAATTAAAAACTTTTGTTTTAGTTATAAAATAAATCCATTTTTTTCTTTAAAAACAAGAATTTATAGTACAACTATATTTTTTATTACCATTTTTCTTATTAACAGGAATTGCCACGACTATACTAGCGCGAGACGCTATCGTGTCTCTCGATACGCACGTACCTGATAAGAAAGTCTGCAAATAAAACGAGAGACATTAGACTCTGCTGTTTGAGCCGAGACAAATGAAGATTAAAATCGTAATATTAACTTACCTACATACATGAACATCGGTGATTTTGAAATGGCTTCCCTCGAGCTGGTCGACGAGCGCAAAAGTCGGTCAAAATCGGCGGTGGAAAACGACGAAGGGAAAAATGTCCACGAGTCGCGTTCTTTTCAAACCCGCGCGGTTATCATTGGAATGTTAAAAGGACCCGACTCCTCGTCAACTCGGATTTATTCAAATTAAAAGCTCGCAGGGCCGCACGCGATGGATGCGAAACGAACCTCGCTCGCCGCCCGCCTCGCTTTTGCCGCGAAATGTGGCGTGACGCGATCGCCATCTGCATCCGGTGACGTAAACGTTTGGCGACACATCGATAAAGCAGCTTTGCGTATCGACTGAAGGAAAAAGCGCGATCGATATTGCCGGCGTTTCTGTCGCATGTCCAGTTATCCATTTCACAGGTCTCGCGACGAGCGTTGTTTGGAGGGATTTTGTTGAGCCAGCGAGCGCAGAGTTATTTGACATCTCCGAAAGATCTGTAACAAGTGTTTTCTTGACTCGATTCGTTTGACCGATTTCATTTGACCGGGTGAAATGAACGAGACCAATGAATTGCCACCGGGGACAGCGTCGCTGCTCGAAGAACTCGAGAGTACGTCGGTCTTACCTTTAAATATACGTCAATATTGAAGGCACTCGCGTGCCGGCACACTTTTATTACAATATTTCGTTACTTTCATTATTATCATTTCGTTGTTGTCTCAGCTTCCTTTGAACGTGCTGTAAGAAGTACAAACTAATAAATTATGTTTTAACAAAATGAAAGAAAATGTTAAATTGTGAACGCAAACTGTAAACTACTGAGATGTAATGCAGTCATATCTGTATTCTTACCTCTTACCTTTAAATATACGTCAATATGTTTCATAATATGTGGCATTTACTTCTTGTCTAGAAAAACTTATGGTGTTATTAAGAGATGGCAGAACGTTAATCGGCTATCTTAAAAGTGTCGATCAATTTGCTAATATAGTTCTTCAGAGTACCATTGAAAGAATTCACGTTGGTCAGGAGTATGGTGATATTCCGAGAGGTATTTTCATAGTAAGAGGGGAGAATGTTGTGCTTTTAGGAGAAATAGTAAGCGTTCACAAATAGAAAGATATTTGTTACAATTCTGCTAGTAAATACTAATCCTGTGCAGTTAAATTAATGAATATACATCCACATTACAGGATATAGAGAAGGAAAAGGTGTTGCCGTTGAAAAAGGTGACAGTGGATGAAATTTTGGATGCTCAAAGGCGGGAACAAGAGTCGAAGCAGGAGCAGAAAAAGCGAATAAACAAAGCTCTGAAGGAGCGAGGTTTTGCGTATATACCAGATTTGAGTCACGATGATATGTACTGACGAACAAATGTATATATTCCTTTTTGTAATTTTATCTAATTAATTTACGTTAATTAAATATAACTGCTGCATGAGATTTACAATAGCACGTACATCCCAATCATCTGTCTGTAAACACAAGACTCTGAAAAGCTATTATATTTAAGAAAAAAGGTAAACATCCTAATTAGATTTACATAGCTTCATATATAGCACATAAAACAGAATTAATTTCTTTTGAACAATTAAAATAATTTATTAAAATGCCACATGTGATTTGTTTCTTATAATTTAATTTTACTACTTTAAACTTTGCATAAACTTATTTAAGATGCATAAAGATAATAATTACACTTGATATCAAAATGTATTGTTATATATTGTGCAATTTGATGATTACAAAATGAATTAGAAAAATATAATATAAATTGTTGCATTTCATAGCAATACACAGCTTGTACATCTTTATCAAGGTTGTTATGAGAGGAAAATGAAATTCTTTTAAATATTTCGCATCGTATGCACAGTTAGTAACGATTTAATTTCCACGTAAATGGAATAAATAATCTAGTTATAGTTAATCTAGTTAAATAATTTTTGGATAATCGACTTATATTCGAGACAAATTCATATATAGGATGTTCCATACAATTGGGCGGAACTATTGAAAATGATTGGAGATAGAAAAAATTTAAGATAAAATTAATCGATTTTAGATGCTCCACATTTCTGCGTTACTTTCGTGCATTTTTGCGTATGGGTTACAAAGTGCAATGGCGTTTTTTTTTTTTAAATGGAACTCCATATGGATGCATCGATTAAGGCACCTAAAAATATGGAGTTTTATTTTTTTCACAACTGTACTTTGTAATAGCATTGCATTTATGTACAAGAATGCATGAAAGTAGCACAGAAGTGTGAAATATCTAGAAGCATTTAATTTTACTTTTAACATTTTTTGTTTCTGTCTCCAATCGTTCAAAGATATAGCTCTGCTCAGTTATATGAAATACTCTGTATAAGGTCAAACTTAAATTCATGTGACAACTCTCTCTAGCCTTAAAGTATAAATCTACTTCTACTTAACGATATATTAATATTAATAATTAAATAATTTATATGAATAGCTTAAAATGATGTCTCTTGAAAGCTATCTTTCATTTTTGCTGGATTCAGTGTCGATTCGTCTCGCAGTTTATGTTTGCACTCCTCACTTCTTGTGCTCTTGATTATACTTTCTCTCGCAGATTTTTTAGAATCGTTTCGTTGTAAGCTGGTCCCTCGTTTTCTCGGAGAAGACGATTCTTCTGTTTTCTCAGTGGAATTATTCGCACTATTCGTGCTGCCCGATGCTATGCCGGAAGTGTCAGATTCTGGTTGATTACCGTTCAAGCAACACAGCAAACTGTCGGATAACGTATCGTCGTTCAATATATTCAAATCCGATTCCGATTGCTCAAAGTCTCCCGTCCGCGACGTAAAACTGAGATCGACAGGACTGGCGGTTAATACGCTTCTTGACAACAGATATTCTCTGAACGTGCTCGTTATAGACATCGAACTTTGTTGCGTACAGGCGCAACAATTTGCGACAGATTGTACACAGCTATGTTTTTCGAACGTGTCTAATTCATTATTTTCTTTATTTTCGACATCTTTTGTATGAGCTAGCACATTGTCCATCATACTGTTGTACGTCTGAGATTCCTCTAAAATGGAGGCACAATTATTTATTGCATTTACCATATCTAGATTTGATCCATGTAAATCGCAACTGTTGTTGCCAGTGACGAGATTGCATAGATTCGAAGTTGAAACAATCATTACGGGCTTCCTGGAGCGCGGAGTCATCATAGTTTCCTATTACAAATTAAGAGATCAATGTGTTTTATATTACGTTATAATTTTAATTAGATATTTTAATATTTTTAAAATTACATATTTTTTCATATTGAAATGTTTTATTTCAAATTTATGTACCTGCATGGCTTTCGTCATCTTTGTTGCGCTTTGTGTAATTGGACTCATGCTTCTATCATTGTTAGTAATAGGAGTCAAGATATAGTCGTTAGTTGCCAGGCTTCGTAATAAACTCGATGGCGTCGATGTATGAACAGCGTACACATTCCTGAATCTGTTTTTTATCATAGGAGACGGTAAATTATGTGTACATGCGTTTTCAGCGTGCGGTTCAACATTCAAAGTAGTTTCGAATGATTTTACGTTCGATGTACAAGTTTTCGAAGGAGAGTTTTGTACGTTTGACGTTGCAACAGATGTGAGGGTAGATTCCGAGGTTCGTCGCACTAATTCACCATTATTCATTAAATTATCATAGTGAGTTATATTGTAAGTGGAATACAAGTCGGGTGGCTCACTAAATGGTCGTATTACTTTATCAGTATCAGATTGACTATCCTCACTGATTATTACATTAATTTCTTGTAAACTTGTACTTAAACTAAGCTCGATTGAACCCTGTTTTGTATCGTGCTGTGTGTTCTTTCCATCTAATTCATCTCTCATGTCTGTGGATTTATCGACTGATACTTTCTTTTTCGCTTTACAACTTGTCAAAGTCTCATTCTTAATGCTATCTATACTACTCATGTGTTTGGTATGTAAAAGATCGTTATTAGTTATATCACAGTTTTCCGTGCTAAGTTCGTCGTTTGATTTGCTAAGAACCACTCTTGCCGGAAGAAACGAGTCTTCTAGTTTCTATAGAGTACATGCAAAGAAAAATAGATAAAAGTGATATTGTTACGTAAGTGTAAACGTGCTATTGTTACACACAAACAAATAAACATACAACAAAAAATATTCTATAGAAAAACAAAGAGTATAAAGAAACTAACCGTTGACAATATATTTTCTTCGCTGCTCGACCTAGTGATATTGCATCCGATATTAATGTCAATGAATTTTTTGTGGCTTAGGATTTTCTTTTGAAAGATATGTTTCTTGATGGAATCTCCAAGACTCTTGGTTTTGCAGTTCTTTACAGGTCTAGGTGTACCTTGTCCGTTCTCCTTGTTAAATTGTTTTACAAGTCGTCGCTTCTTGGCAGATTCTGGCATGGCTTGTATATGAGCGTATAACTGAGCCAAGGCTGCCTGCGTGTCTTGCGTAGAATTAGCCTTTGCCGTTAATTTACGATCGACAAAACTGAACACAGTATGGGCTGTACTAGTTGCGTCTGGTACTGACTCGTTCAGCTGTAATCATAAATCAGTTGTGATCCTTTATCATGTTGCACGAGAAGTGGAGTATATTTTTTTTTTTTTTAATTTGGAACTTACATCATTCTTCTTAGGACTTAGCAATTTTCTTTCTTGTTCCACCCAATACACTCTTATATCTGTAGCCAATTTCGGTGGAATCTCGAATAATTCGGTACCTTTCCTAATCATAAATGCGACTAGGCACGATAGATTCTGAGAATTGATATGCAAGGCTTCGGGCGACAGTTTTCGAGGGCACAATAGGTGCGGTGTAAAGAGAGTGGCCAGCGTGTCGCTGTTCATTTTGTTCTTATGCTCATAACTCGCTGTCTTATTCAACAAGGTAAGAATAGCTTTCAGTAAAATTCTATTAGGAGATGGCAAAAGCAGCAGCAGCAATTGTAAGGAACTCAGTAATCTCATGTCATTTGATCTTGCATCCAAGCTGCACAATTCTGTAAGTAATTTATAAAGCCATTGTGAATATGTCATACACGCAAACAAAACTATAAGCCTTTTTTATTACCAGCAATCTGGCAATGTGCTGGATAATGTAGGTCTGTCAGAAGCGGTTCAGATAATTCCGCCAGAAACCCTTTTAGCACAGAAGCACAATCGTGTACACTAAATCTGCCATCATCAAGATCTAAAAATACACCTTGAGACATAGCGGTTTTTAAATCCTGCTGCCTTGTTAATTTTCCAGTGCGTCGGAATATTCCCTCTTGTATGATATCTATAAGATGAGAAGAAAACTATATTTAACTCTATTCTTGAATTTTCCATTATCTAATGTGTTCACTTACTTTGCTCTTTAGACAGATAATCTATCAATTGTGTCAAATGATTTATACCATCCTCAGATAACATAACACCTTCTGTACCTTTTTCTAAATTGATCGAAGATTTGGATTTTTTGGTGAAGCTCAGAAGACCCCATTTTTTCAACCTTGCTTTCTCAGTAATTCCATCGCTGCTAAGGAAAGATTAATGTTATCAGCATGCATATCCAATAAGTTTATTATATTCTTATGTTTTATAATGAAAGTTTTGTGGTAGTAGAAAACAGCTTATAAGTTATCATCTACGATTAATAAGATCAACGGTCAAGGCTATTATCAATAAAACCGGGAGAGAAAGCGAATAATTAAAAATCATCTTTATCGAAGCAAAGTGTCAACGGTATATCAATCGTACGGAGAATAGTCATGTAACGGAGTATCACTTACTCTTCCGTATTAAGATCCAGTTCGAAGGACAGGTGCATCTTTACGAGGGTGTGAAATTGCTCGGGATTGACCTTTCGCATTCTAAAGGCCAGCTTTCCGTCCACTCCGTCGTTAAAATCTGCCATCGTTGTGTATATTTGGTAGAACGAGCAATTTAAACGCGCTCCTACATGTTGAATGCGGCAAACGACAGTGGTGCCACACGCTGACAGCTATAACGCACGAACATTTAAGGCCATGGCACACAAAAAATTTAAGCATAAAGCGATGTCTACAATAAAATTTTAAATCTTAAGCTGTAAGAAATTGACCAATCACAATCGAATATGAAGAGAATAATCTGATTGGTCAATTTCTTGCGACTTAAGGCTTAAATTCTCATTGTAGATATCGCTTAAAGAAATCAACAGTTTTGATTTGCTACCGCTTACGTTTCGTCTTAAATTCTTGACTGTGATTGGCTGATTCGTTTATTGCTTAAGTTTTACTGCTTAAATTTTTTTGTGTGCGATAGCCTTTAGATGTGATGCTGGGTCTACAATTGCTGCGTTCAGCAGAAAAAGCAGCTTAGGGCCAATTTCACCAACGTCGGTTAGACTAACCGACGGTTAATTCCAATGGAATTGTCCAATCGCATTTGTGTTTGATCAGAATAAACCAATCACAATTGACACTTTAACTGTCGGTTAGCTTAACCGACGTTGGTGAAATTGGCCCTTAGTAAGCGTTTTGTGCCGATTGGATTATCTTTTATGCGTGGTCTACAATGAGCAGTAGCAGTATGGATGAGGCTGTAAGAGTAAGAAATTGCCCAATCACAATCAACTATTCTTCATACATTCGACTGTGATTGGTCAATTTCTTACTCTTACAGCCTCATCCATACTGCTACTGCTCATTGTAGACCACGCATTAGATCTAAATTGAGATAGGATTATTCCTCTAGATCTAAAAGTATAATACAATCAGCGCAAAGCGCTTACTAAAGCGGTGTCTACAATGAGATTTTAAGCCTTAAGCCGTAAGAAATTGATCAATCACAATCAAATATGAAGAGAATAATCGACTATGATTGGTCAATTTCTTGCAACTTAAGGCTTAAATTCTCATTGTAGACAACGCTTAAAGCGGTGTCTACAATGAGAATTTAAGCCTTAAGTTGCAAGAAATTGACCAATCATAGTCGATTATTCTCTTCATATTCGATTATGATTGGTCAATTTCTTATGGCTTAAGGCAAGCTTAGTGAGCGCTTTGCGCTAATTGGATTATATTTTTAGATCTAGAAAAATAGTTCTATTTCAATTGAGATCTAAAAGTATAATCCAATCAGCACAAAGCACTTATTAAGCTACTTTGTCTGCTGAACGCAGCCATTGAGGGCGTTGCGATTCTGTGACGGACCAATCGTTGGGCATAATATACGATGCTTTCTTTTCTCATTGGTCAGTCGCATCAACACTGCGATCTCATTGGCTGCGTTCGGCAGATAAGGCAGCTTAGTAAGCGCTTTGCGCTGATTGGATTATATTTTTAGAGTTAGAGGAATAGTCCTATCTCAATTTAGATCTAAAAATATAATCCAATCAACACAAAGCGCTTACTAAGCTGCTTTTTTTCTGCTGAACGCAACCAATGTAGATCTAGCATGAGTTAAATTCATATCAGACTAGAGATTGGAATTGAGATTGAATTGAATTTATCTAATCAGATATCTTTAAGGGCCATTCTACAATAAGCCATAAGTTAGAAATCAGAAGTCAGAAGCAATAAATTGACCAATCATAATCAAGTATTTTTTTCACATTTGTCTGTGATTGGTCAATTTATTGCTTCTGACTTCTGATTTATGACTTATGGCTTATTGTAGAAAGCCTCTAAGACATGCATGTCTGAGAATCGATTGTTCCATCTTTGAATAACTATGTCATAATTTATCTGATGAATAAATAGGGCGCTGTTGATTAATTGATTCTATAGACACTCATCTATCAGATAAATTACTACACAATTTATTCAAAGGTGGAACGATCAGCCTTAAGATGTCAAAGACGTCTTTTAGACACGCGTGTTGTCTAGGCATTGTGCGTTACATTCAATCTCTAGTCCTAATTTTGATTTCCATAATTTAATGTTTATCCCTGTTCCTAATATTTCGTCCATTGCGCAGGGCCTTGCGCCCCGTCCATGTATCTCGTGCAACCATGATAATAAAACTATACGGCCATAGCGCGATCGAGCGCGATCACGGGAGACACCTGTGACCGCGGTGAGGTGCGTGCAAACGTGGAAGGGATAACATGGCTACCGCCTGGTGACGTTCCGCTCGGCCGTCGTGGGTATCAGATGCTCCGGAAAACATCTGGTGAACGTTCGACGAACGTGCCGCCGATAGCGATCCCGTCGACAGAGTATCGCGCGTGACGAGAGTGACGATCGTACGTGAGAGAGGCGTGGCGCGGTGCAACAACGCAACATGATGAACATGTGGAAAGTGCGGGAGCTGATGGACAAGGCGTAAGTCCGATCCCGGGGGAATCTTGCCTCTAACCTTGCCTCCGTTTCCCGGACGCGTTTCTGCACTTCTGCGTTCTTCTCGTCGCGCTCCCCGAAATCGGGGTCCGCGCGCGATCCTCGTGCGAGACGTTGGGACATCGTGCGCGATACGTTCCGTAAAAATGGGGAAAAAAAACGAGAAACATCACGCGTCAATGTCACGCGCGATCGCCGATCCTCGTCGTCGTGAGGGGACAAAACTGGAAAGAGACGACGAAAATCGACTCGGTTCGACCGATCACGTCGCGCGCGAGAGGACCACGGTCGTTTTTTCCGACGCGTCTCTCTCGTCGGCGAGACGAGGACGGACGAGCGAGGAAGAAGGGAGGGACTCGTAAAACTGGAACGGCTGGATAATTTTATGGCGCGACCTTGGGATTCGATAGCGCGGCGCGCGATAAACGATGCGAAAACAATCGCGGAATTATGACGGATGGCGCGTGTCCCCCTCCTCTCTTCCTCCCACCTTCGTCTCCTCAGGTGCGCGCGTACTTGTCGGCGCTCTCCGCGATTTCAAAATTTTGCCCGTTCCCCGACTTTCGGGACCGTTCCTTTCTCGCTTTTCAAATTATTAGGGAGATTTTGCAACGCCGTCTTTCAGATGACGGCTCGCGTTATCGCGTCGAAAGACGAAATCGATTCGGGTCTTTCGATTTAATCGTGCGACTTTAGCGTTCGCTGCAGCTGAAAGATCGTATTGCAAAGACTATTATCTCTGCATTCGTCACTTTTAAGTGAGATCGATGATTAGAACGCCTCGCTATTCTAAGAATTGACCATTATCTCTTCGTGGAATTGGACGCAGGAAAATAGGGAGACTGGTATTTTAAAACTTCGCGCCACTTCAGAATCTCAACTCGCGCGCAACTTCTCGCCGAATATTTTTCTCAAGGTTTTCTCGGGGGGGGGG
>JANQDE010000051.1:411126-460875 GCA_037157785.1 Cephalotes varians | reverse complement strand
CAAACTCACATAAACTCAAAAAATATGATAAGCTTTTGAAAGTAGAGATTTCAAGCTTTAAAATCCTTTTTTTAAAATTTAAATTTCATTCATTTTTGACGAAAATATTGTATATACAATTTTAAGCTAAAAGAACTCTACGAACTTTAATACGAGATGATTCTTCCGAGTTATCAGTAATATCTTTGAAACAATAATGCATTAATATTGTTTGTTAAAATTATTGTTAAAATTGTTAATTTTTTAATTTAATGATTATATGATAATGATATTTTATATATATATATTTTTTTCTTTATTTAATGTTTTTTTGAATAAAATTTTGATATATTGTAGAAAATTTACAAATATTAACAAATTGATAATTATAATTAAATTAATGCTGTATTAATTGTAATAATAAATCACATTAATCAATTTTAATAACATGTCTGTATTAACTTTTAATATAAATTTTTTTCACAATCTCGTACTTAATTATACTCATAATAAATACCTGTACTCTGTACGATGTACAGAGTAATTCAGGTTGCGTCTAATTAATAATCTTAATAAGTTTATGAGTTACGTTCATGAACTAATAATCTTGATAAATTATCCAACATTGTAAATCACATGAGATAACGCAAACCTACATAATGGCTTTAAACTATAATTATTTACGTAATTCATAGCTCTACACACTTTTGTTATCGCATGAATGCATTTTGTACGTAATGTTTGCAGACCAAACTAAGATAGTAAAAAGAGAGGGAGGAGAGAGAGAGAAAAAAGATCGTTGCTGTATTATACCTAATTATTCTTCGTAAAGAGTGTAACGTTAATAATAGATCATTATTGTAAGTTTGCGTGAATCCTTTGTGTGATCTAACTATAAAAGTTAACTGTAGGTAACGAAGATAATATAAATTATGTCGTATGTTTATGTCGTATGTATACACGTTATCCGCAAGACACATCCGCGATGGGTATTACATGATTTTATCGGGCGTTTTTTGCGGAAATAATTATCGAGTAATACTCGTAATGCACAACGGATAATACCTAGTAAACGAAAATGGATTGAAATGGATAGAAATAGATTCGTTTTGTTCGTGTCAAATCCAGATTCCGATCTTTTGAATCCGTCTCTATCCAATTAAAATTTTCGAATTTCTTAAAATCCATTTTAATCCACATGAAGGGATAAAAACAAAGCGATTCTCATTCTTTTCAATTAAAAAAAAAAATGCAGACCATTAATTCATTTTAATCTATCACGCGAGATTAAAACAAAATGATTTCTACTTTTTAAATCCAAGAAAAAGTTACTCGGGTCATACAATTCATTTTAATCCATGACATAGGATTGAAATGATGTAAATGCTATTTTTTCAATCCATGTTTGTTCAAATGAATTAAAATGGATTAATAAAATTTTCAATTCATTTCAATCTATTTTCGTTTGCTGGCATTATTACACACCTAATTTGCACGTTCGAAAATACAATGAAATACTGCATTTGTAGGACCAATGTCGTGATGAATTATACGGAAACAGAGGCCAAAGTTCGGGAGGCAACTAACGATGACGCGTGGGGTCCCACAGGTACGATCTGTGCTTCCGACAACAGTTTCACCATGTACTTTTTACATGGAACACCTGTAAATTAATTATACGGAATGCATTACTTTTTAAGGGGCAATGATGCAAGAACTGGCTCAGGCCACATTCACGTACGAGCAATTTCCAGAAGTGATGTCCATGCTCTGGAAAAGGATGTTGCAAGAGAATAAACGAAACTGGCGACGAACATACAAGGTACGTGATCGTTTTTTTTTTTTTTTTGCAATTTCTTGCATCACATCCAATGAGAAACAATAAACTTTATTATACGGAGGATATCGAAAGCAGCATCGTTATCGTATTATAAAGCGATGAATAAAATTCACACGAATATATATGCATTTTAACTTTTGTCCGTACTTATTAGTTTTATTTATTTCTTTAATCTCTATTTTTTTCACAGTCATTGCTTCTCCTTAATTACTTAGTTCGTAATGGCTCGGAACGGGTCGTCACATCGTCACGTGAGCACATTTATGACCTCAGGTCTTTAGAAAATTATACCTGCATCGACGAGTTCGGAAAAGATCAAGGAATAAACATTAGACATAAAGTTAGGGAATTAATTGATTTTATCCAAGACGATGATAAACTTAGGGAGGAAAGGAAGAAAGCTAAGAAAAATAAAGATAAATATGTTGGCTTATCGAGCGAAGCGATGGGAATGAGATTTGGGGGTGGTGACAGATGGATGGACAATCCCAAATGGAATAAATCTAGCGTAGAGACATATAATGACTGGGACAATCGCGGAAAAGGATTTGAGGACGCAAATAACAGGTACATGTCTAATATTTGCGTTTCTTGTTACATATGTGTGAATATTTAAAAAGAAACATGCTATAGCTCGAATACATTTGTAATTTTTATATTTTTATATTACAGCGACGATGGCGAAAGAGAAGACTCGGACAATGATACTAGTCCAAAGAAAGGTGGAAGAGAATATAGAGATACGTTGGACAATATAAATCAAATTGGTAAATCTGCTCAAACATCAATACCTACAAATTCTACAAATGTTTCCCCGGCACGGACAACGAGAACTATCAAGAAAGTAGATCTTGGAGCAGCAGCGAATTATGGAAAAGATCAATCTAATGTAAGTTTAAGAAAATGACTTTTATTTTGCTGTCGTAAATCTTTCATATTCAAAATATAAGACATGTAACTGTATGTATATAGGTATATATAGGCATGATAATTATAAATTAATTGGAATATATCCTTTCGTTTGTAGAATAGTGCTCCAGTACAACAAAATAATACTTTATCATCGCCGAAAAATCAACAAAAGACCAAAAATGATATATTAAATGACATTTTTGAATCGCAAAGTGGCAGTAAATTAGACGATGATGATTTCAATCCACGAGCAAACACTCAATCATTCGCTCAACCACCAAATGCAAACGCAGATTTTGGCGATTTTACTAGCGCGTTTAATAATCCCGCGATTAAGACGAAAGATAGCAACGATGAATTTGCCGATTTCACATCTGCCTTTAATAATGTCGCTATAGTCAATCCTCCAAGCCAGCCGCAATCGCAAATCAATCTGATGGGTGTAACAATACCAACCATGAACAATTCGGTAGCGAATAATATGAATAATAGTAATGCAATGTATGCCAATACGATCCAAACGGCGGGTACAACAGCATCTACTGGAACTCCTGTTACTCAAAAGACATCTAATAATGATCTATTTGATTCTTTATCACCGCAAGGTCTTAATAATCAAATCACAAATAATAATACAGGTAGAGGATCATATACAAGTTAAATTGTAAAAATAATTGCACAAAAACTGAAGTTTAATTTAATAAATGATAATAAATTTTTAGATATAATAATTTCATTAATAAAAATTGTGTATTATTTCTTTCAGTGACATCAAATACAGATCTCTTATCCGACTTAGACAGTTTGAATGCCCCAACCACGAGGTTACCTGATGGTCGAATAAACAATCCTAATAATTCGAACATTTTCATGGGAATGAACAACACACCTACGAATTCTATCAATTATGCAGGTGAGTAAGCAGTTAAGAAATGTATTTCTTTAATTTCATTGATTTCTTTAATTACACGATTAGCAAAATATTTATTAGCAAATATTTTATTGTAATTACAAATAATATATATAACGCGTACAAATATACATAATATTTGTATATATAATAGGATGAATGATATATCTGATATACAGATCCAGAGATTAAATAATACATATTAAGAATTTTCTGAATTACCTTCTAATATTATTAATTATACATTATTTGATAATAAATCTAAGAGTTTTAAATCGTTGTTTTAAATCGCATGTGTTGTGTGAAAGAAATCCGTGCGTGAGGTACATATCTTCGGAATTTGAAACTAATGTAATTCCCCCAAGATAGTCTTTCCTTGCAGCCTGTAAATACGAAGAGAGCGTTGCGTCGATCGAGAATCTCTCCAATAATGCCGCCAATCAATTATTGGAAGTATTATGCGCTATGTGCGATATTAAAAGTTGCGCTGATTTGGAAAAAATAAGATCGTCCGTTTCAAATTACGTCAGATTTTTACCGGGGCCTGTTACTCCTCAAAAATACATTGGTCTTGATTTTGATGCGAAAGTGGATGCCATATTGTATGGAAGAATTTTGGAAGAAATAATCGATAAATTTGATCATGATTGGCCACTAAATGAAGATGGTCTGGATCCCTTGATCAAGAAGTTGATAATCGTTGATGGTGCAACAATCTTCATGTTGTCAGAAGCTTTAAGGGCTTTAATTACTGCTTTAAATGAGTCCAAGGATAAGAAGAAGACTCATGTTATTTCAATGTTATTGAATAATTTATTAAAGAGTGAAGCGATATTTTCGGGTATATTGGATGCAAGTAGAGACGAAGTGCGGTCTTACATGGAGGAGGAAGAACTTGATCAAATTTGGCGAAATACAACACAAATTTTGATCTCCCTGCCCAATCGTGTATCAAATAAACTGCAGTTCAACACGCCTAAATCTTATACGCCGCAAGTTTATGTGAAAATACTCTGTTTTCACATATCTTGTGCGATATCGTTTATTAATGAGTTGTACAGATACGGTATTAAGCCAAGAACATCTGTATTTTCATTTCTAATCAGCAAGATCGTAGTTAGCTTGAAGCCATGCGATTTTACGTGCTTTGCCGATATTTTAGAAGAATGGTGTCTTGAAAACAAAAAGAACGAGCGATGTCTAGTCGAAGATATATTTCGCGGATTGGATTCGGCCGCCATTGAATACATAGCTGTTTTGTTCCTGAAACGCTGCGATTCTAAACTCGGTGTGCGTCCCATTTTCGGAAATTTATTAAGAGAACCGAATTGGAGATATATTTTAACAACCAAAATTCCTTTAATGCGTTATTACGAGGACGAAAAATTGCTTACAAACTTGATTTCTTATCTATCATCTTTTTCAAATGAAAATAATATTTTATCAGAATTACTAATCAAGCTTTTAGAAATTTGGAGAGATAAAAGTATTTTGAATCACGTATCTGTGGAACAACACAAATACATTACGAAGCTGATTGTTCTGGCTGTAAAATCTTGTAAAGATTTTTTGAGTCATACCGAAAGAGATCAATGCCAGAGACTGTTGCTTTCTGGAGTATCGATCCATCTCGAGTGTACAAATATAACTTTAAGAGCGATGGGCATGATGGTCGCCGAAATTTGCATAAATTCTTTATGTAATACCGATAACGCACCGAAATTAAAGTTCGAATACGATAGCATGCCTGCGCAAGTGTTAGAATTACTTCAATCTCTAAAGGATCTAAATACGCTTGCAACGACTGTAAATACAAAAGAACAATACGAGCGAGGCGGCGATTTAATAATCGAAAATATTATTTTCGATTCTCTGAGTAGCAGAAAGATCTACGAATTAGGCGTTGACTGCGACGTTTTACCCGACATTGAAAATCTGTCAAACAAAAAAATTGAAGAGAACACACACCTGTCGGAAAACAGCGCTTTAAGAGATAATCTAATGAAGAAGGATGAAACGAAACAACAGGCAGAATCAAATTGCGATTCAGATCTTGATAGTGACGATGACTTAGTTCCTTACGATATGAATGACGACAAACCATCCAGTAAGATACGCCCGACGTACCTGCGAGATTTGCGTGATAATTTAACGGACGAACGTACTTTTTCCAATCCCGATATTTTCTCCGAATCCTTGCTGGCCTGCGAAGAACTAATATTAACACAGCTGCCAAACGACGATGTATCTTTCGCGATAGAACTCTTGCAGCTTCTCGTCACGTTGAAGCAACAGTCTTACATGGAAAACTTTGAACTTGTAATTTTCAAGTGTTGCGTAGCGATTGTAACTGTGCGCCCGAAGGAATGCGCCGAGTTTCTTTGTAAAGAGTTTTATGAGGATACTGGGAAATATTCACTGAGTCATCGCTTACTGTTTCTGGACATATTAGCCGAGTCTGCCAAGCAGTTATCAAAAATCGATGTCAATGACACAGATAACATGGACGTTACCGTAGATACAGCGATTAAGAAGAAACGAATTCCGAGCCGTATATCGCTTTTTATCGATACGCAAGAAAATAAAAAACAACAAGTATGGTACGACGAAGACTTCGACATTGATCTAAAAGCGTCAGGAGATCAATCTACAAATTGGCAAGAAATTGTCGATAAAAGAATTGCGTCGCGTACGAGACGATTTGCACATAATTCTAAGTCTCCCAAGTTACATATTAATCACTTTGGAAATGTAGCATCTTCATTTTTCTATCCGCTTTTGCACGGCTTTGGCCGTCGTGACATCCTTAAGCTCGATGGCTTAAAAATTTATACGGATCAGGAAAATATTTTATTGTTACGTTTCCTGAAAACATTGTCTGCCATAATGTTAGCGGCTCAAAATTGTCCGCTGGCATCGAAGATGGGTAAAGAAATATTGGAACTTATGTGGACAGTGAGAAATCACGATGAAGCGACAGTGAGATTAGCCGTTACAGAAAATATCGGATCTGTACTTGTTGCAGTGCCGAAAGATGCTATCATCGGCGAATTGTCTGAGCCTTTGATGGAAATAAGAGAATGGCTTCTATTAACACAAAATATCGTCAATGGCGAACACGATGCAAATTGCAGGGCTTTAAACGCGAAAGTGCTATCCTTTATCAATTTGATTATAAGCTCCACTTTTAATTGTGTGTAGATTAATCAACAGTTAATCAATTATTGTACAATATTATTAGGAAAACTTTTTATTTTTATATAGTATTACTTTATTACATTCATGTGAATATTACGTGTCTACATTTCCATGCAGAATATATTTTGCTTTTAATATTCATATTTTTGTTTGCAAAAAGTACAAATTATCAAATGAATTATATGTGTAATTTAAATATAAGAGATTTTTGTTATCACTGTAATTTTGGATAAATACCCTTCTAAATCGTACAGCATACCTTGTGTTGTTAACATTGAAAACATTTAATTCTTCATAAAATTAAATGCTTTCAATGGGTAAAATGTTCAGCACATTGACTTATATTATATGACTTTCACAACATAAATCGCTAAAAAAATCGCTTTGTAGCACAATGTTTCATGGTGCTTAGTACAGATTGTTCAATTAATTTAAATGCTTTATCAATATATAAGATTGTAGCACAAATAAAGTAAATCTATTTTCTATTATAAATTTTAATAGAATGTTAAATTTTATTACAACAGTTTTTAAATATAAATTTGTGTTGAAACATGAGAAAATTTGAATTCATATATGAGATATGAGATAATTAATAATGCATGCTACAAACTAAAATCAGTGTCGTATTTAGGATCAATCGGATTGTCACCCGTTACGAATCTTCTTCCACCTACATCCACCATTAGGAATCAAACGTCTAGTAATACGACGTCTTCTACGCAAGTCGGTTCGACCTGGGCTGGTTCGGGATTGAATATCGACCTCGATAACATAATGGGTAGTAAAACGAAACAAACTGGCCCAGCACCGACGATGAATCAATTGGCTAGCAATAGCCCACAACATCAGCTCAAGATAGGACGTAAGTAATTCCTTAACGGCCTATTGGATTGATGTAATAGTCACTTTTCTATTTCCGTATTGATAAAATTATCGTTTACCGATTGATCAACTAGTTGAAATAGTGCGATGTTCGATCAAACGTAATAGTCTCTGTGAATCTCAAATGCTCTCTAAATTAGCTATTATAGTCTGAATGCCGTCTCACTTAACTGAGAATGTACGAATGAGTAAGGATGAAATTGTGTATGCCTATAGCAGCAGGAATGGGATATATGTCACCGGTACAATCTCTACCACAGAATCAGCAGCAACAACCCAATGCAACGTTCTTTCCTGCATTTCAATAAAGGATTATCGAACGATTTTAGAACACAAAGTTTCGAAGCACAATATGCAAGAATTTAAGCTTCTCGCAGAAACTTATTACTTATTTCGATTGATTCAAATTGACGATAATAAATCTTACATTTCCGCCTGGGCTCCAATTTATACAGGGTTTAACGATTATATATATATATATATATCTCGAAATATTAGCATTCAACTTTAGGCAGAACACGTTTTGGGAGACATGTATGTCAAAGACGCATGCTCAGAAGAATTCGAAAGGATAAATTGAAGCATTTATCGGTATTTTTTGTAATTCTTTATTTGGGAAGTATCTCAACTACGATACAAATTCTTAGCAATTGATATATATATATATATATATATATATATAAAACGACATGCAGTAAAAGAAACATGCATAAATGCAAATAATGTACAATAATAACAAATAACATACAAGGAAATCATTTTTCTTAATTATTACGAGGCAGCCTGGTATAGTCTATAAGCCAATAATTAATGCAAAGACGACGACAAGCAGCATTCCTGTAACTCGTAAAATGCATGTAACTTCTGTAATATGCGTCATACTACTTGTGTATTATGCGGGAACAAATTTGGCAGAAATTATTGCCGTGTGTATTTTATACATAATGTATATTAATCTTGAAAGAATTGGGATTATGCCTTATAGATAAAATGTATTATAAAAATATATACATACTGTGAAAAAAAACTCGGAAGAGCATAATCTAATTAGTCGCATTCACTTGTCATCATGTGTACATTGTCTGGAACATGGACACAATGGTCGAAGTTGATGCTTTTATAATTAATAGATTATATAAAGAATAACAAATTACAGTAGCTTAAAAACGTGTATGTAAAATGATGGCAGCATAGGAGTTGTGTGAGGAGAAAATGAATCATTAGTGGATATTATTAATAAGTGCTTCCCTCTTACGATTATTACGGTAGGAGAAATTACGATTATTGATTCTCTTTCGTAAAAAAAAATGTAGATTGGAAGATGTATTTTTAGCATTTCTTTTATCGCGAAGAATTGAATTGAATCTATGCACAAAATTAGCTTAAGAAAACTTTCGTGCTTGATTCAACATCAATTATATACACGATTACGATTCAATGTAAATTGTTTAAAGATGCACTAATTGCGCGCGCGTAATTTTAATATGAATGAAAAAGAAATAATCTTTATTATATTACATGATATTATACAATTATCATAAAATGATGAAAGATTATTAGCATTTGATTATATCTTATTAACAATGAAATAATGCATATCCTTCGACATAAATGTTTATGGAATTATCATCACATCGTAATTAATTCTAAGTGGTAGTAATATATCATTATTGTGTTATATAATCACATTCACATCACATGTTGTTGTTTTTAATTTAGTTTATCTTTGCTGCATGATATTAAGATATTTTAAGTTACTTGTCGCAGAAATTTTAATTTTTATTATGATAAATTTATATTCTTTTTTTATATCAAAATTATTATTTTATATATATCGTATGTATAAATGTTGACAAAAAAAATGAGAGAGAGATGCTTGGCATTCATCTTTCGATTTTTAACAGCAATACGCAGGCGAAAATTTACAAGCTGAAATTAACTTTTAAATTCAGTGGCAAAGCTAGACGTTATACATATGTTATAAGAATGGTTTTTATTATCTATTTCTACAAAAGTATACAATGTATTAATATTACGAGAGATTGCAAATCTCAAAAGCAATTGATATAGTAGAAACCATTCTGTAATTATATAGAAAAGAGTATCATGTCGAGTAGTTATCTAATGTTGTTCCGTTTTGCTCTGTAAAGTTGACTCAAAGAGATCATACGGTAGAGAGGAACTTTCACGCGAATACCAGAGACTGAATTATGTAAAGGCAAATGGCCCTTTACATTTTCCATTATTTGAGCATTTTATATGAGGCAAGATGTTTAACAGCATAGGCAGGAGATATATTTTTCAAATATGAAAATATATTGTACAAATATATGAAAAGAGAAAAGTTGTTTTAGTCAATTCAATGCATGGAGAATCATCAGCCGATTGTTAAACGTTATTACGGGGGTTTATGTACAGTTTAGTGTTATGAAACCCTTTGTAAAACTCAAAGTTACAAATTGCGAAATCGCACTTATTGAAATTAGTTTTTTTATAACTGGTGAATTCTGCAATACTTTGCGCGCAACATAAATTATTATTCCCGATGTAAAATCTATAGCTCATTCTTGTGTTATTTACGCGCGATAATATTGTTTATGATTTAAGATTAATCGATGCTATTACAAATTATCTCTAAATTTTTATCTCATAAATATTACAAGAAAAAAACTTGAAAATTGAAACTCAGATAAAAATTTATGGCAACGAAATCTTTAATTACATTTTGTAAAAGTATCGTATTGTATAATATTTGGAATTCATAATAATATTTGGGATATACTGAGACATATCAATATTAGTCGCGCGTATAAAAAAAAAAATATATATACATAAACCGATGTGATGTGTAAAAAGGAGTTCATATAAAATTTATATTTGATCAATCAGCGATTATTAATTCTTCAATATGAATGGCAGGATGATACATTGCTTATAGTATTTATATGCGATTCGATATTTAAATAGCTCAGTTGATTTTTGAGATTCTGAGACTTCGCTAGAACCAATAATTTTATTGTATAATTATTGTTTAGGTATTTATATCTATATTTTACAAACTTATCGTTATTAAATGCTAATTGGTGCTGGTGTTAACACATAATATTATGAATTTCCGTTTACCTTATTATTTTATAGTCTGTCCCACTAGAGCATATACATTACATTATACAGTCCTATATTCAATAAGCGAGTAAATTCTGGGAGTTTCGATAAAGGAGGGAGGCGTTCTTCATTTCGTCATATGATAGATTTGTTAGTAACATTTCACATCAGACTGAACGTAATCCGAGATGAATGAGATATTAGAAGCATTTAAAAGTGGTAGATTTTTATTCGTATCCGAAAGGCTTATAAATATCTTATGGAGAGGCTACTAATTATATTGGACGATCAAGGGCATTCGTCCAGAAGTAGGTGACGCGTTTAAAATTAATCACAATGGTTTTCCGAAGTGCGGGAAAACAAAAAAACACGATGTCGCGCGATGATAAATCATAGGGCTGTTCCAAACGAATTCACAATTAGCTCTAGCGACAAGCTCAAAAACTCTCAAAAAAGAACAATTAGTCTAATGACAATCAAGCGCCGTTTGCAAGAATCAGGGCTTGCATGGCGAGATAAACTTTTGCTTAGTCAAAAACACATTGAAAAATGTAGACTTTGTTACATATCAATGAATTGATAGCAATGTAATCTTTTTTGACAAAGCATTGTTTTGAACGTAAGACATGCCTGATCTTGATGTGATCCATTGCAGCGCGCTGTTAAGCATCCAATAAAAGTTCATGTTTGATGTTGCTTCAATGATTTAGAACTTTGAAACTTTGCATCTCTTCATAGAAAACCTTAGAGAGAATAAAAAAGCTATATCAGCGGCGTGTATTAAAGTCTGCCAAGAAGTTTTTTGAAGAGGGAGCCGATGATTAGATACTTCAGGAAGATAGCGACTTTAAATACCGAAGTTGTTTGTGCACCGCCTGGGAGCTCAAAAATAGCATCACCTTAGATTGGCCGTCTCGAGATGCGAATCCAAAATAAAAAAATGTCTAGGCGTTTATGAAGAGGATGTTTCAGAGAAAACATTATATATATATATATATATATATATATAAAATATGAAACAGTTATGCTATCTAACAAGTTCGATCAAATATGGAGATCGCTGTCTCAGTTAGAAAACTAGTTGAAAACGTGTCCAAACATTATCAGACTATAATGAACATATAATGAACAATGAAGATTGGATATGTTAGATAATGATGAAATAGATCATTGAATTTACTTTAAAATGGTATACATTTTTTTTTTATTTTCATAAACCATAAACAGATGTGGTGTATATGCTCTTATGGAACAGATTATAATTACCTGTCTTCCTGTCCCGTTAAATATAAATAGGGAAAACAACAAAAATAAGAACTAAATTTCTTCTGTTTTATATTTGTAAATTTTGTGTTTTATTTTTGAGAATATGAATTACACAATTGGTCGTCCAGCATGGCTCTAGTAATTAAGTTCGATGTACGCAGTCTCAGTTTTATGTGTAAGATTTCTTTCAATACATGTATGCCTTTCCCCAATATGAAAAACGATGTTATATTAAGGAAAATTGTTTATTAAAATTTTTATATTTTTTTGTTTTGTATTTTTGTATAGTCTTGTATTAATATAAAAAGACACTGTAAATGTTTCCATTTGTAATGTACAAATCTGTAGAGGATACAGAAGGCGTCAAATGCTAAATAATAGACATAATTTTGATAGACACAGACGTAAGTTTGTGTACAAAGAAGACAATTATTAAGTAAAAATTTGTAGGAATATTTCCGAACAAACTTATGTATAAAGAAGTTACATCTTATCTTATCTTTACATACACATATAGAAGGCGTTTTTTTATTCGACGTCAACCTGCTTCGATTTTTTCTTTTTCTTCTTTTTTTGCAATGACGTATTTACTTCACCGTTTTCAATGTGTCCATTTTCTTGGCTATTTTCAAGCATATCGTGTTTTCTCTTTTTATTTTTCTTTTTCTTCTCAGCTTCTTTTTGCTGAGCAATTAACACTTGTGCCGTTTCCTCCAGTGCCTCTCTCATCACATCCAGATTTTTCTTGGGTTCCTTGCCAGTTGTGAAGAAGTCTAGTCTGTCTTCTACTTGCTGCCGTAATTTTTCACCAAATATCTTTGTCGGTATTTCCGCGAAACAATCGATTCTAGAAGCAATGGAACATTTATTCGCCAGGTATCTCGCAATTCTACCCTTATTTTTAGTGCCGGCACGACCGATAAATGTAGAGTGAAACAAGAGTCCATATTTCGGAGTATTCGACTTTCCACGGCTTTTCAACGCTCTAAACAAGGCTTTTTCCGCTCCCAATATTTGAACGGTAGAGGCCGGTGCCTTCGCTAAATTAGTGAGCGATCCGGCATGTGCTATTAATCTGGCGCCGACTTGATCTCCGATCAAAGTAGCTAGATTTGGTGCTACTCCTATCATTTTCGACGTTAAATATTCGGCCATCTTTTTCCTATACTCTCCCAATGCAATAACGCGTCCAGCGAAGATCTCAACGTTCATTAAATCAACTGGACTTATGTCCATTCCCATGGATGACTTGGCCGCGTTGACAATGGCCTCAGCTCTTGAACTGTCCATGACAGCTTCTTCTAACATTGTTATCTTTTCATTCGTTAATTCCTTCCTGTTTTTTAATATTTGTGCGACTTTTGCGTACATATAATTCTCCGGAACTATCTTTGCAAGTTCTGGATAGTGATAACTGTACCATTCTCTAAAATAAAAATGAAAAAGTTATCTTCAAATATCCTTCAAAACTTTTTTATTTTTGGTATATTCAAAGAATATACTATACATACCGCATACGCATGCTGAATGTGTTGATATCTTTGTCTAGCTGATCCAGTAAAGCTATACTCTGAATGATCATGTTGTCTACTCGGTTTACATTGAATTTAACTTTTGCTCTCGAGTAACTATGTCCAAGACCTCGTTGCGCAATCACAGAATTCTGGGAAGTAAAGCCTTTCACCATATTATGAAAATGGAACCTTATTCCCCTCATGATTTCAGGAATGACATTGACATAGTCGCACTTTATACCCAAGGCTTCAGTGATACTGGCACCGAGTTTAGGATCTGCGACACCGAGAATAACGTCTTGTTTGGCGAATCCGCCGAAGCTGGAATCTAGGAAGAGCTTCAGATCATCCGAAATGATTCCTTCGGAAATATTGTTGATATTTTCCAGGGCGGACAATGCTGTCTTGAAGGGGGAAAATCCGACGAGGCTTACGACGCTACGGAAACGCGATAGATCTGTTACCGACTCTTCCACCTGAGGTAACAGCATTCCAATCTCTTCAAACTCTTTAACGCGAAATATGGCATACCCAGCGGCATGTTCAAATAGAATGAAAAGCTTCGACTGTAAAGTAACCAATTTAATTAGTATTATATATAATAATAATAATATTCTATAAGTAAAAACATTACAATTGTCTTTTTATTTCGATATAAATTTTAAACTTCTTTAATCTACAAGTTTTAGTTTCTAGTTGAGTCCTTGCTATGCTTATTATCATTATTTCCATTATTGAATTATTATATTTTCAAAACAAAATAATATCGCGCGGCAATGCAATCTGCTCTGATTGGAGGTTAACATCAAGATTTGTAAATAATTATAATCGTCCATAAAATAATTATATGCAAAATGAAGCTTGTATTACGCTTTGAAAAATATTGATTTCGCCTTCAGGTCTAAAGATATTGTTCGTCCTCAAAACTGAACAAATTGCGACGCTTGCGTATCACCACGTTCTATTCTCGGCACGATTGTTAAGTAGAGAAAATAAAAATTCACAATTATCATTATTGTAATTCACTATTGTAATTTAATTCGGCAATCGTCGCTTACCATCTTTCAAAAATTATCTATTTTTTTATTTTGTCTGCACTGCTCGGAAAGGTTTTTCAACACATGTGAACGTGAACTCTCGACGAGGTCCGACATTCGACCGTGCGTGTCGCGTGCACTGGATATAAGTGGATGTCGGCGGATGCAGTGTTCGGATATCGGATTTTTCGCTCATGCGCAGTAAATTCAACATCAGTGAAGTATTAACTTTCAAGAAGTAAAAGTATTAATGAATATCCTTGTCAATCTGTCCTAAATATTTCAAAATTTTAAGAAATTAATTAGAAATATAAAGTATAAAATAAAATATACATACACACACAAACATGTATGTATGCGTACAAGATTGTATATGTGTGTATGTATGTCTCTAAATGAGAGTTTAATAATCTACACGATATAAAAATATAATATTAAAAAGGAATAAAGTAAAGAAGAGATAATATCAAAGGCTATGGCACATAAAACTTAAACAGTAAGGACCAATTTCGGGCCAATTTCACCAACGTCGGTTAGACTAACCAACGGTTAATTCCAATGGAATTATCCAATCGCATTTGTCTTTGACCAGAATGAACCAATCACAGTTGACACTTTAATACTAAGCTGCTTTTTCTGCTGAACGCAGCCAAGAATTTAAGGCAAAATGACTGCGTTCAGCAGAGAAAGCAGCTTAGTGAGCGCTTCGCACTGATTGGATTATATTTTTAGATCTATAAGAATAGTCCTATCTCAATTTAGATCTAAAAGTATAATCCAATCAGCGTAGAGCGCTTACTAAAGTCCATATCAGACTACAGATTGAGATTGAGTTTGGATTGGAATTTGACCAATCGAAAGAAAGAAAATCAATCTGGAGTTTAGTGAATGTCGCTCTGATTGGTTAAATTTCA
This sequence comes from Cephalotes varians, assembly GCA_037157785.1. NCBI lineage: Eukaryota > Metazoa > Arthropoda > Insecta > Hymenoptera > Formicidae > Cephalotes > Cephalotes varians. The sequence continues at coordinate 445,315 of JANQDE010000051.1, read as the reverse complement.
ATCTAATCTCAATCTCAATCTCCAGTCTGATACGAGCATAAGCTGCTTTCTCTGCTGAACGCAGCCATTGGTTGACTGATTCGCTTACCGCTTAAAGTCAACGGCACACGATGCTTGTTTTCCTGCTGGATTGCTTGCGTTTTGTAAATTACTAAAATTGCACCAAACGGAAGGCAGAATTTCTAGTAATTTACTAAAAGTATTTTACTAAAACGCAAGCAATCCAGCAGAAAAACAAGCATCGTGTGTCGCTTAGGGCCAATTTCACCAACGTCGGTTAAGCTAACCGATGGTTAAAGTGTCAATCGTGATTGGTTTATTCTGATCAAAGACAAATGTGATTGGACAATTCCATTGGAATTAACCGTCGGTTAATCTAACCGACGTTGGTGAAATTGGCCCTTAAAAGATTAAACTTTTTTTAATTTCAGTGCGCTGTAACGTGAGTATAACGCGCGGCAAAAAGAACACGCGTTTGATTGGCGGAACACGCGCTATGACGCATTACGGCATTAACGACGCTTTTCAACGCATGGATGGAAATTGAGTTAGCCTACCTCGCGAATTTTGATTTTTAAACATAATCGTATCAAGAGACAATTTGATGATCTCTACCGAAACTGCATTCTGCTCAAGCAGCGCGAATATATATTTGAAGAAAATAATAAATTTTTGAAAACAGAAACTTTAAAATTAAAAAAATAAGATTTAAAGTTTCTGACGAAACTAGCCGCTATATGATGTCATATATTCTTTTTTGTATTTTAATTTATATCTTGTAAAATTATTAATCATAACAGCTCCATGAGCGGAGACCGGACCACCCAAAAGTCAAGAAGACGAGAAGATGCTCTCTGCTAGAGTTTTGCGAACGACGAATTCTACTCGGCAATTCGTGCATTGGCTGACGTAGCTATAAAAACAAAACAAAATTATTATCAAATTATTATCTAATTGTGATTATTTAACATTATACGCGTCGCTAAGAAATTGGAATCATTTCAGATCAATTTCAGATCTCTTGTTATTTCACAATCTGCGCTAAATTTAATTGCACAATCAAATTCATATGTTCAATGATTACATGAATGAACATCGTGAACTCTTTCGTTTAAACGTTGAAACGTTTTCACTCGATTGTTTCTTTTGTTTTTTAGCGAATGTCGTTTCTTCAAGGTACGTTCCACTTGGCGCTCGCGGCCATCAGTTTGTCCTTGTTTAACATTCGATAAACAACAATAATGAAATGATTCCAAGAGCGTTGCGAGCGTCAAGTGGAACGCAACCTTAGTGAATATCGTTTCACGTTCGTGAGTTTCATTTCATTCTACTCAATGCGTAGATTATCTCATTGTATTTCCCGTCGATAAGCCACGCTCGCCTTCTCGCGGATCGGATTGGCTCGAGGTATTCGAACCGAACGTGAAAAGGCGGGAAGCCCGTTCGGGCGGGCGCGCAGCTGCGCGCCCCCTTCCCCGCCACTCGGCGAGGCGCGCTTGGCTGATCCGCGCGCGAAACGTCAAGTTGGCAACGACGGATCGGCGTGCCGCTCTACCGCCGTTGGGCTTCCGGCCGTGCAGTACGTACGGCGGCGAGGTGCTGCGAAGCGTGTACGCCGTTGAATCGTGTCGCGTGGACGGCGGTCGGACGCACCGTCGGGCAAACGCTTGCCGCGCGTTATCTTTGTTATGAGATTGTCACGAAGCGCCGGGAGATTCGCTGCGCGGTTGCGTCACGCGAAACGCCGATCGGCGATCGGACGCGGCACCTCGGTGCTGGTCCATCCTCTCGTGCCACTTGGCGTGCGTCGCGCGTGAGAGCGAGAGAGAGAGGGAGAGGGAGAGAGAGAGCGTAAGTCGTCCGCGGCTTCGATCTTCGCGGCGCGTCGGGAAGACGCGGAGGAAGGAGGAAGAAGAAGACAGAGAGGATCGTCGCGGTCGCGATCGCCATCGCCGTCGAGATGCCGCTTCTACGCAAGCAGCCGTTCCAGCGGCTTCACGTCTCCTCCGACTTCAGGGACGACGACGAGGTGTACCACTGCGAGGTTACGAACGAGATATTTAAGAACTACAAGTGAGTTTCGCGGGGGAACGCGGGGAGCATGACGGCGGAGAGATTTGGGATTCCGACCGCGATTACCCGAGTCCCGTTCGATCTTCGCCGAGATCGTCGCCCGCGTCGACGGCGTTTCGCATCGTCGTGCGACGATCGCGTTCGCGGAAGATCGCTGCTGAAATTATGTTAAAACGCGATCGCATGTTTATCATGGGTCTTGCATTACCGCGCGAATAATACGCCAATTGTCCGTTCGAGCTGAATTGCATAAAAACTGATATAATCTTGCTATAAGATTAGACGGAAGCGCCTGTCTTGAAACCTACTCGGAATGAAATTTGCGAGACATCGAAAGTCCGTTCGCATATCCACCACGTGAATAATTAGTCGCCGATTAAGTTAGTCGAAATTGGTTGGTCAAAATCATCCTAGCTCAATTCCATTCGAAAAATTGTACATTCAATTTTACGCTAAGTTTTCTTCTTTTTTTGAGAATGCGATAATGTATCGAAATAGTCAAAAATGTGAAAATGCGACTGAACAGAGAAGCTTTAACGTCCGCTTTTTGCGATCGCTGCGTTACGTTGACAGCTTCATTAATGATTTTTTTTTTAAATGTCTTTATAAATTTGAGAACATCTTTTGATGTAACAACGTGTTATCGTTTTACCTCAAATGAAATTTTTTGAAATCGCAAGTGTTTCCTATTCGAATAAGAATCTAAACTTCCTATTCAATTAAGTAGAAGCATTGTACTTAATGACATGTTAAAAATTTACACTTCATTACGTATCATTTGGATTAACGATCGTTGTACAATAATTAATGAATAAAGATGAATCATTATTTCTTTTAGTGTGAAATATTTAGCTTTTATAAATATTAAATAAATTTGTAATCAAATATGTGTCTCTTACATACTAATTTATAAGTTAAATAAATTTTACTATTTGTTATTGTTATGTTACTGTTATATATACTTAAACATAATTGATATAATTTCTATATTATTATAATTTTATATATATATATATATGTATATATAATAATATATGTATGTAAATAATCTGAAATTTTGTTGAATGTGCATCCAAGTAAACTTAATTTTATACACACGCGCACAAAACATAAAGTTATTAACTTGATTTAATTTATTCATATTTGTTAAAACTTATATGTACATTTTGGAGATACATAATATTTATAAGATACATAATTTAATAAGTTAAAAATTGATTTAAAATAAATATATATATATATATATATAATATTTTATGTAAGTTATATTGCATAAACATTATGTATTTTCTGTTACAGTGAATTTTGCGAGCGAATTATCTTGTGTAACTCTCTTATATGGTCATGTAGCATCACAGGTAAGACCAATATGACATTTGAGGAAGCTTTACAATGCGAAGAAAACGCAAAGAGAAGTTTGAAAGAATTTCCAATGGAGGTATTGTATAATTTTTTTTATGTAATCTATATTATATTAATATGTATATTCTTGTAAAACGTTCCATATTTTTTAGCTGCGAATTCCTATACTATATCTTGCTAGCAAAACAAATAGGTCTTCTTTCAACGAGATGATCGAAGACGTTTATCAGTTTGCTAGAGATCGCTATTTTGTAGGAGAAATGATAGAGGCTAGTTTTACTGAAGATGCTTGGTGTAATTGCCATGTTCTTCAAGTTATTGTACCTACAGAACAACAAGTTAAGGCATATATGAATGAAAATGGCAGGTAAATATTGAATTCTGTTAAATCATTTTATTAGCTTTTTATTTTATTAGATCTATTCTATTCTGTGCTGTTATTTCAGAAGTCTACAAGAACATTATTATCATCCACCAGCAAAATTATTTCGATATGAGGTAGAGCAGTTAGATTCTGGAGATTCCGACATCAGTCAGATTATGATAGTAGAAGCATCTCAGATCAGAAGACGAAAGCAACATTACAGCAGAGATCGTAATAAGATATTTCTTCGTCAACTCTGTGAACAAAATGATAATGGTATATGGGTTGTAAAGGTTAATATAAAAAAATTATGAATATTTAAAGATGTTTATGTTGTTATAATATTACTGTTTAATTTATTGTTATATAGGAAAGCGTTTTGGAAAAATATGGAATTAACAAAGTACGTTTTGATACCATATTTGCTGGAACACTTCCAGATTTTACAGTGCGTGTAAAGAAATCCGTTAAGCAAAAACAAGAATCCATAGATAAATTTCTTACCTCGAATGTGTCAAAACAAAAAACAGAGAAAATGGATCCTTTGAAAAAAGTGAATGATACTAGTGTGGTGAAGAAATTTCGTAAGCCAAGGTAAAAACTATTTGTTAAAGTTTTATAAAAAAATCCAATATATTTTTTTAATATCTTCGAAATATTTTATTAATAGAATGAATGGTAAATTCAAAGAGGAACTTAAAGCAAAAGCTTTGGAAGAGAAAGCAAAACGTAAAGAAGAAAGGGTATTAAAGATCGAGCATAAAAAGGAGAAAAAACAAAAGTTAGCTGCCTTAGCTGCATATATGAAACAGTGGAACAAACCGAGAGAAGATCTCGAGTGTGAAGATCTTAGTCCTATTCCTGAATCCACTATTATTAAGTGCAACATACCAAACGAGAAGTTTGGAGATTTCGCTATGATACTGGAGTTTTTTCAATTTTTTAATGAAGAATTGGAAGTGTCTGTATATTTTCCAGGAGGTTTTAATTTGGAATTGTTGGAGAAGGCATTATTGACCAAAGAAGCATCCGGTCCATGGAGTGATCTTCTACAATTGTTATTGTCAAATATATTTAAATACCAAGCTGGAGAGGACAATGAAATTGATGCGCAAGCATCTACTTTATTGGATGACATTAGTGCTTACGAAGATGCATCATCAATGGCAAAAGCCATTAAGCTTGCTACGATGGCTTCTAGATGGTGTCCTACTTATCAGGGATGTAAATTATCAGAACTTACATTGGATCATGTAACTCTAAGCGAAATTTTGAGACAACATTTATTAAGCTCCGGAGGACGTATAAGCGAAGCCGCTTCGAAATGGCGATATTCTCAAAAAGGTATGCATGATTTATTATTTAATATCAATATATTTTCTATAAAAATACTTTGTTACAGGTGGTTATACTAATTTTGATGAACCAGCTCTCCTTTTGAGACTAAATGAAAGTTATCTTTTGAGATTATTGGGCCACCGAAATGTCTGTGAGCTTGATTTAGACGACAAAATAAAAATCGTTACATGTCTGATTAATCAATTGCTTACCTTTGCATCGATACGTGATGCAATCGAGGAGCATTATGATAAATTGCATCAAGCGAAAAAAGAATTAAAGTTGTTCTTGCTTGCTGAACAGAAAAAAGAGAAAGAGGAGAAAGAAAGAATGCGAGAACGTGAAAAAGAAGGAAAACTTGAGGAAGAAGAACCGAGACCGAAAAAAATCACGCGTGGCAATTACGAAGAAGAAAAGAAAAAGGAAGAGTATGAAAATAAACTGAAGGAACTGCAACAAGCGTCACGGGATGATAAGATGATGCTCTATTTAGGTGCAGATAGAGCTCATCGCAGATATTGGAGATTTGTATCTATACCAGGTACGTTTCTACATTTTTGTTTCTATAAAATGTTAAATATCTAAAACAAAGAAAAACTCAATATTTTTTTTTCTTATTATTAACTCGATCAAATATATATCATTTGTTGGATTTAAAAATATCAATTTATCATGTTTGTGTTTTTTTTTCATTTGGCATAATCTTTTTACTTCAATATTTAAAAAAAATTGTTTTAATAAGATAGTGATATGTTAATCAATGTTTTTTAAGTTTCTATTTTATGAAACTGCATTTTACATAATTTTATCAGTCTAAATGTTATATATATATTTATGTTAAATGTTTTATATATATATATATATATATTTATATACATTTTGATATTTAGACTAATAAAATTGTATGAAATGCAATTTCATAAAATAGAAACTTAAAAAACATTGATTAACATATCACTATCTTATTAAAACAATTTTTTTTTAAATATTGAAGTAAAAAGATTATGCCAAATGAAAAGAAAAACACAAACATAAATTGATAAAGTGATGTTTTTAAATTTGTGATATAACATTTTTAAATCTAAAAAGTGATATATATTTAATCGAATTAATAAGAAAATGTACACACACACACACACACACATTTTATCATTTATATGTATATATATTGATATACCTTAAATAAAACGTACATTGCATTTATTTGATTATGCTTTAATAATAATTGTATATGAAAGTATATGTTATATTATTATAATTATTATAATTATGAAAGCATGATGTCAAATAAAGTATAATAACTTAAAAAGTAATTAAGAAAAAAATTAAAACATTTAATTTTTTTATTCTCAGTATTTTATTCTCAATATTTACAGAATTTTTAATAAAAGTTTATAACCTTTTTTATACAAATAAACGTTATCATTTTAATTAATTTTTCTCAATTGATCTTTTTTATTATAGGATTATTTGTAGAAAATGATGAACGTTGGCCTGGAAATTGTCTTCCTGAAGGTACTCCACATCATCCAGAGTTGCAAGACAAAGAAGCAACCTATGCGTATCTAAAAAATAAATTTGAGGACGAGTTTAGTGATAAAGAAAATAGTTATAAAAAATTGAAGAAATCACCCAAGAAGCTTCTTTCCTTGGATAAAAATGGTGTTAAATCACCACGGAAAGATTCAAGCTCTCGGAAGGAATTTAAACAGGATCTCACCAACATTAAAAAAAGTTTGGTACTGTGTACAGGAGACAAAGATTGTCCTGTTCATTGTAAGAGATCATTGATAAAATGGAGCTTTTATGGGAATCAAGAGGATATTCAAACATTAATAGATAGTTTAAGCACAAGGGGTATCAGGGAGAGCGAACTTAGAAATAATCTTTTACAAGAGATGGACAATTTGCTTCTCGTTATCGATGAATGTCCTAAACACAGACTAAATCCTGAAATTGTAAGTATATATTTTTGTATATTTATTAAAGCTGCATGTATACTATACATATAACTATGCATAGTGGTAAAAGGATGAAAAGTAAATGGATATCTGTATATAGTTTTCAGACTCCAATAAAGGGCAAATCAATAAGGCAATTAAGAAAAATAAATATGAAAACGCAAACTTGAATTTTCCTCCTGATATGTCGATCGATGATGTAATGGAACTGACTTTGAGAGATCACATTTTGGATTTTGAAGACAAGATCAATGCAGGTTGTCTAGGCTGTCTTAAGATTATCGATCGTGCCTCTTGGAGAAATGCGATCAATCAGAGAAGTTATGATAAACAGTGTGACAAATTAATGTGTGCTGGTAGTGAGATAGATATAGATACACCACCTAATACTCTAATAGATAAGATAAAGAGCGAATTTAAACACAGTAGACCCGGTACTCCTGACTCCGAGGTTGGAAGTATTAACATAAAGACTTATAAGGATCCAGGAATGTATTTAGGTTTACCCGGTGACGATGAAATGATACCTGATCAAAGGCAACAGGCAACTATCAAACAACTAGCTTGTGCCATTTTGCAGTTGTCTCACGCTATAGAACAGAGGTACTTACAGAGACCACTGGGACCTGATCAAAAGGATAAAAAATGGTCAGGCGAAGAAGCACGAGAGAGATGGGAACAATCATTGATAGCGTCTACGAACTGGTCTCAATTGTTCGTTCACTTAAGTACCTTGCACAATAGTGTCGCGTGGGACAGAAGCGCATTAAACGCTCAGTGTCGTATATGTCGAAGGCGTAGAGATGCGGAGAACATGTTGCTTTGCGATGGATGCAACAGGGGACACCATCTCTATTGTCTGAAACCGAAACTTACTGTAATTAATATAATTCATTATACTGACGTTTCGAATAGTGATCGACTGAACTAACATTAATATTTCCTTGTTATTTTCCATATGCAGGCTGTACCACCAGGAGATTGGTTTTGTACAGCATGTAGACCGCCGGAGATAAAACCCAAAGAAAAAACTCAAAAGCGGAAAAGATTCGAGGATGAAATAGAGGAAGAAACAATATTGACCAAAGAGACGCGACACAATCGCGCGAAGCGCGTACCCCACAGCGATGACGAGGACGACCAAGAAGACGATCAAGATGATGATGATGAAGAAGAAAGTGAAGAAGATATGTAAGTTATCTTTTCGTAGCATAAAAATTTTATATTATCTTAATTATATTACTATTAATGTTTTTTTTGTCGTTTTAGAAACATACGACTAGAAAACTTATGCACATCTTGTAAAAGTGGTGGAAAGTTGATTGTTTGCGACACATGTTCAAATCGTTATCATTTAGAGTGCATAAAACCACCGTTGTCGAGAGCCCCTAGAGGAAGATGGTCTTGCATCAAATGCAAGGGTAAAAGAAGAAAAATAACAAAAGGTAATGGAGAAATAATAACGGAAAAATAAGCGAAAATGTCTTAAGGTTATTTTTCTGTTATGTTATAATTCAAGAGAAAGTTTCCGCGTTTAATGTAGATTAAAATTATAGAGGTATAGACAAATTGTTACAAGAATATTATAAGAAAATTTCTAGCGTCAAAATTATGTTGATAGTGAGGGGGCGCGAAAGGGAAAGAGACAAGGAGAGGTTGTGCGCAGCAGCAGCACGCTCTCGCATCCATGGCTTTGCCAAGAGCCTCCTCACTACAGAATCTACAGACTGGGACGGTCTGTATCGTATCCCTTTCTTACTGTGTATATATATATATTTATATATATATAGCATCATGGTCATCCTTTTTTTTCTTTTTTGAAAAGCACTGCACATTAAAAAAATAGTTCTGTTAGGAGTCGACTAAAAATAGGGTCTGTTCATCATTAACATTTCTTAAAACCGCTGCATTAAAAGTTTTAGTTGTAATCATAAGGCCAAAAGTCGTACAATCATAATCAAGCAATGTAATAAGAATATTTAATTGTAATTGTAATTTGCTACGACCTTACAGTTACGATTAAAATTTTTTCACGTGCAATGAATTTAATAATTTTTATTTTTAGTTATTTCATTAAATGTGTTTCTGCATTGTTTTCGACACTTATGTTTTCAGCAAAATTGTATTTCTCTTTATATAATATTATCTAGACAAGGAAAATCTATATAAATTAATATAATAAATCTGATAAATAAATAATTATTGTATGAACTTTGATACAAAATCTTGACTAATTTTATTAATTTTACAAATGTTGATTTTTTCTTTTTCATTGAAATATATAAATCTTTTCTTATATAGAATAATATTATAGAAAATTGAATACTTTAACTCTCTCTCAAAATAAAATACAGCATGATATATGCACACACGCACATGTATAATCTTGTTTTATTTTTGAATAAAATTATTATGGAACTTATTATGGACAGACTCTAGCATTGCATCTCATCATGTAAATGCTTAATATATCTTATCATCTTGGCAATAAAATTTGTAAATTATTGCTAATCCATGTGTATGTATATCACATGAATATCTCATCGATAGAGCTTTAGTTTTTAGTATAGACTTCAAATAATTAGTAAATAATTCCAAATTGAAATAATAAAACGTGATGCCAATATGAAAATTTTTGGTGTACAGATAGCAGTGCTTCGGATGACACTGAACCGAGACAAACGCGGCGTGCGACGAAAAGAGCCGCCGAGATGGAACACGGAGACAAGAATTCGATTAAGGGATCTATGGCTAGATTACAGGAATTATTGACCGAAGTCTGGCATCATAGAGATTCATGGCCGTTTTTGTCACCCGTTAAAAAGGACGAGGTTCCAGATTATCATGACATCATCTCTAATCCGATGGATTTTGGAACTATCAAATATAAACTTGGTAATGGTGACTACGAAACACTAAATGAATTCTTTAGCGATTGCCAATTGGTCTTTGAAAATTGTGGATTATACAACAAGGAACATAGTACTGTGTACAAGTAGGTATCAACATTATCGTTAACTATTTCATGTAAGTTCGGATGCCAGAGATTACAATGGTAATTAGTAATAATTTATATATTTCACCTACATTATTAACAATAACAATACACACGCTCGCACACACAGATTTTAATTGACATCATATTACTAACACGTAATAAATTAACATCTCTGTTATTTTTTTGCATTATTTACTAACTTTGACTTGAAGTATGCTTTGACTATAATAAATCGTTAATGTATCCGTTAAGTGTGGTTTGGGTTAGGAAATAGATAGAATATTACAAATACAAAATATAACAAATATAAACACATTTAGGATAACCATAATTGCGGTAAGGTAACATTATTATAACATAAAAAGCTGGTCTAGATGTTATAGATAAATGTGATTGACTATTTTATGTTTGCTTAATCGAAGGATTCGAACGCGTTAATTCATCTGTAACTTTTAATACAAATAAGTTTCACTGTTGTTGACGTAAGTAATCTTTGGCCTCCGAACCAATTTAGGAATGTGCATGTAAGAGGCGAGGCTATGTCTTGTTAAAAATAGTTACGTGTATAGTGCAGGGATGCGATTACGCAAGTACTTCGAGAAACGCTGCAAGGAATTAGATTTGAGTCCCAACGAGGCACTTTTTCAAGAAGAGACCAAGATTAAGAGGCCGAGATTGAACAGCGATTATGTCGAAGAAAACGGTGCATCGGAAAGTGAGGATGACGAGAGGGAAACGCAGAAGAGAAGATAGAATAAAGATTAGATACATAATACATATATTTCATTACGATACATACTCATAAAATTTAAATCTAAAGCCGCTCATATTTTATATATTTTGAACTCAACATATATGTAGATTTGTATACCGATATTGAGCGGTTGAAGGATTCTGTATGTAGCTCAAGACGTTTGTAAATTATATACTTTGATTCTTTCGACAGAGTAATATAAAATTACACCAACAATTCACGGAATAGTACAATTATGAGAATTATTCTACAGAATCACTGACGCAAATATACGAAAATTTTTTTTATTCTACCGTCGATTTCTTCGAGGCTTCTTGTAATACAGACGTACGTACGCAGTATTATTTACAGAAGTGCATAGCCGCACATATACTTTTAGATGTATCTCGCACGCATAGAGCTTATACAGCTGATTAGTTTCCATTTGCTTCAACACAAGAAGCACTATTTTCTCTAAAGATGTAAACAAGAAGAGATGCTTGATATATTCGCGCATCGATCAATTATTTATTACTTTAATATTATTCATGTAAAGCGGCAACCTATATATACTCATTGCCGTAGTTATATTAAGAATCGTATACATGATAAATCTATAAATTTTGCTTTTCTCGAGATCGTCTGTACGCGAGCTTTAATGATAGAATACGAGCACAGCTTTCAAAAAAAAAAAAGAACAAAAGAGCATACATTGCGTCATTTATAAAAGTTTGTTTATAGATCCAGACAATAAAATTGGATACTTTTGTACTGCGTGTTCTGTGTACTGTTACGAACTGAAGAACTCATTTCGAGTATTCTGTAATACCCGTGTAAATTTATATTTTGTCAATAGTACTTATCTCTTTTGCATATTTAGTTTATTTTCAACATTTTTCAATTTCAGGTTAGATTTATATGACAACCATGGTACAAAATTGTATTATGCAATAATCGCAAAAAAGCGTTCTTTTTAGTCATGTATATTTTATACGAATATTTTAATAACTTAAACCTTCAAATAGATTTTTTTTTTAACAAGTCTTCTGCCTCCATAAATTATTTCACATATGCAATTAAAGATTTATTTCATCTAATTGGACAAAGAAAAGATTACAGATTTCTTTTCTTTTACACATGTTTATTTTAACATATAATTCTCTAACGATTGTATCTCTAATGATGGCTTCCTGGAGTACCATGGAACGTTTCCCGATGGATTTTCTCCCATTTTGCAACGTTCTCAGGAGAATATGCTGAAAAAAACAGGTAGTAGATGATTAAATCAGACAATGTCAAGACAAGCGAAATTACATAAAACTTACATAATTTTTGAATTTGATAAAATATGGGCAGCGTTGCGAGTGTGCCGAATATCATATATTTAAACAACCAACTGTGTTGTAAGTAATATTTATATGGAAATTGAGCAATCTTCGCAGTTAAAGTATATGGATACTTCATAGGTCGAAATCCATCTTGCGACATGTTGATTGCCTGTAATAAACAAATTGACTGTAACTAACTTATTTGCAATAATGTAAATGACAACAGCAGAACAGATTTGTGCAAAAATCTCAAAATGATCACAAAAGCATCAAGTTCAAGTGTTAAGTACATCAAGTGTCAAAGTACTTGTGTCGATAACCTATAAAAATTATGCAAAAAATCTTTTTGTTATGTGTATATATATATATATTTTTTTTTTCAAATCAACGATTAGAGATTATATATAAGTCATTATTAATATGAATAAAATGAGTTTGGAACAGTATAATTTATATTGATCAATTACAGCTTCTCGAAGAAAGAAAATGACATATACGTGATGATTGAATCTCGCTTCAACAATTATTATAAATTACAAAAAGAAACAGTTATCGTACACTTTACGCTTTTTTTAACCTTATGTTTGATAAGAATTTTAAGTTACCCACTATTTCGGATTTGTGATATTTGACAATAACGTGAATTATATAATATATTTATCAGAGATTCCTCCTTCGAATCGTAAGCGCAGGCTGCAGCATAGATAAGAAACGGTGGAGCATAAAACGGATTTTCAATTATCTAAAGGCCAAATCACACTAGCGATTGCCGAATGGATTGCGATTGAGAGAACGGTTCATTTGGACATGATGCAACAGCCACTCACGGCGACCGGTTAGAGTTTTTCCCTTGGATCAACCAATCAAATATTTTTATTTTAATTGGCCAATTGCAACCCTCTCGCTTTTTCTTGCTATTTACCTCCATTTTTCAACAATCGGCGCTCAGTGTCAAAGCGCCGGTATTTGCATGAGGATCAGAAACAATTACCAGCTCTTTTTTTATATGAGCATTAAACTGGTTCTAAATTAGGCGCAAGACGATCACAAGCGTCTTGCGGCAGCCAATTGGAGACGTTTTAAAATTTTAAAATTTAGGCTACTACTCTGGTATGTTTATTGCATGTGCAGGAGTAACATGGCGGCACTTCATATTCCCGCCAAATTTGATTACTCATTTTCATATCCATTTATTAATCGACGTAAAAAATTAATATTTTTCTAAAAAATTTTTAAGTTTCATATAATTGCAGACTTTTTTTCTTTCCAGATGAGAAAAGCATGAATTCAGTGAATGTACAATAAAAACTACTTATAAACTGTGAAATATTCAACTTTATTCGACAATCGTTTGCAGTAACCCAATACATCACCAATTGAGCTCGTAATTACTTTCTTTTTTTCTAATATCAGATTTTTTGTTTTCGTAACAACAGCGTAATTCGTCATTCTCTCGAAATTTTGTACAGTCGCGTTTTCATATTTACTCATCAGGCCCGAATTAGTTTATTCTTGATTTCTCTTTACCCTTCAGTTTTCATTCCGATAATTTGGTCAAACTATAATCTTATATCTAACTCAGTCCCGAATAATACAGAAGTTTGACTGTAATATCAACATGTAACAAAGCTTGAATGAAATCTACATATGTCACAGGTAGGATGCCTGTAAAAGTTAATTATTGTTTGTAACAATTTTTATTTCATCAAAGCGTGTACCACTGCTTTGGCATTCAATGATTTCAGATCGGTATAAGTTTGACCGGTTCCAACAAAAACAATAGGTTGACCAGTGATGTATGTCATTGTGATAGCTGCGCCGACCTGCAAATAATGTCCATAAGAAACGATTGTAAATATTGCAAAAAACAAAGGAAAACATATTTTTTTATGCATACGTAGTCTAGTATTATAAATATATGTTAATATATTTATAACACACGCTACAATGTGTGTGTGTGTGTGTTCTATATATAAAATACATAAAATGAGATTCAACAAAAATCTATATGTAATTTTATATAATTTTGCAAGATAAATATCAATCAATTCTTAATTGTAAATTCATATTTCAGGGATCAAGAACTTCAGAGATTTTTACAAAAAAAGAAATATGTAATAGATATATACAAAAAAATTACCTTATCGTCAATCGTATCAAATTTCGTCAACACGATACCGTCAATAATATGAGGATTGGCAGATTGACTGTAGTCAGCCAAGGCCTGATTGAATTTCACTAACTGATCGACAGCCTCATTGCCAACGAGAGCTTCCCCCACGAATAATACCAAGTCTGGTTCGTTTACTTTAATTAGCTTTGCTAGAGCTCGCATCAACGGTTCATTATCCTGCATTCTACCGGCAGTGTCAACCAGGACAACATCGATCCTAGAGTCCTTCGCAAAGCGTATCGCCTCCATGGCGATACCAGCGGCATCCTTACCATAACCCTTCTCATATAGCTGTACCATCGACTGATTCCCATGCTTTTCTGGTGGATGTAGAGCATTTAAATGTCGCATGTGTGTTCTCAGTTGTTCGACAGCTCCAGCTCTGAATCATTAAATTATTATCATTATCATTATAGGCTATCAGTTATTAAAAAATATACATTAACTTGTTAGAATTTATATTATATAGAAGTTATTATTTATATTATACGAGGCACAAAAGGTATAACAATTAATATCTCAGAAAATATTTGTTTTAAAAATAAAATGTTTAAAATAAAAGAAATGTATGTGTGAACATGTGTAAAAAAAATACATAAGAGTATTGTATTTCAAGAGACATTTATGAGATAATATTCATTTATACCTGAATGTATCGCATGCGGCTATCAATACGCGGAAATTATTTTCTATTAACCAGAAACAAATTTTTGCCAGATTCGTCGACTTGCCGACTCCATTGACGCCACAGAAAGTCATCACATAAGGCCTGTTACTTTTTTTCGCTTCTAAAGCGTCTCGTAGAATGTCGATTCTCCTCTTGGGCGACAATATCTGTACTAGAGCGTCCGTTAAAGTGGCCTTCACAGTATTTGCTACACTGTCGAAGGTACCAAGTATTTTTCCTTCTAGCTTTATACCGACAGAGTCACATAACTTCTGTGCGATATCTGCGGCAACATTCTTGGTGATTAGATGATCCTTCAGTTTCTCCAAAACCGGTAACATGTCTTCTTGCTTCAGGGATTTGCTGCCAACTAGACTTTTGAACATAGAGAACATGCTTGTTTTCTTCTGCACTTGCTGCTTGGATTGTTCTATTTCTTCCTGATCGGAACTATCTTCAGATTCGCTGTTCACCTCGAGGTCACGTATGCCACCTTTCATCTGTCCAACTATCTACAGAAAATAATGAAAATATAATATGATAAATCTCAATGTCTTCGGCTGAGGAACGATTTATTCAATATATTTTTTTCACATTCCGTTCATTTTATTCCCATTATATTCTTTGATTTGTTATTGTAAGAATTAATCAATTCTATATTTACTAACAGTTATATAACATTTTTTTGAATTTAATTTCCCAAAAATAAAAAATGAAAAGACAGAACTTGATTATTAATTGGAGATATTAAATTTTTTTTGACCCTTTATAACGGACCTACGGCTGTCGTCGACAAACGACAAAATGAAATATGTATTCATGTAGTTAAAGGGTTAATCAAAGAAATTTATACGATTCTTAATCTGATAAGATATAAACTAGGAAATCTTTGCAATGAATTTAATATTAAAAGAATGCAAAAGAAGAAATATTACAGCTGTATTGGCTGCCACATAGTCATCATTTTCTTCAGGTTTATCTTTAGTTCGCTCTAGTGTAGCAAGATCCTTGGTTGTGCCACCTAATTCCCAAATGCGCGGTTTCTTGCCAGCTTTCTCAGGTTTAGGACTTTTCCTAACACAATATTTGTTTTTATTATATTGTTTATTGATTAGTTTTTAAATGTTTTATATATGTATATACGTATTACTATTGATAGAAAAAGAATAGAATTCTTTTCTATAAAAATAAAATTAATATAATATAATGTATTAGATATTTGATTAAATTACAATAATTAATATTTTCTAATTCAGCTAATCGGGAAAATTATTTTTTTTAACAGATTAAGAAGAGAATATATGCTTACTGCTTGTCAGCTTTCTTCTTTTGCCCTCCCATTTTCTGAGCGAGTTTCATACGATTGGCAATCAGTATTTCTTCATCGAGTTCTCCGTTATGTTCCATTATGTTTTGCTGTTTTGGCAATTCCTGTTTTGAAACATCTTGAATTTTTGCTACAATATTAAAACAACATTTAATTTAGTAAGCATTTTATAAAATAAAATTTTAGTTAAATAAAGAAAAAAATTTTAAATAAAACTTTAATAAAATAAAGTTACATTTGTTAATCTTATTATTTTATTCATGCAATATTGTACATAATATATAATAGCACATCAGCATAAAGATTTAGTGAATGCTACTTACTATAATATTCCCCATTACAGTTATTTGCTTTCTTCTTTTTACCTATAAGCGAAGAAAAAATCCCCATTGTTTTAATATTACTCAAATCATAAGCAGAAAATTGAATAAAAATAGCTTGTAATTTTTTAAATTAAATGTTACATAAATTTGCTTACTGTTTCATACCGTAAAAATAAAACAAGCGCGCGATACTCCTACTTCTACTATACTATACTATACTTCTTTTTTTCCTGAGGATGTTGTTATTGTATAAATTTTATTTTCGTAATTTCTGAATTATATCCTCTATACAGCAAACCTGAATATTATGAATGGCTACAAATAAGATTTACCCTTTTTTGTTCCTCTTTTTTAATTATTTAGATTTAAATTATTAGATTTTAAAATTCAAGCTCATTTTTTTTCAAAAATAAATAAAGCTATGTACACTGTTATCGCATTACAAAATAATCATTATACTGTCAGTTATGGCTATACCTGGCTTCCTATCGTCTTTATCATCTTTTCTTTCAATCATACTAGCAACAGTCTTTTTGGATTTCTGACTCTCGTCAAAAGTGCGCATTTGCTTCGGTATCTTAGCCTGTGAGCGTGACCAGTGTTCAGCTCGTTCAAGTACCATCCGATAAGCATTTTCAAACTCAAAGTTGGTAAACCAGCTTGAGTTCTCAAGCTCGTTCTTAAAGCGATCCCTAAACTCTAAATGGATGTCATTCAGAAATTTATCCACGTAGGATAACTGCAATATCTTCTGATATGCCACCACAAATACCAGCTCAAATTCATTATCGAGTTTATATTGCAATCGCAGGGAGTCATGCTCGAAGCTGTGATTCCCCGTACGTTCCTGAAAAATCAGTTTTTATGAAAAACCTTATCTCTTTAAATTTTACAAACATAGAGAATTCTAATAACATTCAATAATAAATTCAATTAGACCGTATAACACAATTAAGTAAGGAACGATTAAGACTGGATTTTGATTACCTAATAATATTTATATGTAGATTTAAATTTTTTTAATTTTAACTTCCCACAGAATACTGTCGGACTTTAAACGCAATTCTAAAGCCAAACTTAGATTGAAACTATCACAAATTATATTGATCATTAAATATAATACTACAAAAAAATTGCAAAAAATTTTATTTCGAAAAAATTACCCTATTTGACGATCAATATAATTTGTGATATATTTTCAATCTAGCTTCTAGTTTTAAAATTGCGTTTAAAGTCCGATAGTATTTGGCACGTACAGTTGGAACTAAAAAATTTAAATTTACAATTTATAAATATTATTAAATATAAATATTACTAGGCAATTAAAATCCTTGGCCATTCCTTAGCCATTTTTTATTTAATAACATGTTACAAAAAAGTAAAAAATTTATATTACAAATTTTATATAATATTTAATTTTTCAATTTAGTTATATAAAATTTTACATATTTATTTTAAAAGTACATACTATATATTATCAAATGTGTTTCAGTTCCACCAATACATTTAATTTTTGAAATAAAGAATCATTATCCAAATAAGTTTTTTAGAAAAAAATAAAATATTTTTTATAATACTTATTCTTTTAATTTATCTTACAAAATAAAGAATCTTTCGTAAGATTTATTTATATTATAGTTTTGACAACTAGCCATATGGTGCATTTAACCTAAAAATCTCGTTCTTAGCATTATGTATAATTAGTCCGCAAATTTGAAAAATATCTGCAGATTTTAAAATAATTTTAAGCAGAGGTTTATATAGTCTTCTTTTTATATTATGACTATTCATAAAAATAACATTGAGAGAGAGATTGAAGCAAGGACAGATATGCAGTTGCAGTATTTTTAAAATAAACGAGATTATCAAGGAGTTAATTAAATAGTTAGAACATGAGTTTAACGTAAAGAAATTGAAGAAATGCGTCACGCAATTTGGGGTCAAAGGTCGCCAGATGTTAACTTGTGCCTGTCAAATGGTAGATTTTTGCAACTCACTTGCAATATGACACTTCTTATCAGGGCATTGACGCTGGGCGCGAAAATCTGAGATGTGCTCTGAAAGCACCAGAGCACTATACCGCCCTTGCTGAATATCGTAAAAAGATCGAGCATGATCTCACGATATTTGAACACAAGAGAAAAAGAGAAAAAGGAGAACCTGCCTCCCAGACACGGCGACACGACTTTCGATCTAACCTAAATTAAATAAACGATTCACTATGCTACTTGCTACTTGCGACACTCGCGACACTGCACGTCAGCGCTCAGAAGCGTCAAGTGCATGGCACACACAAAAACGTAAAGGCCAAATCACACTAGCGATTGCCGATTGGATTGCGATTGTGATTGGCGATTCCCGATTATTTTCCAACCAATCAGAGCAAAGCAGTTACCGATTGTGATTAAGCCCGTATCAGACTACAGATTGGGATTGAGATTAGATTGGATTTTGACCAATCAAAGCAAAGTTCACAAACCTGAAACTGGTTTTCTTTCTTCTGATTGGTTAAATTCTAATCTAATCTCAATCCCAATCTCTAGTGTGATACTGGCTTTAGTCATAGCCATTTAAGCCCATATCAAACTAGAGGGGGGAAGAAAGAAAACTAATCTCAAGTTTAGTGAACTTTGCTTTGATTGGTCAAAATCCAATCTCAATCCCAATCTCGGGTAAATTCGTTTATGCAGTCACTGCTGCAGAGGTTATCATTTTGGGTGAATTCGTTTATGCAGTCACTGCTGCAGAAGGTGTCATTTTATCTTTGTTTACGTCCAATGAACAATGAAGATAAAATGATACCCTCTGCAGCAGTGACTGCATAAACGAATTCACCCTTTATCTTTGTTTACGTCCAATGAACAATGAAGATAAAATGATACCCTCTGCAGCAGTGACTGCATAAACGAATTCACCCTTTATCTTCATTGTTCACCCCAATCTCTAGTTTGATACGGGCTTTAAACGAATTTACCCGAGATTGGTATTGAGATTGGATTGGATTTTGACCAATCAAAGCAAAGTTCACTAAACTTAAGATTAGTTTTCTTTCTTCTGATTGGTTAAATTCCAATCTAATCTCAATCACTACGCATCGCCGAAATTAATATAATTTAATAGAAAGTTACTAGTTAGTATGCGTATTAAGTACTTGATGTAAACTAGGCCAATAGGTTAATACGGGCTTTAGGAGAAATAAAAATTATGTGATAGGAAATAGGATTAGCAATCGATAGATGCGTTCCGCTTCACGCATATGCGCGCATTTGCTATCTCACATATATTATAGATAAATGCACTCATATGCGTGAAACGGAACGCACCTTAGATATTTATATTTGAGTAAAGTTTCCGAACGCAATCTTATTTATGTCGACTAACTACGCAATGTAAAAATAATTAATTAAAATTATTCGGATGACTGTCAAATTTTTAATTACA
Organism: Cephalotes varians; assembly: GCA_037157785.1. Classification (NCBI taxonomy): domain Eukaryota; kingdom Metazoa; phylum Arthropoda; class Insecta; order Hymenoptera; family Formicidae; genus Cephalotes; species Cephalotes varians. Next base: position 425,227 of record JANQDE010000051.1, on the reverse strand, counting down.
CTTCCAAAGTCTTTAGAAGAGATATAATTTTCAGGAATTATAAGGAAAGAACGTCACATTGGCGACACTGTCACATTGGCGACACTTGTCAAATCAACTACAACTTCAGACAGTTCAGATCGAGATCTCCGAGGATCCCCGAGCAGCGGTGAATCCGGGCCACTCGATAACGGGCGATTCGATGCATTTGCGATGTTCGTCGCGTGAATTTGGTCAGCACGAACGCGGTGTGCGTGCATGGTGCCGCGTTTGCGATCGTTAGCGAGGACCTGTTTCGGATTTGCATCAGTGAGTAACGCGATACATTCCATTATTCTTTCGCACAGAGCGGAACGCGCGAGTCGCGCGTACGAGTGCACGAATATGGATCGTCCATGGCGGCGCGATATCCCGCGCGCTCGTACACAGCATGTCCCGGAATAGTTCCCAATTTCTTCCCAATTCGAAATCGAAACCATTGTATAATTTCAATATAATCTCGGTGAAGCTCGTAGCGAACTTGGATCGTTCGAGCTACTCCGCGCTGGTGCACTCTGAGAGCTTATCATACACGAAGTCGCTCAATGGCTGCGTTCAGCAGAGTTTATTTTACCTAATTGTTAACAGTTTTTTCTTCGCTGAGAACTAGCTTTCTAGAACGAAAAATATAATCCAATTCCGGCACGAAGAAAACTTTCAACAATTGCAAAATAAATATTTTACTGAATTATGTTTAAGCTGACAAAGCAGCCTGCTCGCTAAGCTAGTGGATATTGGTTTTTATGGCTCCTGCGTATTGGACTTGCCACACTGCAAGAATTCCAGGAACCATAATAACTTACAATTAATCCAATCAATTACATTGGCTTCGTTCAGCAGACAGTTCAGCGAGCGCTTTATCAGTGATTATTACGATTGGTTTCTACACTTAGATCCAGCGAAGAGCTGAAGGCAAGAACCAATCACATTGAGTGTTTTTTTATTTGGTTACACAAGTCTACACAAGTATTGTTTTGTCTTTTGTTATTTATTGAATGCCAAGAAAGATAGAAGAACGTTTGTGTTGATTCGTGTCACTAAATGAAAAGCACCAATTAAAGAGATTGCGTTCAGAGGTTTGTTCGCGTTGTATGGCTCAATATACTCCTATTTGCTTCAACACACTCCAATCCATAGTATTAAGTCACGTATATTATAGAATGGAGCGTCTTGGAGTAAATAGGAGCATGTTGGGGCATTGCGAACAAGCTTCAGAAAACAACAATTAAGCGAGCGCTCGCTGCTATTGGTATTCTTCTAGATCTAAAGACTCTTAGGGGAGGAGGGGACTCTAACTTGGTATAATTATTGCCCACTCTAATCATAGGCAATTATTGAGCTCACTCAACTGTTGTGTTTTCTGAATGCAGCCCAGGCTCATTGAGCCCTCACTGTTTTATCCGGCTGAACACAGTCATTCAAGTGACAAGCAAATCAACTGCTTTGTCTGGCTAGAACACCATTGAGAGAATCTTGATCATTGACGTAAGAATATATGGACGGAGCCTTTTGTGACGAGCAAGTGATAATAGGAAGCAATATACTGGCTTCGACTAATTCCATGAGCTTAACGTATCCGAAGACAATCGAAGCGCTGTGCCCACATATGTAGCTCTTTCTTAAGGCCATAGCACACAGAAAAATTTAAGCAGTAAGCAAATCAGTCAATTAGGGCCATGACACACAAAAAAATTTAAGCAACAAGACAAGCAGTAAGGAAATCAACAGTTTAGATTTGCTATCGCTTATGTTTTGCCTTTAATTGCCTTGACTGTAATCGGCTGATTCGCTTACTGTTTAAGTTTTACTGCTTAAGTTTTTCTGTACCATGGTCCTTACAGTCAATTGAAGGCAAATGTAAGCAGTAGCAAATCCAAATTGTTGATTTCCTTACTGCTTAAGTTTTTTTGTAACGTCCTTAGGGTATTTCCAGCAAGGACACAGTGTAACACAGCAAATTATTTCATCTTTGTTGTTTACCAATGATAAATAAGGCTTAAATGTTACAGTGTGTCTTTACTGGAAAATGTTCTTAGTGTGCGTGCCCTCTTCACCCTTCATCTGATGTTGTGGCAAGTAACAAGCATATATGTGAATATTATCGAATATAACGAAGTCAGTGTCTTGACTCTTTGTATCTAATATTATTATCTCTTTTATCTTTATAGACTAATGCTACATCCATATACTCTTATATCAATGATCTTGCTCGATAAAATATTTCGTGTTGACGTTATCATTTTTTTTTAACGAAACATACAATGTACATATGTATATGTACATATGTATATATTGGAGATTGCGTTCAAGGAGAGCATTATCAGTATTGTGTCATTTTATCGTTCACTAAGTATACAACAAGGATAGAATAACACAGTAATGTTAATAATGCGCTTCTCAAATTGATTTTTGAAATAATTAAAATTCACATAAGCTTATTTAAAGAAAAGCATTGAGAATGCATCAAGATATAAGCAATCGTGAGAAAAAGAACTGATTATGAGAAAAAGAATAAAGAAAAGATCATTCACATATGTTTGTCAATGATAAGAAAAAGTTATGTAAAAAGATAGTTTTGTCTTATTTTGTCCTATTTTGCAATTCCATTTTTCTCCTTCAATTAATCAAAATTTGGTCAAAGTTCCTTTTAAGATGACTTTGATTAATTTGATAATTAATTTATCAAGCAACTTGTACTATTTTATTAATAGAGAATAATTAATCTTTTGTTTGATATATGAAAAGGAAGATTAGATTAAGGACAATTATTACATAATTAGACATTTTGCAATTCTATTGATTGAATTAATCACTGATAAATTATCAGTGATATAATCAGTATTTGGTCACCTTCAGATACCTTCGTGTATAGCCATCCTCATAGTACCAGGACAGAGTTATGTTCGCCAAATGTTTGTTTGCAGTCTTCGACATTGTGGTGTACAAGAAAAAATGCTGATAATTATATTTTGTTCGTGATTATTAAACAATAAGAATTATTATCGTCATGACATATATATTTAAATCTGAATTTAACAATGTTATATAGATTTCATTGGGTGGCATCTTATATTCAAGATCATCTTAAGCCTGATTATGGATGGTTTTAATTCCATCTAGCAAAATGATCATAAAGTATCTCGATACTCTATTTAAGATGATCTTAATAATAAATTTGTATTATAAGTACTGATCATAATTCATGCTGCACATTTTCTGTTCAGATATTTTCTAACAAAAATGTAAAGGCAATTAATTGCAAGATTGCAATTGTGCATTAGATTATATTATCTATTTGATTCTTAATATTATATACTTTATACTGCAAATATAAAGGATTAACTCCGTTAATTTCATTAAAAATTCTCATATACAATTATAAATAAAACGTTTAAATCAAGTTATAATCTTCTAAAAAATATACTTTTAATATTTCTTATGCTCTTAATATTTCTAATTAAAAGGTATAAACTGACTTAATTAGCTGTTATTCTTGAAAGATTAATTTAAAACCTCAAATCGAATTTTAATTCAGAGTTTAATTGTACATAAATGTAATATTAAAAATTTGTAAAAAATTGCATTAGATAACACTTGTCAACACTTTTGTAAAGGGAAAATTCATCGCGAAATCTGATCGATTTCATTATAGAGGAAGATTTGTAGCGATACTCGATGGCTTCGTGTCATTTTATATCCGTTGAAGTTAATACGACAGAAAATCAATAAGCAACACCTTTACACTATAATCAAGCCCTAACCTAACCTCTGTACGCGAAATTGCATCCTGATCTAAATCCTGATCTAATGAACCTAATCTCGTCATTCGATATGGGAAGTATAATTGTAAGTGTACAACTTAAATAATCGATGGACACTTTCCTTTTTTTGGAAAAATAACGAAAGGAAAAATCATTCAAATCGCAAATTGTTTCATCTTTGATCGACCTGTTTGATATGATCGGTGTGATCAGGCGTCGAAAAGAGATCTTCGCCTTAAATCTAATTGACGAATTCTCCCATTTGCAGGGTGTTCAGCAGATCGCGTTATAATTAGCGGGAAGTGATTCGTCATAAGAAAAGAGAAATGTGGAGTGAACTACTCTTTTCTTGATTGATTGTGCAGTTTTCGAGATAAATTTGTAACACCAAGACATACGCATCTCTATTTGATTCTGTGTTAAAACACACACACACACACGCACGCGCGCGCGCGCGTGTAAATGTACAAAAAATAGTTTATTCTGTCTTAAAGTTTGTCTAACACATGTATTTTAAAGCTTCATCTACAATGCTCTTTGTTTCCTGTTTCTTGCTTTTGCTCTTTTTACCTCCTTGTGCACCTCTTTGTTTTATTAATTATGTTTCTTGTATTTCTCTTCCAGAGTTCGTCAACTTTTATTTCGGGCAACAGAAACAAAAACAGTAAACAAAGAGGTAAACAGACAAGAGACAAGAAACAGAAAGCAAAGAGCACATTGTAAATAAGCTTTAACTGTGTTGAACAATTGATCTAATGATGAGTGAATATAAGTTGTATAATGATTGAAATTGAACAAAATAGGTTGATAATGAAAATTGTTTTATATCACGAAAGAATAGGTCATTGAAAATGATGCATTTTGAAGTTAGGATATGTATCTTATTTATATGTAAGGAACAAATTTATTTTATTTAAATTTATTTAAAATTATTGTTTCTACGAAGCACAAGTAATCAAAGAATTTTACTCTTCCTACTATTTTTTTCATGAGAAATCGTTTTCTTATACTGAGATTTATATCTTATTTAATTTTCTATCCTAAATTTTTTTAAATTCTTATGTGTATATGATATATTTTGCATTTTTTCTTGTCGCGCCATGCAAAAGCATTTATATTTTTATGTGTCAGATTTGGCACATAAAAAGTGATAAGCCAAATATCCTGCATGATTTTACATAGTTTTTTATAAATATATATGTATATAATTTAAATTATACTATTAACTATAAGGGTGAATTCGTTTATGTCACTGCTGCAGAAGGTGTCATTTTATCTTTGTTTATGTCCAATGAACAACGAAGATAAAATGATACTCTCTGCTGCAGTGACTGCATAAATGAATTCACCCTAATATATACATAGTTTTACGTTAGATCTTGTGATATTCTGGATTATATTGTAATTATTTTATTTATATTTTTTATATTATATGTGTGCTATGTATATATGCTATTTATGATACAATCATACGATTTTATTATGAAGATATAAATAATTTTGTACAAAATCTGATTTTTATATTATATCGATGTATAATCAGCAACAGAATGGCTGAGATACTTTTTTTTTTATTAGTGATTCTTCCATGTATCTGATATTTTTTCTTAACGGAAGAATCTATTTTAATACACAAAGTTAGCACTAGCTGAATATATGCAAAATACAAAATGACAGATCTCCATATAAACTTAATGTATTTCACTATTATTCATGGACATTAAAAAAATATCCTTTAAACATGAGTTTGCAAATATATTTTTTCTAGTTTTATTGAAAGTTGTTTAGCTGTTAACATAAACATTACAATATCTAAATGAATTATCAAACGTGCAAATATTGTTTGGCCATCATAGTAAACTATAAACAATTAGATGAATAGTTTTGTATGTATCAAATAACAAAAAATGGAAATAAATTAATATTTTCATTTTGATATTAAAAGTCAATTACTGCTATTATTCTTTTTATTCTTGTTATCTTTTTTATATTTACTATATTTACTATGATTTATTTGGATGTTGTAGTTTTTTGTTAATATCTGCAACTCTTGAAAATAATGCAATTGAATGTAAAATCATGTTTATACGATATTTTTTATCGTTACAATAAATAGAATACATTTCTAAAATTTATTTAATTAAAACAATTTATATATTTGATATATTCCTGAAACAAAATTGAATATATATGGCATAATAACAATACGAACTCTCTCTTGCTTCTTGAAGTTGTTATTCATTAATATGCATGTGAAAAATTATCGAATGCGCAAAAATTGTGTTAACATATGATGTTTGTTGATTTGCTGCATCAATTATTTCCAGATGCAAATTGCACATTTTTAGACTTCCTTGTACAGAAAGTCTAATGCATCTTCTTCACTACTGCTCTTTACTACGTGATACATTGAATATATTAAATGACAATTTCTTATTATGACAGATTTTATTTGTCAGATTTCACCTCTGACATAAACAATCAAAAAAATATTCTCTTTTATATTCTCTATGTATTGAGAATATATTGAATTGATAATATAATATAGGTTTTCTCTCATGCTTATATACATCCATATATTATTTATTTAAATGTGACATTACATGAGATATGCAAAAATTTTATTATCATTTTGACAATTTTCAAACTGCGTCAGCTATGATGCAACTGGGATATCTTATGCATTAATTAATTTACATATGTATTTTATATATATGTATATATATGTTCTATGTTGAATTTTAAGCAAGTTATGAAATAATTATATACATTTTATTTTTAAAGAAATATATTTATCACTTTATAAATTAAAAAATATGCTGAAAAATTTATCGACATTGGCACATCATCATTTTCTGATATTATAATTTTGATGTTATATCTATGAATTATATTTGATAAGTTTAAACAATTTATTTTTATTATATTTGTCTATTATCTTTATACAATTGTATAAAGAATTGGAATAATTAAATAAGAATTAAAATAAGTTAAACACAAATATATATACATTTGTAACTACAGTAAATAAAATATATACATTTTTTTTAACTACAAGATAATATTATCTGGAACAGACAGCCTTTAAAGTGAACTAGCAAGCTGCTTGCTAGTCTGATAGAAGATTTACAAAATGCAAAATTGGAACCAATGGCAATTGTCAGCGGGTGTTACAACTCCAATGCCGCAGCCACCAATTGGCTATGCTGCACCAGGCGTAGATCCTATGACTCTGATGCAAAATTATATGCAATATTATAATCAACCAGTAAGTATGATTTTAAACAAGGATATTACATTTTTTTACATTTTTTACATAAAATGCAATGCACAATAGTTCACATCAAGTTATTAATAAATTAATAAATATAAATAATATATGTATTATATATAATATTGTTTAAATATATATTATATTTATAGTATTTATACTATACACTACATAATATTTATATATAATAATTTATCAACGCTTTAAGCACAATAGATTTACAAATGATATATTTAATAAGTTCATTAAGCGATTATTAAATAGCAGTCAATGTGATTGATTCTTATTTTTAATTTTAATCAATTACATTAAATTATTACTTAGTCCTTTAATGAATGGTTGCTACTGGATGCATCTATTGTTTAAATTTATTTAAGTAACGATAAATTGAAAGCAAATTGAGTCAAACAAATTTTATTTTATTATGTAAGTAAGAAGAAATTTTGAATTTGACAAATTGTAAACTTGTCATCTTTGTGTTCTATTTTGATATTGATAATTTAAGTATTTTAGAAAAAGTTGAGAAAAATTTCTTTTAAGATGAAAAGAACTAATGACAGCTATTTTGATTATAATAAATTTTTTTCAGATTAGTTTAAACTCATGTTGTGAACATTTTTTAATACTGATATAATATTTATTACATATATATATATATATAAATATATACACACATATATTTTTATTAGGCGCCTAGCGGATATACAGCAGAGCAATGGACAGCTGCACAACAGCAAGGCTGGGCTCAATGGCAACAATGGCAACAACAATATCAACAATGGCAGACGCAATATGGTGATAAGGTATAATATAAAATATATTGATATAACTTATATATTTATTTTTTAATAATATTTATTTACTTGTACTCACGTATAAGTATAGTACACAATATGTAAAAAGTAACTATATATAACAATAAGTATAATAAAATTTTTGAGAGAAATTATCAATAATTTTTATTTATTATTGAAGCATTAGAGCTATTTTGTTTTTTCATTTTGTATACAATAATTATGTAAAATAATAATGACTTTGATATTGCAGAAATATATATACATAATAAATAAAAATTTTTTAAGGAAAAAAATATATGTAGCTTTTTAAACTTTTGGATTCTTATTATTGAATGATATGATAAAGACTCTAATTTAGCTTTATCAAAAATTTCATATGTTTATATATAATTTTTAATTATATAACATTTTAAATATTAAAATGTTTTAATGTATATATATAATACAAATACATAATATATATATATAATACATATACATAGTATAAATGAAAATTTATGTTTCAATAGAAATTTTGTAATATAATCTTTTTTCTTCAGCAAAATTATTTTGCACCAAATTCTTGTGTACAATTTATATATAAAAAAACAAAGAGACATATAAATCTTTAATTATTTTTTATTTATTTATTTTTTTTTAATGATTTGTTTGATAATGTATTATAAAAGTTTTAAAAATTATGTATACAAAAAAATATTCTATGCATATAGAAACGTTAGTTTTATAATTTATTAAATTTTATTAATAAGAAATTCTTTTCAGTATCAGGAGATGAAGCATATATCAGCGCAGAATATGAATTTGACGAGTCAAATGCAAATACCACCACCGTCAAATATGCAACCACCGCCTCTTCCCAAAGAGGACACGCGACCTCCCTTACCTCCCGCTACTACAAATACATATCAGTTTAACATACCACCTCCGCACCAAAACAATTTACCATTATTCCCCACAAAAGAATCTGGTAATAAGACAACGTCGCAAGCGAATGTAACAAATTATCCTACAAATCCACCATTACCTACCATTACTACGAGTCAACCACCTTTACCACCAGAAATTGATGAAAATAGGGAGAATATTACTGAGAAATCCAATAGTAATGTAATTAGTGATTCCCATAGTGTTAAAAAATTGAATTTTGAAGAGGAATTGACTGAAACTGAGAAAACATTTGATGCACAGTTTAAACAGTGGGAAGAACAGTTTAATATCTGGAAGCAACAAAACGCCAATCACCCAGACAAGGTAAGTACTATTTTCAATAATATATTAAATGGAATATAAAATGGATATTATTAAAAAAGTAATTATTCAAAATAGAAAACATATTTTTGGTGAAGTTGATTTTGGTGTTTGCTGAAAAAGTAAAGATATGACACAAATAATTTTGCAAATAATTTCTAATATATAATTATATTAAAAAATGATTGGTTTTTTATATTTTTACTATGCTTTCAATTATATTTTGAAAAATACATTTTGAAATATAATTATCAGCGAAAATAAATTTAATAGACATTCTCATTTTTATAATAGAGATATCAAGATCAACATTAGAATAATTGAAAGCATGCATAACCTAATGCAAAGAATTGAAATTGTATTTTTTATAGAAATTAAAATAATATCTTTGTATTTCAGACCCAATATAAACAATATGAAGCGAAATGGACATCGTGGCGTGAGAAACTACTCGAACGGCGCGAGCAGATGCGCAAAAAACGCGAACAACAGAAACAGGCTGCCGCGAAGGCAGAAGCTGAAAAGAACAAGATTCTACCTGGCGATGATAAAATACTGAACATCTTATCGAACACCGAAAATCAGCGATTGATCAACAATCTGTTGGGCATTGGGAAAAGTTTGGGCCTTACAGGGAAGCAAAATATTTCTGCATCTTTAGTACCTCCGCCGCCACCGCCACCACTGCCGGAAACTACAAGTTCTAGTAATCAACCTGCAACACAAGGAATGCAGCAAACTCCATCGCAAGTAAATATGATTAGACCCGCAGTGCCAAATTGGTCCAATCAGCAACAATGGGGAAATCAACAATATAATCCCATAATGGAAGCACCGGCATACGGTCTCGGAATGTCGACGATGCCCCCAATGCTCTCAATACCTGATGTTGGACCACCCCAAATGATCTCGTCAAATTTTGCACAACCACAGCTGAGTCTGCCAAATAACATTACACCAAACTTTTCGCAACCTCCACCAAATTTTCCTGGTAATGATCGAACACATTTGCAAAATGTGAAACCGCCAGGTCCAGCAAATATGAAAGATTGTCCTCCATTTAGTTCAGTTGATTCTTCAAGTACAGATGGCCGTTTTATACATCCAAATGACCGACCACCTCATAATTTTGACGGACAGTCTAACTTTAGAAGAGGTGATCAGGAGCGTTTTGTACGAGATAATACCAATTCAAATTTGCACGAACAAGAGTTCAGACCTCCTACTGATAACTTTGATAAAGTTGAAGCGCAACATTTTAGAAGAGGCGATAGAAATTATAATGACTTTGGGAATAATCAATTAAACTCACAGACTAATTTTAATTCAAGTAATGATCGGTTTGGACCAGCAAATGATCGTTCTGGACCAGGGAATGATCGTTCTGGACCAGGGAATGATCGTTTCAACAGGGAAAATAATCGATTTGGACCAATGGGAAGTGATAGGTTTACATCGGGAGGTGATCGATTTGGATCAAATAACGATCGTCTTAGTTCAGGATCTGATCGGTTTAACAATGAATGGATTGGACAGGAGAGCGATCGATTTAAATCTGGAAATGATCGGATCGAGATGGACAAAGATCGCCGCGGTCCTGGAAATGATCGATTTCCAGATAATGAGCGATTTGGATCGGATCGGTTTGTACCAGGTGGAGAACAGTTTGTTTCTGGAACTGATCGTTTCGACTCTAAAAATCGTTTTTTCTCTGGTAATGATCGATTTGGATCCGATAACGAACACTTCCGTCCGAATGACCGATTTAATAGAGGTAACGCGGATTATTTTGATCCGAAAGATTCAGCTGATCATAGACGAGACAATTTCGGTACTAATGCTCGGAGTTTCAATAGAAATCCATCATTCAATCCACCAAACGAGCTACCGCCAGAACTGAAGAAACTTATGGAAAAGCGAAAAGCAGCAGGGGATGTATTCAGACCCAGTTTTGTTGATTCCGACAAATCCACTAGTATTGGTTCTCTCAGCGAAAGCTTTAAAAAGATTACCGGTGACTCACCTTTTAAAAGTACCTTTGATTTTCAGAAGAATCCACCAAATCATAGTGGATCCGCGAATAGTGGACCACCAGGTTTTCAATTACAATCTTCTGATTTGGGACAAATATCCAGTTTATCGTATGGTCCACGAAGTCATCTTTTCAACCGCGATAACGAACTTCCTTTCAGAGGACATCTAGACAATTTTACTAAACATAATTCCACAGATTACAATGAACGAGGAAAGAATATAGAGACTAGACCGCATCCCAATCAATCTCAACTAACAAATATTCAGTCTCAAGATACTATTAAACATCCTGAAAAGATTGAAACTGCTGATGCTAATTCGTCGCTGCAAACTAGTAGTATTGCAGATACAAAAGATGCAGAAGCGATACAAGCGAATGAGACTAATAGTTCTTCTATTGAACAAAATGAAACTATTACTTCTGATGGCTTAAAGGATAATAATGGAGAAGAAAGTAAAGTTCCTGACGATGATAATTCTTTACAACAGGGTGACAAGAAACATGATAATAATCAAATCCAAAGCATTGAAAGACCAGATGAGTCTAATAATAACGATAATAATATTAAGCAGTCTGAAAGCTTGCCCTTTATAGATGAAAATGATCCACCACCAGAGGATTTGAACATTGAACCACCACCGGAATTGCCCAATTTGTGTCCTACGGACTCCAATCAAAATTTGCCACCGAATCTGAACAATGATTTTGATAAAAATGGACCAGCTGATAACCAATTTGATAACCGTTTTAATAGTTTTGGTCCCAAGGGGATGGAATTTAAATCTGGTACGCCATTTGGACCTCGAGGATTGTCATTGGGAATATTTGGTCCCAGAGGTCCTCGCGCGTTACTAACTGGTCCTCCAGGTCCATTCTTATCTCAAGGTTCTATGGATATACAATTGAGTCCACGAGGTCCCAAAGATAGCCAATTTGGACTTAATGTATCCAATGAAAGTCGATTCAGTCCTAGAAAATCCAATGATGAGCAATATGGTAATCGAGATCGTAATGATGAATTATCTGAACCTTCCAATAGTGAGAAATTTGATCTACGTGGCCCTATGGATGAGTCAATTGGTCAATTTGGATCTCGAGCGCCGATAAACGTAAAGTTCGGTCTGAGAGGACCCATCGATCGACAGATTAGACCAAGGGGACCAGTTGATTTACCGTTTTCTTTGCGAAATCCTGGTCCATTTGGACCCAGAGGCAGCAATATGCAATTTGGTCCTAGAGGAATTAATGATCGTTTGGATTCTCGAATAATCTTCGAAAGACCATTTTGCCCGCGAGGGCTCAATGATGGATCGTTTGCTCCTAGAGGGTCCAGTGATATGCCTTTCGGTACTAGATGTCTTTCCGACTCACAGTTCGGAGGGTTCAATAAATTTGGTAAAGCAAATGAGGCACCGTTTGATAAGAGACCTCCTTTTGATAATAGTGGGTCTATCAGCTTTTCTGACAAAAAAACTCTTGATTCTCGAAAGTCTAATGAAGATCTGACTGGTCCTCGTAGTTCTAATGAATCTGCTCTACTTGATTCTTGCGATTCAAATGATGCTCTGCTTCAACGTAATCCGAAGAATTTCAACGAGACCCGATTTGAATCTCGAGATTCTAATAATGGACCTTTTGGATCGTCGGATTTCAAAGCAAAAGGTCCGGTGAACGATTCAACTAGTACAAATTTTTCACCTCTAAATGATTCTTTGCTTAATCGCGGCGATTACGTGCGTAGAAACCCCTACATTAGAAAAGAACAGTTTGAAGATAATACTTTTGCTAAGAAGGCCAGATATGAAAGTCCAAAACCAGCTGATGAATTCAATAGGAATTGTCCGGACAGGAATATCGATCTAGAAATTCGGAAAGAGAACACTAGTGAAAACGTTAGACGTATACCTGATCTTAATAAAAAAGAATTAGAGATTGCACCTCGTCCAGGACATGGACCCAATGATACTTGGAAGGACAAATTCGGTAACATTCAGAGGCCCGATGCAGAGCAACATAACATTGACAGAAACATTTCAAATACATTAGACGAGAAGTCAAAATTGGAAAGAACCACAATTGAACCAAAGATGGCTGATTATAAGTCTCGATATGGTGAATCCGTAGCGGGATCTGATTTTCAATCGAAGTATGCCTCTAATTTGTTCATGAAACCGAAAAGTGATCAAGAATTTTGCGTACAGAAGCAATTTAATTATAATCATGGCGAAGGTGATAAAAAATTCGTTGAATCGGTTCATTTCACTCCAACAAAGGTGATTGATTATGGGCACATATCTCGTCCTTCGATTACAGATCAACATCTGTCAGTTCAATGTTTTGATTATGGTCACGGGAATTTAAAACCGATAGTGGATCGCGAACAGCATGATTATCCGAAGAAAGATTTTAGGAATTGGGTGGAGAACGAGCAGAATCTGAAAGAGTACACTGAAAAGATGAGCAACTACGAAAATAAAAAGGGATATGCTGGAAAAACGAGGAATTATGAGAACCACGCGATGAATTATGACGTGCGTAGATCAATGAACTATAACAAACGAAAGGAATATGATTGGCAGTCGAATAATGATAAGAAAACTGATGAGGAGAAGAAAGAGAATGATCGTAAAGAGAAAGTATATAATCCTGAATCAGAATCCCAAATTTTCGAACGAAATAATGACCAGAGCGACCGATACCAAAATGATAAAAACATTCATAAAGGTAATTTAACATGAATATTTATTTCAGGAATAATAATTTTGGTTTTAAAAAACAATAGACTCTTACACACACACACACGAATTTTTTTATGAATTGTAAAAAATGTTTATTATTTCCATTTAATTAATTCGTTTATAATTAGTTTTATATATACACACACATATGTGTGTGTGCATGTATATCTACATATAAACTAATTATTTACTAACTAATGCTTAAAAAAAGGATATTAAGTTTTGGTTCTTTT
>JANQDE010000051.1:344403-411116 GCA_037157785.1 Cephalotes varians | reverse complement strand
AAATTATATATGTAAGATAAATTGTGATCAAAGACAATAAATCTAATATTATTACATGTATTACATGTAAAAGTTGTTAAGTAAGATATCAAGTCAGTAATTAAGCAAATGTTACTTAAACAAGTATAGCTTGGAGAAGATTTTCGATTAAGTAACAATACAATCTTTGTTGTTTAATTCCCGGGATGTCTTGATGTCTTAACAACTTTTTATAAATATGATATCATTATCTTTGATCATGATTTCTCTAATGTTTTCCCAAGATAAGCGATACTCGATTCTTAAATAGCCCTATAATATGATATATAATTTGTATACCTCGAAACTTCCTCATATGTTGGCCAGGTGATAGCCAAAACTTAATGTCTTCTTTTGTCGTTTGACAATACTGAAATAATTTTATTCTTGATATTGTTTATTATATATGCTTTGATTTTACAATCTTCCTCATGCTGAACACATATTGGCAGTTATATGCAATTTAATTTTTCATTAAATCAGAACACATGAAAAAATCAAAGCAATCAGCAAATTGAATTACAATTCTGTGTTTATCATTTTCTTTGATCTAACTTTATATCTCGAAAATACGAAACGATCGATTATTTGTTATTTAAATATTTTTTTGTATTTTTTATTTATGTGAAAATGAACCAAGAATTATCAGGAATTTTTTTTCAATATAATGTAAAAGATTTTTAAAGCATTTTTTAAGTCAAAGTTTTATTAACACGTTCCGTGCCGTGTGGATCGTGTACACCCCACGCTGAATTTTCCGTTCAAGCCATTTTCGCTATAAAACGGAAATTTTTTTTGGTTGTAAAGTTGGTTGTGAAGTTATGTATTGATATCTAGATAACATGTATAGCGATTTATCATACTGTGGATCGTATATGCTCTACGCGGCCTAAACGGATAATTCGCCAAAAATTGGCATGGAATGTGTTAATTATAAGTGATAAAAGAATGTCACTTATAACCATAAAAACTAGGTAAAATATGTTTCTAAAGTTTGAAACGTTGAGAAACGGTGAATTTAGTTTCATCATGTAATGTCTGTAAATTGTAAGTTACATTGAAATATTAAGGGCCGAACAACTCTTACACGGAGTATGTTTCATTGTATCTATTATTTTTTAGATATAGAACGGATTCAAGAAACACATGATAATTCCCGAAAGGAAATAAATAAAGACAATGACAAAGATGATAGGTATATGATAATTATATAATAAAAATATTTATGATTTAATTTTTTATAATAGTTAATAATATTATATAAAAGTTTATAAAGATACATATGGTCTGAATATATATGACATTTTCTTTAGATTGAAAGGAAATGTTAACTGGCAGGAGAATGCAAACAAAAACGTCATAGATACAAAGCTACAAGAAGCCAGGTATGTTAACATTACTTTTTGAGTTTGCAAAAGCTTTAGTCTACCTTTAATATTCAGCAGAAAAAGGACATTAACACTTGAAGGATATCAAATAGAGAATTTAATTCTTAAAAATATAATAATTTTAATAAAAAATGTTAATTTTAGTTTTATTATATTTTTATAAAAATAATACCTTTGATAAAACTCGATCTACAAAATATTTATCTAGTGTCACGGATAAATTTACTAATCAAGAATAAATCTAAGAATGAACAAGAGTTTGATATGCGAGAAATACAAAGTTTAAAAAATACAATAAAATATTTAAGTAATTAAGTTTTTAAAAAGTGATATTTTTTAAACATATTTTTGTTGGGATTATTTTACTAATGATTATTTGATTCCGAGTTAATGTCCTAGTTCGATTATGTTTATCTTTAGATAGTCATGCATCATGATTCACAACTGCGTCTGACAGTTTAATATTTATGTTTGACGTGTATAAAAGATTAAATTAAGGAATAAATTGATTGTAGAATAAAACATTCATTAATAAAAATATAGTTTTAATAGAATTTTTTAATATTAAGTTTAATGTTAGTCAGTGCGCGCTTTTTAGCATGATGCATAAATATCTTTAGCTGTGGTTTGATCCGGATCTCAGCAAAAAAATATGTCCGGAAATGTCTTAGAAAAAAATACAAAGTATCATGGTATTTACGCCTTTTACTATAGGAAATAGGAGGAATAATAATGCAAAATCAATAGCTATTAAAAAAGAGGTATTCAAAAGGTATAGAAAAAGTTTATAAATGTTAATTAAAATTAATAAATTTTATATATAGGACAACATATTTGTTATATGTTGTACAACATAACAGAGAAATTAGTCCTATCATAAAAAATTTAATTTTATATCACAGAAATTATTTCCATAGAACAAAAAATTATTCTCCATAAATCCCAAATTCCAACTTTTTACACCTTGATCTCTCCATTTGTTAATGGTATTTTTATTTGTTCGTACATTTACAATAAAATTATTTAAAATAAAATCTATTAAGATGTATTATAATAATTTTTAGTAGCTCTTTTTGATGTCTCGACAACGAGACTTGATGATTCTGTTGTGTTTTACGATATAAATATTGCGCATATGCATTTGCTGCAACATGATTTATAGTATATAATTTTTAAGATGTCAGCAGATTTATAAGTTATCATTATTTTTTGTTCTCTGTTTTATGATTTATTGAAACGGATATTTACGTATTCGGGTTTGAGTAACCGAATAATAATTATTTCGTGTAATTTTTCGGAGATATATATATATATATATATATATATATATATATATATATATATATATATATATATATATATATATATATATATATATACGAATATTGATAAAATATTTATATTTGTAATTGTAATACTGATATAACAGATATATCAAATTTAATATATCTGTGTTATACTCAGTCCGATTAATGTATTAATTATGCATAGCTATCAAATATTATGCATATAATTAACAAAATTTATCATACAAGTTTACCAGTTATTTTTCATAATTTTCAGAGTATACAGAGTATACCCTTTAAATAAATACCATATATAAAATATAGTTTAATGAATACTTTTTTTTGCATGTGCAAAAATCTTCTCCGTTTGGCGGATCTGTAAAAATGAATTTACTTTAAACAAATATTTGTACCAAAGTTTTATTATTACTCTCAACAAGATACATATATAATGTACCATTTTATTACATTTCTTTTATTGCTTATTGTAGGACAATTATATTCTACATTATAATTCTAGTCGCAATAAGTCGATCGCAATAAATTTCTTATATTTGTATCTTTGACAAACTGAATTTTTTTGGTGCAGTATTGATCTGCTCACAATGTATTTGAACATTGTTTACTCTCTAGAAATAAAAAGAAGATGCCATTTTTTATGGCATTTGCCACTTACAATGGATATCTCATCTTCTGACGCATAGTTTTTTCTAATATTTAAATAATATTTATAGCAAGTTATTATTGCACATCAAGATGCTCATAACATGTAACGAATATCTCTCATTTTACTTATTTACTGTAAGATATTCGTAATTTTATCTGCAATATTGATCCATTTGCAATGAAATTCTCATATTTTATGTGTAATAAATCGAATTTTTTTTCGATAAATGATAAATGAATATTTGCACTGAATTTCTACTGTTTATATATAATATAGTCTAGAATACATGCTATTTTACATATAGTATTGATTGTTTATATGGAATAATCTTCTTTTAATATTTAATGCATTACACACTTTTTAAAGCAAATTTGTTACACAATTGTTACAAATTGTTGAATAACATATGAATATTTTACGAAAAGTGTGATTGCGAAATATTTCTTTGAAATTGTCATTTGCGTGCACCATTGCATAATTACTAAGAAAAATTTTTACAATATAAAATGTACTTATTTGCATTTCTTATTGTAGCACTTACTCTACGCTTATTATTACATAGATTACTTTTATTATATAAGATTCTTTTATTATACAATATTGATCAGAGAATTAACTCGTTCTTTTGTTTATTAGCACAGAAACAGAAAAACGAGTGATTTTTTTCGATCAATCTATAATATAATGTATTTATTTGTAATTATTTATAAGTATACGGTCATACATTTTTTATTTTACTAAGAGACAAATCTTTGTTATAGCCTTTCTTCAGATGCAAAGAAAAATGTTGCGGAAACTGCGAAAACCCTGGAATTGGCAAAAATGCCAAATTATACGATGGTCGATGATCTATTGTGCCCACCAGGTCGCCAGAACAGACCACCAAAAATAGCTATCATCCTTAGAGGACCACCTGGTAGTGGCAAGTCTTTTGTGGCTAAACTTATCAAGGTACATTCATAAATGCTTAATTATATTATTACTTGTATTAATAAACAATAAATTATTATTTATATGTGAGATATGAGTATTGATATATTTTTACTTCTATACTTTAGATATTTGACCTAATTGCATTATATACATTCTACGAATGTGTACAAAAATATATCTAATATCTTTAGAATACTTTTTTACTATGCAGGATAAAGAAGTCGAGCAAGGAGGCTCTGCACCAAGAATATTGAGTTTAGATGATTATTTCCTTGTTGAAAAGGAAGTAGAGAGTAAGGACGATAATGGAAAGAAAGTCATAATTAAGGTACAATACTTATATTTTTGATATAAAAAACAAGCTTTGATTGATACCTATTTTTATTTAGAAATAACGTAATTTTAACAGCAATTTTATTGTATCAAATTTGTAACAATACCAGTAATATTCAATATTTAATCAAGTTTTTATTATTAAATAACAATGTATATTTATAATTTATTACGTGCTGAAAATTGATTTATATAAAATATTTTATAATTTTATAGAACCAAATTTTATTAAAACCAAATTTGGATGCTTCTCTTTATTTAATTCTGACTTATAACTTTTTTTAGGAAATGGTATATGAATACGAAGAGGCTATGGAACAGAGTTATATAACATCTCTCGTTAAAGCTTTTAAGAAAAATATAATAGATGGATTCTTCAATTTTATCATATTAGACTGCATTAATGAGAAGATTTCGGATTATGAAGAGATGTGGAGTTTCGCTAAAACAAAAGGTTTTAAAGTAAGTTGATTTATATATTTAATTTAATAATATTATACGTAATTTTATAAAATTATGCACTTTGTATTTTCTAAAACTATTGTAAATATCCTTTTTGTAAGTTTTTTTTATTTAGAATAAATATTTCAATGATAAATATTAATAAAATAACATGTTTTTTTTTTAAATAAAAATTTCAAATAGTTATGAGCATATAATATCCTTGAAAGAATTGATATAAAAATTTTTCAATTTTTTAAAACATGCTATTGACTGATTTCAGTTTTGTCGATATTAACAACATATTACAGATTCGATATTAATAATTTTTGCTAATAACGTATGGTATTGTTTGTACAAAGGTATATGTATGTGAGATGGAAATGGATCTGCAGATATGCTTGAAAAGAAATATTCACAATCGTACCGAGGATGAAATTAATCGGATTATAGATTATTTCGAACCAACGCCCAGCTATCATCAGAAGTTAGATGTAAATTCAATGTTGCAAGAACAAGCAATAGAAGAGGTAATTTTATTTATTTTTCTTAAAAAGAGCGAATATCTGTACATATTTTGTGATAAGATAGAAAGAGATAAAAATCGATCTATTGTTGTATCTGAACATTTTTCATATATTTATAGTTTATAATTTGAGTTTTAGCACAATACAATGAATTGATACAAATTTATGATACTGCAAGGAATGCTATTCTCTCGTCATATATGTGTATGTCGTAAATTATATTTGTAATCACAAACATTTTTATTGTAGGTGGATATGGAGGATAGTCAAGAGACACAGGAGAAATCTGCCACGCAAACTGAAGACAGTCAAGATAGCCAGGAAGATACTCAGGATGCAATTGTAATTAAATGAACTTAAGAAATGCTTGTTTCTTATACATTTTGTGATTTTTATTTTATGTTTTTTATGCATTTTCTTGTTTTTAGGGTGTTAGTAAATGGGAAAGAATGGAAGCTGAAGATAAATTAGGTTAGCCAATTTACATTAATTTATATTATACATATTAACATATTCATATTCTGTGCATATTTCCTATATTTAAATGAATTAACTAATATATAAATAACATAATAAATTAAAATATACCTTAATTTTTTAATAAATCAAATTAAGACCAGTTTGCAAGCACAAATATCCATGCATACATACAATTGAAAGTGAATGTTTGTCCATTGACTGAAGAAAGTTTGAACTAGAAATTAGTTTAAAAAATATATTAGAAATATAAAAGGAATTTGAACGTATTAAAATACAATTGTATTGCAGGGACATCTATATTTATAAGCTTATATTAACTTTGATTTATTATAATAAACGAGCTAATTATTGTAAATTTTTGTAAATGCAACAATATAGATCGATTGGATGGTTTGGCAAAGAAAAAAAATGAAGTAAAACCGCAAACTATAGAAGATTTCCTACAAGTTCCTGATTACTATAATATGGAAGATACTTCTGGTAAAAAACGAGTATGTATCTATACAATATTAAATTGTAACATCCTTTGAATCATAATTTCTTTAGCTAACTTGAAGAGAATTTTATCTTGGTGAAAATATCAAAGAAATTTACTGCATTTTTTCCTAGTTTTTAATATTATACATATTTGTAACAAAATATAAATTACAATTTTGTTAATATCTGTTAATAATTTGAAATTAACTGAAGAATGATACAATTTTATTGTTTATTTTTAAAATTTATACAAATCATTTTTTATATTATAATCCAATATAATCCAACATGATTGTAATAAAAGATAAGAGTTTCAAATACAATTTTTTTATAAATACAAGTAAAAAATTATACACTTGCTTTTTTTGCAGGTACGTTGGGCCGATTTAGAAGAGCGTAAAGAGCAGGAAAAAATGCGTGCTGTCGGATTTGTTGTTGGACATACTAACTGGGATCGAATGATGGATCCTACAAAGGGTGGAAGCGCCTTAACACGCACAAAGTACATATGATTCAAATTTACTTCTAAAACATGTAATCAACGATAAGAATAAAATTAGACATAGAATTTATTATTTGCTTTTGTTTACGAGATTCTTTTTTAGATTTTTTTTTCTAAATTTAGATTTCCATTTAATATATATTAACGAAATTTAATTTATATTTATGTTGCTGTACTCTGTACTATTATTGTCCAAAATATCGTCAATGTTAATATAATAGAGATAATTATATATGCATAGTATATAGCACTCATAATTATGATAATTATATCTAGTACATGTATATACTGGACATATGTATAAATATAATTTTTATTGATAATATTTTATATTTGTTTACAATATATTACATTTAAAGGTGAAGGTACATTAAAAGATGAAAAAGGAAATTAGACAAAGCGGCTAGTTATATCGACTTTTTAGTAATAATATAATTATATAAATTATCTATTTTTTATATTAGACTTTTATTTGTATTTACTTTTCTTATTATATTATGCGAAATATAAAATCCATATAAATATATAATTATTTATATGATAATTATTATTACAGGTTTTTTACGCTGACATAGAACGATCGATAGTTTAATGCGAGCATAAAATGAAGTGCAACATTCAACTGATTGGTACACCTTATTGTTTTATGTTTAAAACACTGCAGTATGTAAAAAAAATTAGTTATATATTAATATAAACTGTTCATAACTGTTTAGAGTTAGGATTTAAGATTACAGAATTATTAAGATAGATTATAAGATTATTATAAAAATAATATTAAATTTAATGCGTTGAGAGAATAAGATTATATAAATCTTGTACATAAAATAATGTGTTTGTATCGTAAAAATAAGACTTTGTACACATAAGGAAAAAATGTATGTAATGAATATAATCTGGAAATATAATCTGTAATTGATATATTACAACTTCTACAAAATGTATGAAATAATAAAATACATATTCACTTTAATTATAATAACATTTTCTCTTTGCTAATTATGTTTTCTTTCGATTTCTCGCTCATTTTTAATATTGCCGATAACATAAGCAAAGGAAAAAAAACAATAAATTTAAAATATAGGACTTGAAATATACACTTGCACTGTCTTTTTCGCACTCAGAAAAGTATAAGCAAACAAAAAAGTATAAGTGAGAGATTGCATTAATTGAATTGCTAGATAATCTTTAAGAGTTTTTCTTTTAAAAATTCACACATAAGATAATAATCTTTTATTACAATTTCACAACTTTTACGAAATGTATATGAAATAATTACTGTATAATTTTATTGAAAATTACTTTTTTAACTAAAATAAATAAGGAACTTAATCTCTTTATTTTCTAAAAGTATCTTTTTCTTTGAGAGCAATTTGTTTTGAGTAAATATTAGGGTCTATTTAAAGATATAGGTAAGAGACACTTTGTATAATTTATAATATAATAAGGTTTACAGAGTTCTTGAAATGTAGAACAAATATAGAACAATTGCACATAATACGAATTTCATTTTAGAGAAATAAGTTTCGTATCTTTTTCGGATTATAATCAAAATTATATTTAAATGATTTTTTTTGTAATCATTAATAACGCATATAAAATTAATTCGTAAATAATTGATTATAATTGGAAAAGACACATGCTGCATTTCAGTGTGAGAATTTAGATTAGATATAGACAAAAATAAAAACTGTCCTAAATTATTATTATACTTCAGAATATATCAATATTATTCTTTATACAAATTTCAATTAGCAGTTAAAAAGCTAAATCGTACGCGGTAGATACAATGAAAACATATAAACATAGATAGTTTTTATTTATTCTTCGACACATTTTCATTAGATATTTTTCTAATATCGCAAGTAAGCATGATATATATTGAGTATCTCTTTTTTTCATTAATCCATTGTTATTTGGCAGACTGGCGATAATTATATTTTGTTCATCGATTTGTATGGGATGCATCATAAGTCATATGTAGACATAGATTTTAGGATTAAAAATAAGTTTTCGATAAAATATTATATTGAGTAATTTATTTGACACATATATTTTATGCTACATTACTTGAGCAAGGTTTCTTGACTATGAAAACTAATGAAAACAATTTTTTTATTATATTTTTATTGTACTTAATAATTAATTTTTTTCTTATATTTCTTATTCTAATTTTATTATTTTGTAGCAATCTATCGAAATTGTCTGGTTATTAATTTAAAAATTGTTGACTTTATCAGTTATAGATAGAAAAGATTTTCAATACGCACAATGCTCTATTTAATCAAAAAGTATTGTGCCTTCTCTATTTAAAATATACAGGAAATTCTAAAAAACCCATGTACATAAATCTTTAATTTCGGTCTGTAACAATTAAATCTGTTTTGTTTTTTCTATTATAATTTGATCTTTTCTTAATATATTCGCTATTATTATATATTTAAAAAATGGTTCGTTTTCAGAAAGTGAAAGAAATCACGCTGAACGTTTATAAATAAATTTGATTCAATATAATACATATACTTTATTATATACAAAGGAATTTATTACATAAAATTTTCCTCGTCATACATGGGGCGTGATAGCGAATTTTGTTAAGATTTAATTTTCGATTAACCCTTAACCCAACTGCTCTAAAATTTTATTTAAATTTTTATTTTTGGCAATTTAGGTTGCTTCTTTAATATTGCGCATGTGTATCTATTATGATAATAATTTAACAATTAACAATACAACAAAGTAGTGCATTTATACATATAAAATAAAATAAAATTGAATTTTATATATCGAAAAATAATTTCTGCTGAATATTTTGCTATATAAATAATATTTTTGTAATATTTTGGAATATTTATTATTTCTGTACAAGCAAATATATTTTTTATATATAAATATACAAATTTTTATACACAAAATATAAGATAAATATACAACAAATTATTTTTTAAAGTATATTTTCAAATAGACTTCTTATTTATCTTATTTATAATATTTTGTTTTACAAAACAAATTTATAATGATGTGATATTTTTGTATACTCTCGTACTCTTATAATAAATAGAATACAAGATTTAACACAATTATATCCTAATTATGAAATTATTAAATATATTAGATTCTGCGCAAACATTGAGCAGTTACAAAATTATGACCACTATTCAAGCGTATATATTCTTATATTCTCTTGATAAAAAATATAAGTCAAGAACACAATCATAATTTTTCGAGTTAAGGGTTTTAACACGAATTTTTATCAGAAAATTTAATATGAAAAACATTAATATTAAAAATTAACAATTGTAACATAATAAATGTACAATTTTACGAATATAAATAATTTGTAAAGCATAATCTTTTAATTAATTTGAATTAAAAATTAACAAATTACGGATTTATAATTCTGTAATTGGAGATCATCGGATTGTTGAATACTTAAATAGTTATATATTCTTAGACCTTCGGATTATATTCAACAATCCTACATATACATTTTATTTACACTAACGTAAAGTCAATCTAGCGTTGAGCTGAAAAATTTATTTCACAAAACGTCGCATTTTTCCTGCAGTATATTTTAATGTTATATTGAATGCTAAAGGACTAATAAACATTCCCGGTTAACATACAAACGGTTCTCACATAAATAAATGGTTATCTCTTTTCGGCATTTTTCACTTCATTCCGCATAATTTTAACACAAATTCAACATACTTATGGTCCATCCTGTATATAATCTATGTATACATATATACGCAGTTTATGGTGTGTGTGTGTGTGTGGTGTGTGTAGACATGAACAAAACCTAGATTTTTCCGCTTCTAACAACGTTAAAGCTACAGATAACAACAGTAAGAGATAAATAATCGTTATAATAGATGTGTGTACACGAACATCAATAACGAAATTAACGATAAGCGCAGTGAAACGATCTGCGAGACGGTACACACATACACCTGTCTCTTATACACATCTAGATGTGTATAAGAGACAGGTGTATGCCTATATACGTATGTACACAAGTGCATATATACATAGTATATGTTTTTTACATATACACATACACTGTGTTTATATACACACATATAACAATAATTCCTAGTTCAATGAATATTAAGTATTCGCTTAAACGAATCAGCGTGCTCTTTATATATGTACATACGAAACATCGCGAAATTTCGCATCGCGACTATGGCCTTCAATGTAACTTATTGTCGAAGCTCGCTTTGCAATAACGACGCAATAATGGCTAAATTTTATGAATTAATACGTATTTTGTTTTGTTTCGTATCTCAGCGACGGGCAAACTCTAGAATTAATAAAATTTGCAAAAATAAAAGTAACATTGTTAAACAAACGTGTGCAATGTATGGATAGTATAATTTTTACAGCAGAAAATTCATGGTTCACAATCAAAATAAGTAATGTATTTTATTTTGAAATGAAAAAAATTAAATAATTATTGGTGAAAATGAAAATTGAGATTCTACCTAGAATAAAATATAAGGAATAAAAAAAAAGATTATTTTAAAAATATTTTTTCTGCTCTCACACAATATACACGCACACACACACACACACACACACACACACACACACACACACACACAGAGTATATTCTTTGTCTGAATACATCTTTATCTAATCTTTCAAAATAGAACGAATTTTGATATTATGTGATTGAAATTTAAGCTATTTAACGTTGAATTTGATTTAGGAGTCACCCGCCGCCGAATCGTCTAAATATACATGCAAAATTAAAAGAATGATCTTGCATGCTAAGTGAAAGAGACGACAAAAAGAATAATCTCAAACGGCAGAAAAAATGTCAAAAGGTCTAGTCTTTCTTTTTTCGCCCCGATATATTTATAAGCAATACTACTATTGTGTAAGCAATCATGGATACATCTCTCGATATGCCAAGGTATGTTCTCAGAAAGACAATATTTTATTAATATAAATATATTCTTTTTTATTTGTTGCGTATGAATTAACAAGTATCCAAAGCTATTGAAATATTGCCAGCAATTCTTTGCAACTTGTCGACAATGATTATAACAAGCTATTTATTTTGAAACGTAATTTTAAAGCTCCTGTTCACTCCCCACTGTTATCTTAGATTGTGACGTTAGAAGCAAAAAAAATGCAATAAAATTCTTGCAAATTATATTCAAATAGAAATATTTTTTAATGAAACAATAATGGCAATCGATAAAACAGACATAAAATATAGTGAAAACTATCTTTTTGTTTCAGAGAGGAAATAAATCATATTTATATTTATATTATTAATTTTTGACAGTTATTGTCAACATAGCTTATTTCATTTTCAACTATATGGTTATCTATTAATTAATAAAATAAAAGGAGAATTTATTCAGTATATTTTACAAATTGGTTCTATCAAGTAAGTTTTGTTGAAACATATTTTAATATATTTTGCTAGAATTTTTTATTGTTGCTTCTGATGTCACAATCTGAGATAGGAGTGAACAGGAACCTTAATTGTCTCTCATAATATTAAGTATACCTACAGACTCACAATAAAGTCATTTTATGAATCTGTAGGTCATTACTATTGATCATTCACTATCAACAAAACTTGACAGTTATATCATTGATGTTATATCATAGTTGCTCTGAAAAGTCATCACTATAATGTATTTTTAAGTCATGTGAATCAATGATTATTCATCAATTATTGCCGCCAATAATTGGATGCATCGCTGGCAATAATTGTCATAAGCAATTGTTATTTTGTAGAGTGTACCTTGACACATTGTATGTGAAATTTGTTCAATCTAAAAGGACAAAAATATTTGATTTGATTTAATTGTGTTTAAATTACCCATAAGATAAGCATATTTATTTTATATTTTTATTTTATTTTATTTTATTGTTAGTATATAGTTTAAGAGATTTCTTTCTCAACCAAATCATTTACAGATTACCTATGAATTATATCGTTTTACTTAACTATTATTTGTCTTGTCCCTAATTTATTATGTTATGTATTCCTAATACTTTCTTTTTTAATAATTATTTTTCTTCAATGGCACAATAGAATAAATATTACAAATCTAGATCTATGATCTAAGTTTGATGCGGAAAAATGTCAAATTATTCCTAGAAATATGTAACGAACAATATTTTTATATACAATCAAATATTTTTGTCCTCTTATTGTTGGAACAAATTTTACATTGTATGTTCTTCGCATATACGTATTTATTAAAGAGATTAGGCGCGTTCAAGCTAACAAAGCTAACCTGCTCGCTGAGCGATTGAGTATGATTAGATTTTTACTTATAGATCCAATTAATCACGTTTAAGCGCTTGATGAGCAGGCTAGTTGCTTCGTCCAGCTTGGCTATTGATACGCGGAAACACATTCATGACATATAACATAGTGTTTAGTACGTATATGTAGAGAGTCACTAAATGGCAGTAGGGAATAAAACAAACTAATACACTGCTGTTTTTTCCCTCTTCAGGCACCGGCGAAGCCATACACTTCCAATACTCTGATCTCGAAGTCACCGCTAGCGCAGAGGGGTGGATTGTTAAAAGTCGAACACCGATCCGTCTTGCCGAATCTTATATTCTCGTCCATCCAGATCGCCTGACCATCCCTAAAATGAAGTGATAGATCCATAAATTGCTGTAATATATTTCTCGAGCCATTGCATAGTATTATATTGCAGTCTATAACTAATGTAAATCATTTCGTATAAAATATGTTATTATTTGATCCGAAACAAAAAGATATCAGAACTTTCTCTTCACATATTCTTCGTTCTTTGTAAGATAGCATTTTCAAATAATTTAATTTTATGTCAAAACTTACCCGCCACCGATAGTTATCATCTTCGAATCAGCAGCCATAAATAACTCGGCTGAATGATGTACTCTGGTGTCATTATGCGATGAATCCATGCCTACCCAAGGATATTTGGCTCGTTCAGGATATAAACTGAACAGGAATGTCTCACCGGTACCAAAATATGCTTGTCGTTGACCCTTATCATCTTTCAAATTACGTTCGCACCATCTAGTAGAACAATAAGCTCCAAATACCTGAAAAGCACCGTAAAAATTAAAAAATAAAATCGCAAAATAAGGTATCTAAATTTTCGAGATCTTATATAAAATACCTAAACAAATTGTATTTTTAAGAAACATATTTTTAAAAACAAATTGTATTCTTAAAACAAATTAATATCTTTTTTCAAATTTTTCAACTATAAAGATTTTTATATTTTATAGCAATTATTTTATATAATTTTTAACGCATGCTAGAGTGAATAATGAAACTATCAAAAATATACAAAAAAATGTAGCATTTATATGTATGTAAAATAATATCATTAAATATAAATATCATTTACTAATGCATTAAAAAAATTAATACTTATTAATGATACTCACTTCATTATTACAGGTTTTTATCATCAGAAGAGTCGGTTCATGTTGCTCAACTCGCACATAGAACGTTGTCAAGGAGCATCCATGTTCTTCGGTCGTGTACAATAAGATAGGCTGATACATCGTGATTCTCATCGGTAGCCATGACCATAAGGTAAATAACTGGTAAATAAACAAATTCAAATAATTAATTGGACGTAAAAGATGTTTTTATAATTGTGCAAACATTAGTTTCTAATGACTCATTAATAATTTAAAAAGAGCAAACTAAATTACGATAAGACATGCGCTTTACTGATAAATTAAATTAAAATGATTATATCAACCATTTTATGGAAAAGTACAGTAATTATTAATAAGATTGAGATTTAAATCTTCTTGATAAAAATTCCATTTGTTTGATGTATTTCTCTCTACTCAGTAAAAACAAAAAATTAGTTGATTTTTTAATTAAAGAAATTTTTTGTGAAAGTCTAACCTTTTCTGTCTTTCATCATTTTATTATTCTTTCTTATATTTGCTGTGTTTTTCCATAACGAAGCAAAAGAATATCGAGATTTTCTTGGCAAGTTTTTATTTTCTAGATAATAATATTAATCATAAAAGATGTGATTGTGATATAAATATATGTGTATATAATCTAATTGAATAGATATTTCTGAAATACAACTGTACGGTTGCAAAAAACTTAACTCTATTTTTACTAGAATGAGTATTACTCTCATAGTATAAGTATTACTCTCATAGTCATCTACATTTATATACACAAATATACATATATCTCTATAAAAAAAATATAAAACAAAAAATAATTAGAACATTTCCTATTTATAATATCGCAAACATTTTCTTACAAAGAAATCATCAGTTCTAATAATAAAAATATGTTTCTATCTCGTTTATGTGAGATATCAACAAAACACAAAGGAATAACGCTGATATGCTGGCGAAAGTAAACATCCGTATCTTTTGCAAATCAGTGCATAATATCATTCATCATGCAACAGTCAGGATAGCATCAATCGGTTAGAGATAAAAATACAAATGAATGTTATCGAGACGTCAACATGGGTTCTTGCGCTAGCGATGATAAATGTATTCTTTTCAGTTGCACGTTCTGTATTTTTCTTTCCTAGTTTTCCTTTTTCACTCTTTCTTCCTCCAAAACAAGGAAATATTACAACGACAATATTTAAAAAATTATCTACTTTTGAAACGAAATACAATTTCGAATATTTAATTTAAAAAATCATCTATTTTATTTATTTTCAAATGAATTTCATTTCCAATTTTTACGTCAACTTGTACGTCAACTTTCGAGATTCCTTAACACAAAGTAAAATTTCTCCAATCACTCACCCTATCTCAAAATAATTGTAAGGATTATATAATCTCTCTATACAATCATATAATAAAATATTTCGATCTTACTTTAAAACATTTTGTACATATACAGAGTTTCGCAGTGGAATGGATCTGCGGATTTTTTCAAGTTTGTTGTAAAGTAATGACAAAATTTAAAATAATACAAAATAAAATAAAATAATAAAAGGAATAATCTTTCACAGTATTATCACAATAAATTTAATTTATATTAAATTCTAAAATAACAATGATAATAATATCCTGTAGATGAACACTTTTACATCTAATAACTTTTAACGGTTTTTCATAAAAATTTTTCTTTGCTCTATTTAAAATTTTAAATTTCAATTTTGATTTAATTCTTAAATTTTTGATGTTATATTTTTTTTTTTGCAATAAAAGAATATTTTGAGATTTCACTTTAAACTTTTATTAAGGTAGTTAACGTAAATCCAAGAATCAAAGTTAATTGTTGAATAGAATAACAAAAAATTTTTATGAAGAATTCTTAAGAGTTGTTAGATTTAGAGATTTACAAGATGCTTTTTTAAAATCTAATATTATAAATAAATAAATAAATAAGGTTGAAAGATTATTCTCGTATTTTATATTTACTACTTTAGATTTTACCATTATAATAAGTCGAATAAAAATCATCAGATCTCACTATCGCCGAACTCTATACATATTTTGAGACGATTGCATATACACCAACGACGACAATATAGACATGCCACAGTAAAGACCTACGACTTTTGAATCTTAATTCAGTCGATGAAAAAACGGCCGTGAGTACTTACATCAGGCATGTCTAGGATCTGGGAGCATATACTTTGTATGGGATAAACGCCCATTGATAGGGCGCGTGGTCCAGGACTGTGTGCGCCCTACACACCCGGTACCATTTAATCCATCATTCCAGTGAAGGCAGCACAACACAAGACAGCACAAACACGTCAGTTACATCGATGTACAGTGCCGAGCACTAATGGTACCAATGCGAACTTTGTATGTACCTACTGCACAAATATTCCACGAAGATATTGGACATTTTTTTGTAACGTAAAGTTACATAAAAGAATAAATATGGGATGTAAATACTACTTCATAAGATGTTTATGTTCATAAGCCGCATAGAATTTCATGAATTTAATATTGACCATCCTGGATATTTCAGAGTGACGTAAGATGCCTAATCTTTTACTGCAGTCACATCGCATCAGAAGAAAAAAATAACGTATAAATTGATGTAAATGATAAAAGAATATAACTTATGAGTATAATTATAACGTATAAATATTTTTCTTGCACTATACATCGAAATAAAGGTTTCTTTGCATGCTACAATTTGTACTCGATAGAATTTACATTTATGAAATGTGCCGAAGAGACTATTCTTTTAATTCATGGATTAATAGATAATTGTAAACCTTGATCAATTGTTATAATTCTATTATAGTTAATACAAATTTTTAGAACATAAAAATTTGAGTGCAGAATCTTTTGAAAATGCTGAGAAACTTATGATCGTCTAACAGAGAAAAATATTACACAAAATATTAACATATTTTCAAAATGCAATGAGAGTCCATTCAACTCCTTATTTAATGCTTTCTCTACAAACTACTTGTTTATATATTCCTCTTTCAATCATTTTATTTCACCATCTAATAACGATTAGCGAATAATGAATATATTTCTAATACATATGTATTTATAAATGAAATAATAAATTTATAATAATTGTTCAAATTATATCGCGAATATAATAATTATTAAATGTATTATATATAAGTATATAATTATATATATAGAACAAAATTATCAAAGATTTAATTTAATTTAATTTAATGTGTATTTATAATAAATTCGAATATTGAAATATTCGAATATATAAAAAATTATCAAATTTGTATTTATAAAGATATTCAATATAAGCGTATCATTTTAAATTTCTTTGTATAATTTAACAATCTTATATTTTTAAAAATTTATATTAAGATCTTAGTATATTATTATGCACAACAATGATAATAAACAGCCAATATATTTCAAACGTTTAACTATTTAATATGCACACATTATTATTACATCATAATTATATATTGCTTCAAATATTCTGAAATATAAGTCTCTTTAAGATGTTAACAGATAAAGTAGACGACAATATTGATTTCCAATATGACAAAAGAGAGGTCCTCAATTATATTAAGACATAGAGGCACAACGGATAATTTTTTAACCATATGATAAACTTGAAGATCGCGTCCTTTCTAAACATTTAAAAGATATAATTTAAAAGAATTTAATTTATTCTACAATTTTTAATATGCTTAGAAACTCTATATACATATGTACATACACGCACATATATATATATATATATATATATATATATATATATACATATATAAGCTTTATTCTTAATTAATATGTCCTTAAACTCCCTAAATCCCTAATTTAAGTAAAAAGAAAGTAAAAGTCGCTTAAAGATCAACTGAAAAATATGATTTTGATATGTTTTTTTTGTGTGCTACTAGAATTACAAATTCTTGGGGCATAGATTTGAAAATACGGAGAAACATATAGAACGCAATTTACAATTAGCATTTCCGAAAAATAAATATGATGAATGTGAATAAATCTACGGACAGCATCTTCCAAAAGTTGATGTAATACCTGAATCAATACCATAGTCACATTTAAAAAAATAAGGTTATGAGTTTAACAAACAACACTGAAAGGAATACTGAAACTAATACTAAACGCTCGATTAAAGCAAAGCTCGATTAAAATCATGTATATAATTGATATAAGATCCTGTTTTTTCATATTGTCTTGTATTATACTTCCATGGCTTTAGTTCCCAATTTTCTCGATTATGATATATTAAAAATCAATCCAAAAATCAATAAATTGTCAAGAGATTATCATGTCTAAATTACAAACTGAAGCTCCAAAGGAATTAATTCATTTTCCTTTTTTAAGACTTCTGATCCCTCAGTGTAGCCATATTGAATTATAAATGTTAGAAATAAAAAAGTATTAAAATAACAAAGTTAAAAAAAAGGGCTACATGCCAAGCTAGATGTAATTGCTAATAATTAAAAGTGTATTTCAAGAACCGAAATAACAAATGTTTTGACCCTTATTGGGTCATCTTTAGTGTGAGTTAGAACAATGATAAAAATAAAAATTGAACAGTTAATATAAAATTCGCAAAGTCAAAGTATAAAATCGATTGGATTGAGTCGCAATAATTATAAAGAAATGTGGAACGCAAACTACTGCTATTACATAACCTGGTGCTTCTCGTCATGATAGGCTCTATCATAGTGTTGACAGTAGCGTTGACAGTAAAAAAATATTAAATTTTTTCTTGCATATATCAAAATATATTAGTCTTTTTCGCATATCTCTAGTCATATTCGATAAAAGAATTGTAAAATGAGTTAAAGACAAGCTTTAATCTATTATTATAAAATATATTTTTACTAAATTGTAGGATGAATGTGAATATTTGACTTCTTTTTTTCTTATTTCTTAATAAGACATAATTAAAATTGAAATTAAATAGGTTTTCTCTATATATTTTAATAATTTATATAAATGTAATAGATTAAAAGAACGAGCACAATAAGTTGACAATATAAATTAATAATTTAATAAACATTTAATAAACACAATTAATATAACGTATCTGAAACGTTTCGACTATACTTAGTCATCTTCAGCCGAGTGAATTATACAATAAATAAATAAATATTACAGTGGTTAAAACTTAAAGTTAAAAAGAAGAAAAAGAAAAAAGAAGTTAAAAAATAAAAAAAGTTAGTACATAGGACACATTGCGATATTAAATAATTATAAGAGCGATGTGAAGAAATAGATATCCAGAATCAAATCTGGAATAATAATATGGCTGTAAAAAGAGACTACAGAAGCCTTAAAATCCTATTAAGAAAAGGAAGAAGAAAGAATAACGCGATGGACGAGTAAAACAGTTATGTCTAAGAAGTTCTAATTCAATCTTTTCATTAGAAAAATTGCTGGATTATTTTTTTTAATACTAATCTTGTGAGCCGCTATAGATCATTCATGATTGCAACTCGTATCAATACACGCGGAGCCACACTGAAAAAAGCCAGCGAAAATTTCACATTATGCGTTGCAGTAGACATTGCTGACGAGAGTATTGGTTACTGCCGCGATAATGGAAAATATATTAAAGGAGTCACTGCGGATAAATAACAGCAACAAAGCTGGCACGACAAATGTATGGCGATGAGTGAGTACGTGTAGAATATGAGTGTAATATAAATGATATCTGAGTATAAAAATGGGGAAGTAAAGGTAGAGGTGGGCAGAGCACATGAAACTGACAACACATTTCCCAAAAAGATAATTATACGATACCCTGTCTTTGTACGTGTCTTCACATTCTTTCTGAAAACAAATGGAATCATTGAGAGAAGCTTTACCGAACCCTATAAGAGACTACTTTAACACGCTGGGCTGTACAAAGCGGAGATTGAAACCAGTAGAAACAGGATATTCAGTAAATTATAATACAATCAACTTAGGAAAACAATTTCTTGTAAAAAAGAAATGTTTAAAAGAATACAACAAATTTTTTAGATTGCGTAGTTTTCAAGATAAATTGTTTTAAACATAAAAATGTATCTACTTCATTATAAGTACATTGATTTATATGTCAAACGGGAATTTTTGTAATAATTAATTACAACTAACTGAATTTTCAACACCAGAAGCATACCATATTATATTTGCAATTGCTTTCATTATTTAAAAAAAATCATTATTATTAACTATCAGTATTATTTTTTACGAAAACTACGCAATCAAATTAAAATTGAATAAAAGATACTGATCGAATATCTTTTAATTTTTTTCACAAGAAATTGTTTTCTTATTGATTATATCACGATTTATTGAGCATTCTGAAATTTCATCGAGTTAAGATTTGGATATCGTAGGCATGCAATAATGATCCTTACATTTATCCGTAAATGAAACGCGATAATCGGCATAAGGTCTTTTCTCGCATATCTGTAACATCGAAAATCGAACTCAACGAAATTATATCGGTTTCAATTCTCATTACAAAGAAAAATTATACAAGATATTCCCCAGCATAAGCAACCCCTTTCATTCCTTAAATTGAAGAAGATAACAAGTGAAGTTTATATTTAATAATTGCAAATTATTTCTTTTTTGTTTTAGGAAATAAAAGGGGATAATCATATATGTTAAAACAATAAAATATTGCATACCACATAAAACTATAAATACTTCATATTTGTACCTGTAAAAATTCTATCAATTAAAATTATAATCATGCGTACAAATTCCAAATATACTCATAAAAGAGTTTTGATTTTGGCAAAACTAATATGTAATAATTACATAAAATATATATTATATAAAAAAAATATATATATAATATATATTCAATTTGAATTCATTATTTATTTTCAATATATCTCATTAAAAATTGTAAGACAATTATTAATTCTCACAATTTTTTAATGATTATTTAAATTAAATCTTTACAATACTTTATTGTATTGTAAAGATTTAATTTAAATTATCCTGAATTAAGCGAAAATGATGATTCTGTTAGCTTATAATTTTTAAAAATTAATTAGTTGAGAAAAAGCTTTTCAACTTCTAATATTAAATTTGAAATTTAACCATTAAATTAAATTTCAAATAAAGAATTAAAAAAATATATATTTAAAAAAATAAAATTAATACTTCTTTTATGAATTCTCTCTCTCTCTCTCTCTCTCTCTCTCTCTCTTTCTCTCTCAATATTTAGAGATTAGAAAAATACTTCTATTAAAAAAAATTTTTAATTCTAACAATGAACCTCCAATATAATTGAAATTACAAAAATGAAATTTTACACGATATGCGTTATGTTCACAAAAACATACTAAAAATTAATTTAAAAAATTATCAATTTTTAACAATATTAATCCTCTATTAGCAATCAGATGTATTTCATTATGTATTTCATATGTCATTACTATCCTGCCTATCAAATTATAATTTTAGTTCACTAGTTTATAAATATTTGCCAAGCTACAATTGCTAAACTATAAGATGTCCAATATATCCTTAAATTTCATGTATACGTATATTCAGATCGGTAAATAATCTAATAATCAGCAAATTTTTATTAATAGGTTCAAATAAATGTGGAATTAAATTGAGAAAAAGAAAGACAGATGAATAACATACTTCTCGTATTGTAAGTGTGTGTGACATCATCTGAATGTTGACTTGGGATTGACTGGTGGGTAGATTATCTGTGGAGCGTGATCTGGCTAAAGATCGGGATCCTGTCAGGACGCTCTTGCTCTTAAGAGCCATTTCTGTACGCAGAAATACTCGTGATATGTATGCTGAACTGAGTCCGCGTATCCCAAAAGCAGTGCGTAGAAATTTAGCGGGTGTCACCTAAAAATTGATGAATCATCATTTTTAACAGCGTTCTTCTTTAGCAGAATTAAAATCTTGTGAGATTATAAAATAGCAAGAAATATATAAAAGCTTAGCTTAAAATTTATTATAAACGTAAGCTCCTAAATAAAATATTACATTTAGATATATACATTTAAATCATTTTTATTCTATTTTATATTTAAGATATTTCTGTTTAAGTTCAAATATAACGTTTAAAATTTTTCTTTTGTTATCTAATAATACATATAAGTTTCCTTGTGCTTTTCAAAAATTTTTTCTTAATATAATAAATTATCTTAAGTGAGATCCTTTTTGTTATGAACATAATTTTTATAATAGTCTACAATTATTCCACTAAACACAATTTATTTTAGATTTTATTACTCACTGGCATTTGTCTGCAGAACTTTGATAGAGCAGCATCTATCCCATTCTTCGAAATTTCATTCATCCATTCGGAATTCTGCGACGAAGAGTGCTTATAAAATAATAAAACTATAGCCATAGCAACCCGATAAAAGACCTGAAAACAAAAAATTAATAATGTATGAAATATATAAATATAAAAATTAATAATAATTATTAAAGCAATGCTCTATAACAAATCACATAATGTTAAAAAAAAAACAATTTTATGCATAATCTAGTCAATGTTCAAAAAACAAACTGCAAAACAACTTTCCACTGGCACAGAGTCAAACGTCAAATTTAACATTTGTCCTATTCCTAGAGTATAAGTGCATTGCTCAGTACATATAACATGCGGTTGAGCTTTATCTGTCGATTGGGTAAACGCCAATTTTTCTCGCACTCTCATATGTGCGGTAGATAGATGATTTCACGTACTGTTCCTTGACTGATTCCTTGAATGCATAGCAAGAACTAAAGTTCGGAATTTTCCGGTTGGCAGACCAGTTTGAACTCGTAATTTACGATAATCGAGTAATTCTAACAGTTCAAACTTCATTCTCGAAGTTTAAAATGTTCGAATCTTTATATAAGTATTTGGGATGTAAATTACGTATTTATACCCAAGCAGTTCTCACAATTATCGTAAAACAAAGAACAATAGTATACTTGAGATTAACTGCTTTGGAATATTTGCTTCACTTTCTAGTTTGTAATTTAATATGTACTGTGAAAAAGTATGGCATATCTCCTTATATATAATCGTTTTTTTTTCAATAAAAATTATTTTTATTCGATCTTTTGATATCTAAACTATTTAACAGCCAAACTTCTAAATATTACACATTATTCGAACGATTTGATCCATTGTATGTCAACTATACGAATTATTCAAATTTGAAGCTTGAGCTTTTAATTATAAATAAACATCATGTATCTTGTAAGTAGTAATTATTTATAAAAGCTATTCATAAAGTTAGCGATTAGATCTAAAGCATATAAACTCACCTTAATGCCTTCATGAAGAAAACAGTCCATAACCCTGACTAGATGTTGAAATGGAAGAAGTTGAAGAATCCACCAGATCCAGTCCATGTAGATTCTTTCTGCTCTTGAGCCGGAGCAATGCCTCGCTAAATGTACAGCAGCTGATTTCTTAAAATTATGAAATTGAAAAATATACATTACATATATTACGTATATTGTTAAAAATCTATTATATATCAATGTAAATTTTTAGCAGCAAATAATTTTACATCTTAAAGTTTATACATTTTTATTTTTTATATATACATTTTAATGAATATATATTGATTTGGAGTAATATCAATTGAAAAAGAGATAGATATATAAAGAAGTTATTCTATCATAACATAAAGTACTGAGGCAATAAAAATACAAAATGTACTCGCGTAAAATATTACGAATCGTTTTCTTCGGAAACAATAAAAATAGCAAAATTGTTTTTCCATTTTTCATTCTAAAATCGTAATTACTTTTATTTATTTGACAAATAGAGTGTCATATATCCGAATAATAAACTTATAAATAATAATAATTTTTATCATTTTATATTTTATATTTAAAATTTAAACAAATATTTAAAAGGATTAATAGAAAAAGAGAAACTATTGTAAACTATTTAATTAGGAATAAATATAATTATTTAGGAACTTATTGTTACTTACGACGTGTTTCTTAGTAATTTGTTCTACTGTTTTCCACGTAACTTCATAAAGAAGTTTGGTTTGCGTGATAAACATTTTCTCTTTGGCAGCTACTAAAGTAGCCATACAGTGGTAACATTCCTCCTCTGAAAAATTCCCAAAATAACATAAGTAGTGGTTCATTGGAAGTAAACAAGATCCTTACCATAAATTTGCTTATTTTAGACCTTAACACATTGAATTAAAAGATATATAAAACTATGTTCTATAAATAATTGTTAAGTAGAAATAACACTCTATAAATTATGAACATTATTCACAAAATATTCATAAGTAATTAATATTAATAATTAATAACATTTCTATATTCATTATTACCAGTAAGTTGAAAATATAGAATAAAATTTTTTTCGTCCAAGATTTATTTTTTTTAAGAAAAATAAAAATTGAAAAATTAAGTTGAATGTAGATAGATTTCTCATGTATCGAATTATTATTAAGTTATTATTGTGACTTAATGTTGATTCAATATATCAATTTACCTGGCACAAAATGCAAGAGAAGTGCAGTTAATGGATAAAGAGATGGGCTGTATGTGATGTCAGGACAAGCATATCCCAGTACAGATACGATTCTATCCGCCACATTCCTGCCCTTTCTCGTTAAATTGTACGACAAGCAATGCGTACTATCGACGAACGGTGGTAACATGATTGATTTTTCTGGTAATTCTGCAAACAAAATATTTTAAGCTCCATATTATGTCTTCAGCAATTACAACTTCAGATTTATATTTTCGCATGTTTTTAATGGTATTTTTACATAGCTTTCTAAGTTGAAAGCGTAAATGTACAGTTATATAAATAAATTTAATCTTGTAATCGCGCCGCTCTCATGTTCAATCTTTTTATGATTGATACAAATAAAAATATAGTTATAGATGTTCTGACAAAAATATAGTGAAAATATAGGTCAAAGTGGTGTATTAAACGTATTTTATTTACTAACCTGTCGTTCCAAAGACCTGGTTCACCATATCCCAGTAAAATCCGTCGAGCATGTTCTTTCCGTGCGCATGCTGATTGCAGAGCGCCGGCCAGAGCTGCGCCCTGATGCCGTTGTTAAGTGGCCAGGCGTTCTCCCGTATGATCAGCTTCGCCTCCCGCTTCCTGCCGGCCTGCAGCAACGTGTTCACCTCAGCGAAAGTCTTTAGCGTCTGCTTCTTGCTGGTAGGCGACTCCGGCTGGATGACAATGTTGCTGGTGTCAACATGTGGCGGGAACGCGTCGTCGATGTCGGTGACGTTCGTCGCCTCCTCCTCGACCACCGACAGCGTGTTCGGCGAATTGTCCATCGGGGAGGCAGTCACTAACATCGCTTAACTACGGCACGAGATTCTTCATGGCTGCCGCTCCGGCGATTTTTCACACACCTGCCGCTGTCTACGTCATGTCTTGGGAAGTTTCAATTTTCATCTGAAAAACAAAGAAGACGGAAACGTGTAAGTGAACGAGTTTGAAGATTTTTGGAATAGATAGATAAATGGAATTTTGGAGTATTATTGGTAAATTTAGTTTACAATTATTTTACAATTCACAAGATAAGATAAAGGCAATTTAATAATATCTTGTTACAAAGATATTTAAAAAATGTATTTACTTATACAGTATAAAAGCATTTTGTACTTATTTTAAAATTTTTGTGCCGAATTTTTAACATACTCGAGTGTTATTAAACATAATATGATTATTTGAATTTCTTGTATTAAAGTAATATGATTTATGAGTAAATGTAAACAAATAAAATATATATAAGTTATAATAATATGGTTTTAAATAATGTTTTAAACATAAATTCTAACATAAATGAATAAAAGATAAATATACGTGTTAATTCAATGTAAATGTTAATTTTACTGTAGAAATAAGCTTCCATGATTTATCCATTTATGTCAAATTGTTATATTTTTTGTGTTAATTTTTACATAATGTTAACATATTTATCTTGTGTTAAATTAACATAAAAATTCGAATGACGTTTGGTAAAATGTATTAAATTTAATTTATAAATGTATT
This sequence comes from Cephalotes varians, assembly GCA_037157785.1. Classification (NCBI taxonomy): domain Eukaryota; kingdom Metazoa; phylum Arthropoda; class Insecta; order Hymenoptera; family Formicidae; genus Cephalotes; species Cephalotes varians. The sequence goes on along the minus strand of JANQDE010000051.1, from coordinate 384,635 downwards.
AATTTTTTGAACTGTGTGAATATAGTATTTTATAATAACATACAATCAATTTCCATTTTTCATTTTATATTTGTATATAGTATTTTATTTATATAGTAATATACAATTACACTTTTACACTCTTCACTTTATATAATATTTTCTCATTTTCTGCTCTTTCTTTGCTTTTCTGCATTTTTCCGCTGTTTCAAATTTATCATTTTGAATTTCATATTTATATAGATAATATGTGCATAGGAATGTCATTATTTTTATAATTAATTTAAAACAGGCCTGACTGAGGCAAAAGAAATATTCATTGTCATAATCACAAAAGGCAAAATGTCTTGTTTCTTTGAAAGGAACAGAGTTACATTTCATTATTAAATTATCTCAAACATTATTAAATTACCTCAGTCTACAAGCAATAATGAACAACTAAATTTTCTTTTGTTCCTTTCTCAATAGATGCTCAATAAATGCTAATCACTGATTCTAATTTTGTTTCATTTTATGTAAAATTCATACGTTTGCGAATGTATGCTTCTTAGAGTAACTTTAATTACCTAATCAGGAATTAACTCGTTAAGTAATGCTTATAACATTTTATTAATATAAATGGAATTAATAATTTTTTGCTGCTTAGCAGCTGCGAAGAGAAAGATTAGATTAAAGGCAGAAATTTTGCTGCAAATAAAATACTGCTGAATTATTCGGCGATTAAGTTAATCGGGGCTAAATCAGATGCGAAAGATACAGATAATTAGATTTATTTTAGAATGGCTCAACAGTCCTTTCCTCGCCCTCTCTGCGGTTAAACACGTCAAGCCACGCACGTGATTGCGGCATCGCTCGAATCTCAAACTCGCGCGAGCTCCAAGATAATGTTTTAGCGCTTACTGTGCACATCTGTCGCTATCGCATTGCAACAACATTCTTCCCTCTTGCCCTGGCGCTCGCTCGCTCGCTCACTCGCCCGGGTAACCCATTGCGCGATCGAAATCAATTGTCTCGTTGTAAGGGTGCCAATGTAAACAAGCGCGGCGGATACACATATATGACGCACCACGTGCTCCCTCCTTTTTTTCTCTTTATCACGTGAGTGATTCGGATTCTCACGCCACAAGTGACACACATGGGCGTCATGAGTGTCTGACACATAAATCTGCATGCATACCGGGACATATTTGAAAGTGATTCATGTTAATTTCATATAATGTGTTTGTGTGTGTGTAATAAAATATTTTATTTATTATTACAAGAAATTGTTATTAAATTATTGTCGAATAACCACGAATGCGCGAATATTCACTTACAACATTTAGAAGGCGCACTTCGAGTACATCGATATTCATGCAAATTCATGTGTTAAGGGATTTACGGCCCAGTGTACCCATTACACGTGTCAGTAGTTATGAAAGTGACCTTTGTAAGTAAAAAATGTGGAAAAATTGAATTTACCAGTGACTTCGTATTACGTCGATCTACGATAATAATATGGAACCATTCTTCAAAACTAGTTAAAAATTTAGACGCTTAACGACATTTTGATAGTTGTGTCAAACAGAAGTTTTTTCAGTTTCACATTTATTTTGGAAGTGATCTAAGTCACTTGCTCTCTGGCAAACTGTAAATCCAATTATTTCTATTATATATGAGTATTAGACCAACGACTAAAGAAAAATATAAAGACATGATTTGTTATCATATGTCAATTCCTCATGAATGTTTTGGAGCTCTTAAAACGTTAGAAATAGGAAATTCTGTTATCGAAGAAGAAAACTAAAATATTGGCGAAAATTAATTAAACATAATTATTATAATCATCAAGTGTAAATAGATGTTTGTTTTAACTTGTTTTTTTAAATAAAGTTCAATATTTTTTCTGATCTAATATCTATAATTTAAAATCTAATAGCGCGTGACATTCAATTTTTTTTGTTTTATATTTAACTTTCTTCATACATGTCAAACACGTACACGTTGTCAAACTGTCAGCGAGTGGTTCTGAGTCATGATGTAGGAATATTTATAGCGATTTTGGTGCTACCTGCACTGCTCCGCATATTAAATCAAGTTATATAAATGCAAAACATAAACATTCTAACCGATGAGAAATCATCGAGGATGACTTTAATCAAATTAATTGACGATTAATTCAACTGATAGAATTGCCCAAAGCAAAATTTTTAAATACATCTATTGTTTGCTATTTAATCTGATCTTTTGCACATATTAACAGAAAAGAATTCTATCTATGTAAACAAAATGATACATACATTAATCACGATTTATATTTGATAATTACATTGTCAAGTTTTTTTAATATACTGTTTCGTTAACGTGAATAGAATCATTAGCTCTATTTGACATACTGGGAAGAAAATAAAATCAGAAAAGAATGAATTATATTATACAATTAGAAATTTTGTCATAATTCTATCGATTGAATTAATCGCCAATAAAATTATCGGAGTTTAATCAAAACCTCATAAAACGTGATTCATTAAAAGAAAATGATATCCTCATGTTTAAGTTGTGTTATTTGATTTCAAATAACTTTCGAACAGCCACGAAGTAAAATTGCGAAATTGGTAATCGTTTCGTGCTGAGAAAACACGTTGTCTTGCTCGTAAAAAAAAAGCATCAGGCATTGACCCATCATCAGACACGCGAATGGCCTAAGCGGAGACAATGAATACATAATACGACATATAATTAACGCGAGGGAGCTGTCGCTAATAATAAAACAGCTCGGCCAGATGCGAAAGCGAGCTGCTGTAATCTCGATGTACTTAACGGTTATTAATAAAAAAAACCGCGCGTTATCTCTCAGCCAGTAACATGCGTTCAGCGCTTATCAAAACACCATGTGTTACTCGTGAGATTTAAACACACACGGTGTCTACAAAGAGACTTTACGGATAAAATTTTGCAATCTCTTCCTAATTATTTCAAAACAATAATCAAATGTGACGCAAAATTTGACGCAATGCAATTCGAAGGTATTTCAGGTGTTAATCTTACTTGCAGATGCGCAGAGGTGAAATATTTTGCTTATCTGTTTGCGACATACATGCGAATCAAAGCACTTTTTAGCGCAACTGCATTCAAGTTCTTATCGGCCCTTCTCCTGTTACTGCGATCTTACGTCAAGGGAACATTCCTTTTGTTCTGTTTCTTTTATTCTGTTTCTTTTGTTCTATTTCTTTCATTCTGTTTCTTTTATCCTATTTAAAAATCGTACAGGTGTTGGGACATAAAAAAATTAAATGATAAAAATGTTAAAGATAGTAAATCTCGTTAAACTCTTTCTAAAACCAACACCGATGTTAAATAACCTGTGGTCGAAAGAGAGTAGCGATTTTAGGACATCCTGTATATATAGAATACGCGGGCTTGCAGTTGCTGCCGTAGATAAATATTATTGCAAGTCTCGAGCGCTCCGAACCACTTGATAGTATAAATACATCGCATCAAAGGCAAAAGCAAAGGCAAACGCGCACGCATTGCATTGTCGAATACGCAAAGTGAAACGGGGTGCCTACTTGCTGCGTGTTCCCTTCACGGTGCTTACATCCTCCGTTCAAATTTTGCAAAGAAAAACAGGCCCTAAAACGTCACGTTTCTCGATAAAACCGCTAAAATCGATGATTTATGTCCTGTTTCGCATTTCCAATCGCTCCAAATTGATCATGTAACATTTGTCATTCTGCGCGTGCCCAGAAATGCAAAACAGTGGAAGAGATCGACGCGAAAAAGGGAAAGTGATTAAAAATAAGATGTACAATACGCGGAGACTGTGCGTAAACGATACTGTGTGCAAACTTTCCAGAAAAATGGATAAATGTCAGATGAAAATGGTCCTTTCTTGTGCCATCCTTGTGCTTTGTTAATATAAAGCGTGTGTATTATAAATAATCCGAATAAATTTATACTTTCTAAAAACAGAATCACGATTATTTCGCAAAGTCTTTTTCGACACACAATGTTCAAAGTGTGCAAAAAATATTCTAAACGTACAATTAATGATTTTTATAGTTATTTATTTACATCTTAATGATGATTTTTGATCTTCAAACATATCATACGGATATCTTAGAACCTCGAACCAGATGCATCAAATGCTGGGAATCGCTTTTAGTTGCCGAGATCTGTAAATCATTTCGAAATATTGTAGCATTGGTTCACGTCGCTCTTCATTTTTTTATTTCCTATGTGAAACAAAAGCTGAGTCTGACCTAATTATACAGTATTTTGTGTTTTCCATTTATACTAAACTTCGCATAGGAAATACGGAAAGGGGTGAGTTTTAGATCAGGTGAAAAATTGCGTCATTTCGAAGCGACACGCTTCCGAAACCAGGAACGATCCGCTCAATTTAAAATGCAGCTGATTCAGGAATTCCGTTCTACAATGCGTCTCAAGATCAAGGTCATCGGCGAAGTTCTCTATAAATAGCTGTAAAAATCCCAGAGATAAAAGGCGTGCCTCTAAACCTGTGGTGGTGTCTCGCGGTATTATCTCGTGCGACTATACATCATGGAAGAGCGCGTCGGGCGAAGTGAGCAATAAACAACGAGCGGTAGCGTGCAACGCAGCGGCGATCGCGCGCGGTTACGCAATGCCGTATAATTTCAGTGCGCGAAATCCAAACGGTCGGGATTCGGCCGCTGAGAAATTTCGCAAGTGCCAAACGGCGCGCTCTCGCGCGACGCGTCTCGGCGCGTTTGACCTTGGCACCGACAATTCCGCGAGAATCATCACTCTACTTCTCGTGGATTTGTGCACGCTGAATAATTCATCAACGAGCACGGCATCGACGCTAGCCCCGGCTCGACTAACGAAGTGCCATACGCAATTCGCACTTAACTCCCCTCGAGAGGATTAATAATATTTATTACGGGGTTTAATGATGAACCGGAAGTCGGGAGAAAAAACTAGAAATTTAATATTTTGTAAGAAAACATGCACAAAAATCCTCTAAGGATGATTTCAATCAAGCTCCGATTAATTTGATCGGCGATTAATTCAACCAGCAGAAATTAATTTCCGGTTAAATTAATCGGCGCTTGGTCGGAGTCGAAAATGTATTCAGATGTCAGAATTTATATACGTACAAATAAGGTCATAAATGCATTAACGCGTAAAGTTGGACACATATTCGCGACGCGTACTTCCTGCCTAAATGTTCGCGATTGGCTATTTAAACCAACGATTTAAACTTTATCTCAAAACAGCTGAAGACTATTTCGTAATTTGACATATCAATGTTTGACAAATAACAGCAATAATATAACAAATAATAACTGAAAAAAAAAGATGTTTCTCAAAGAATCATGAAATGCGATATGTCCGATATGCGTGCAAGTTCGTAGCTCCGATCAAGGTATATATCGAAGTTACTCGTTAAAGAATTTAAAAAACATCGCGGAAGATTTAAATCGTGTGTACAACGTAGTGTAAAAGTGCCTTCTCGATCACACTACCAATAATCCACCTTGTATACACACGACTACGCATAACGTGTCCGGTACGCTTGCACCCAGCGACCAATTTCTCTGTAATGCCTAAGAAATGTATCTTGTCGTTCAGGTAGTTTCAGTAATTTGCATGGTTCAATAGCTCCACGTCCCGTAAAAAAAAACGGAAAGAACTGCCGCGTGCCTGAGATGTCCTTGTGAACGCGGTCGTGTTGGATAATCAACATCAACAAACGTGGTTACACGAGATCGAGTGATGTCCATTTCTACCAATGTAGATTAATCTCGATTTAACTTACTTTTATTTCTTTTTGGTTCTAAGAATGAGAAAAAAGAATAAATTAAAGCAAGATTAAATCTCAGGATTAGTAGAAGTAGACACGAGAGATTGGCCGATTAATTCAACGCAAGTAACGCAGCTCCACGCAACTCGAGCATCAATGATGAAAAAAAATTTTCATTTCTTTAGCGCGGGTTGTTAAGGGAACGGCGCAAAAAGCGTTGAATGACATTTTTTGTCATATCGCGATAAGCCGCAAGGCTAGGCAAAATGTCCGAACAAATGTAAAGTGAGATCATAAATTATTGAATCCATATTTGAATCAAACAATTTGACTGATTAGTAGCAAAATCAATAACTTAACAATCTTTTCTTGTTTTTCTAACGGTTTAACATCACATTGTCCTGTTGGAAGCAACAAGTATCGTTTGTTTGATTTTGAAGCATTGTAAATACTCGGCACATCGATATATATTTCTTTGTTCCACGAATAAAGTCAGGATTTTCAATTCCATCCTTATATCCCCCAAATCATGACTTACCTAGTGTTTAACTTAGCTAAATTTAAATCAATTAAATATTTTGCTATTGAAATTCCGTGTGTATTCAATTTCCTACATATGAATATCTTTCTCATAAAAAAACAATTTGAAAGTAACGGATCATGTGTATCCGTTAACACAACATATACGTCTTAAACTTCTCATCTGTTCGATGAATGCGTAGAGATGAAAGAAAAAAATTCATCTGCGGAAACTGTGACGCGTGACTTCTTTTACATCCGGTACATGAAAGTGCTCAATGGCCATTACCAAACATCAAGAGCGTAAAACGACTCGTTAGCGTTGGAGCAACAGCCCTAGTATCGTTCCTCTCTACGTCGTTGTACCTATAAACGAAAGTCCCTGAAACGAAAACTGCCTACTTCCGAGCAATAAAGACCGTAATCATCGTGATTTAACGACATTGACTCGACCACCGGGGGAGTCGTCATATAAATGAAATAATGTTTCCATATCAATCTTTCGATCTTCGAAAGAACATTAGAAATCCTCGTTACGTGATAAGGCGGTAATTGTAGTTTTTTGTCATATCTATGTATGTGCGTACGACGTTCTTTCGACGTTGAAACGAAGCCTGTTTTTCGTACAATATCGACCAAAATTATATCACCTTTCAATTTTTCAATTTAACTTTTATCAAAGTGCATCAAATGCATTCAAAATTTTATATTAGATACCTGATGGCAGATAAACCTTGTACATGAAATGTAATGAGATTTGACAAATATATCATTATTTTTGAACTTTTTATTAATTTTTTCAAAATTAAGTTATCAAAGTAATTATTAAGTTCAAAATTTCAAAATAAAGTTAGCTCAAAAAATCGAAAAATGATATAATTTTACCCGGTACTATAGCTGCACTACGTTATGTACTTTTCCATTCTTATAAAAAATAGATAGATATAGATAAGTTGGAGAAAAAATGAGAAAGATAAAAAAATAAAAAATTCAGCTTCACACAAAGAACAAACCAATGAATGCTCCTACAAAACAAATTCTTTTATTGGATATCTCGCGTGCGTTTCAAGTTACTATCGAAAAAAAAAAAAAAAAAAAAAAAACAGTTTTAACTATTTTGAACTCGAGCATACATTTTGGATACGCGCGTGCGAAACCATGGCGGTGTTAATGGACAATCGTCCGACGACAATGTTTTGAATTTGAATTATGATATCCTAATTTCGTCGAATTCAATTTTCAATATTTCAGATATACGATAGAATCCCTCTAGAATGTCCCTTTATTCTGGAACAGCTGTTCCCCTGTCAAGTGGAAGTCTCCTCTTGCGTCGCTCTCCCACTACGCGTTTGCCACGTGACCGTATGGCCATGCGTGGAGCGAGAAAGCGAGTGAGAGACGGAGAACGAGCGATGACATTTTTGCGTGTTTCGTCAGGATAAGAGTTTGGAGATTAAGGGACGTTTCTAGAACAGAGGGCTGATTCAGTCCCAATAATTCCAGAATATTCTTGTAAGAGCACATGAAAACGGTCTCTACATCGTGACAAGAATTCAGTTTAAAGTTTTGATTGTATGTATGTATATATATCAGGGCTGGAATGATTTAAATCAATTGATTAAAATCAGTGAGTTAAATCGTGAATCTAATTGAAATTTCAGTTGTTAATTTTCATTATGATTTAATTATGCCCAATACTGGCTGTGCTGTGCAGTAATTTTACAAAAGAAAGAAGGATATATGGACATGTATGGACATATTTTATATAATTATATATTGATGCCTCCGAAATTGCTACGTACTGCGACTTCTTTGTTTCTTTTTTTGGTTCTTGTTTTTTGAAACTTAGAAATGGAAAAGACAGCTAAGTTAGTTTTTATATTTAAGTGAATGCGTTCATCTTCGTGAATAAAAAATTATGTATACAAATTTAAGTAATCAAATATGTTCATTAAAAAATAAGTTTTATTTTATTCGTAAGAGTTATTGATAAAAATTAATTTAAAATTAACGATTTTTCACTTGACTATTTTGAATCCTATAGCGTTTGAAATCACTGATTATTTACAATAAATTAAAGTTTAGTAAGCTTAGTAAAAAAAACAACACATTTATTATTTTGTAATAAAATTCAATTATTTTCTTACTACTAAAAATAATTAATTCGAACAATAAATATAATTTTAAAAAATCTGATTTAAATAAAAAAAAATCCAATTTTTTTGATTTTTTTTTAATCATGATTTTTTCCAGCCCTGATTATATATATATATATATATATATATATATATATATATATATATATATATATCTGTTTCTCTTAATTTTCAGAAAATAGGACATCCTGTATACTAAGGCAGAAAATAAAAGGTGTAACTATTTAATAAGCATTTGAATCTAGCATTTGAACATTCTTGCTTGAAATGAAACGGATGTATAATCACTTTTTTGTGAAGAGAAAAGTCACGAGAGTAAAAAGTAAAAGAAAAAAATAGATGATTTATGTTCATTTCTAATGTAGAACTTCAATCTTGATTTAATTTGCTCTTTATATCTTTCTAGTTCTAAGAATTAAAAAATGACAGAGTAATTAGAAAATGATAGAATAATAAAGTAAATTAAACAAAAATTAAAATTTATAGATATTGGTGGAAATGGATATTAATCCCTTTTTAGGAAGTGCAAGATGATGCAATTGAAACGCACGAATAGTAATAATATAAAAAATAAAATAAATCGGAATAGAAAAATTGTTAAGATATTTTTTCTTTTTTTGACTGATTGTATCCGATCTCTAATTGTCCCCAATAAAGAAATTTTGTTAGCACATCAAACGTACTCCAGTATTTACTAATAAGCTTAATCTTTTTTTTTAATACTATACACATTTAACGCGTACTTTAATTTAAAAAAGTCACCGGTGTAGAAAGTGTTTGAAATAGTTGAGAGATAAAATATATCTCCTATGTCACTTTAAGAGTCACTTTTCGACTCCAGAGGAAACTCAGATCGCTTTGTGCTACATTAACAAAAGATCTGTTTTTTGTAACTGAACTAATGTACACTTTTTGCTTACTTTACTTAAAGTAAAATAAGTATATATTTAAAATTTCGGCAAAAGAGAAGAAAAAAGTTTTAGTACAAATTAGTGCAATAAAAAAAAAAACACTTTAATTCTGATGAACTTGCGTTCAACCAGCAATATACTTGGCAGGATCATTACGTCATTAATCGCTGTCGAAGCGATCCAACTTCGCTTCGGTCGAAAGTGCCGAGTATGAAAAGTGCAAGTGAGATGAATCGATCTAAGGGCGATCGACCTCGGCGAACGTTCAACTAATTTTTCATCTCTCTCTATCGTACCCAGTACCGATTGCAAAATCTATCGTATCTTTTTTTTTTTAATTTTTAACAGCAAGTGCGCTCTTTCCGTATTCGCTTTCGCGTATCTCTATCCAAAGCCTGAATACACGTATATTGCACTTTAAACGCGAGAGGTGCAGAGAATCGCTGTCGAAATGAGTGGAGCCTCGCAGAGTGCGTACAATTCGGTAATGCGTTTAAACGACTCCGGCGTAATCGGTCCCATTGAGGACAACTTACCGGTCTAGATACGTGCGCGATTTCGGTAAAGTCGGCTCGCTTACCTCGGTAGGCACGACGAAACGCCAGCAGGGTGCTCCGATCCTCGCGTCGAAGCGTGGCATGCAAGCAAGGGACGATACAGACGAGCCGACCGGCGCGGCCACGGACGGCGGTGCGCCCGCCCGAGCGATGCCACTGTCAACGTCGCTCTGAACGTAGTCGCGCTTGGCAGATTGCACGTTTCTCACTTCGCGCGGTACGCCCTCGGACCGCCTAACGCGATAGCACACTTTGTCCGTCGGGCGATTCTTCTCGATCGTTAGGTACCACACCGATCGCCGACTTTACTCGATCGCGAGATGCTGCTTGGTACGCTACGTACTGCCTGCCTGTTGCCCGATCGCTCTCGCGCGCGCGCGCGTGCGTGCGTGCGTGCCGCGTATTTATTTCGTGCGTGTCTCTATGATGCGTTCTGAACGCGTATCCCACGATCCCTCTTCGGATCGCTCAAAATTGCCGTACCGTTTCGTGCTATACACCGCTGTCGCGGAAATCAGCGACCGACGACACACAGACGACACAGCAACTCGAGCTCTCGCACAATCGCGACACATACATCCGCGCATCACGCGCGTACAAGGATCACTGTGCGCCGACGGCGGCGGCCGCGCCGCCGACCGCGCCTCGCGGCACGCGGCTGCACTAATGTGCGTCACAGAGTAATCGATAGATGAACGGCAAACTGCGTGCGTCAAATCCATCGATATAGGTCGATATTTATAATCGATTTTTATTTCAAGACATCTTAAGCGATGTCTACAATGAGATTTTAAGCCTTAAGCCGTAATGCGTGTTCTACAATGAGCAGTATCAGTATGGATGAGGCTGTAAGAGTAAGAAATTGACCAATCACAGTCAAATGTAAGAAGAATAGTTGATTGTGATTGGTCAATTTCTTACTCTTACAGCCTCATCCATACTACTACTGCTCATTGTAGACCACAGTCGCGTTCCGATATTCACTGTCAGTACTGAAAATCTATAGTGTACGTAACGTGTATTATAGATTTTTAGTACTGGCAGTGAACATGGGAACGCAGCCCACGCATAAGAAATTGACCAATCACAATGGAATATGAAGAGAATAATCGACTACGATTAGTCAATTTTTTGCGACTTAAGGCTTAAATTCTCATTGTAGACACCGCTTTATTTCAATATATCTTAGGCCTTGTGTACACGATGCAAGAAATTGGTCCAAGATCTTGAATGGAGAGAGATTAACCAATCGCATTTGAATAATTCGATCACTTGATCAATGCGTGTACACAAGGCCTTAAGCCAGCGGCACACAATGCTTGTTTTCATGCTCGATTGCTTGCGTTTAGTAAATTACTAGAAATTCTGCCTTCTGTTTGGTGCAATTTTAGTAATTTACTAAAACGCAAACAATCTAGCAGGAAAACAAGCATCGCGTGCCGCTTGGCTCAAGACCGAAGCACAGACTCTTGCATAACGCGTAAGATATAAGAAAATCAACCAATCAGAGTCCTTTATTTCTTGGAAAGGAAGGAAATAAATATTTTCTTTTGCAGTGATAGATAATTTCTTGCAGTTGAAAAATAAAATTTTAGTTTCATATAATCTGTGTGTGTGTGTGTGTGTGTGTGTGTGTGTGTGCGCGCGTGCTTGTGCGTGTGAAGTTTCAAATTTTTTAATTCATGGCCATCAAATTATATCCGCCATTTTTAATTGTTTAATTTTGACATTTATAATCAGTCACCCTCGAAACTTATTTATACAAAATTTGATGTAATTTAATAATTTAAAAATCGATTTTTCTATTTATGTACATGTTTTTCGATTTCTGCCTCATTGTACAACGTGAAAAACTTTCAACAGTTGCAAAATAAACGTTTTGCTGAACGCGATTATTATCCTGCTTCTGCATCATGCATGTGTCAAACGAATGTTTCCTAATTATACAATTATTATAAAATTTTGTTAAAATTCTCAATATTTTTTTTATCTTATCTAGATGGCTATAAAAACTTATATCAAAAATAAAAGACACAATAAAATATTATATATTCTATAAATATATTAAACTATACATTGTAATTATCAATGTTAATTAATATTAAAATAAAAAAATAAAAAATAAATTATACAATACGGTTTATTTCTTCTAAACTAAGATTCTAGATTTCAGAATTTATATATATATATATATATATATATATATATATATCTATTCTAAAATCCAGTTCTATAACGATGTGAATTAACTTTAATCTCAGTTTAATTTACTTTTTAATTTCCTCTGATTCTTTTTTAAAGAGAATTAAAAAAAAGAAAAAGAAAGAGTAAGTTAAACCGATATTAAAGTTAATAGTGGACAGAATTAATTTATTTTAATATATATAGAAAAAAGATTAACTAATTATTAAATGACAGCGAATTTTCAAGCAGTTCCGCAGTTGATTAAATCAATCGGCGATTAAATTAATCGAAGTTTGACTCCAACTGGACGCTTATCCTCGTCCGGATTTGAATCCCCCGGAGGTTTCGCGCTGCTAACTTCAAACGTTTGTCCACCGCCACTCGCCCGAGGTGCCAGATTGAGGACGCGGTTCACGCGGTGGTCAAACGAGGGGGATGCGAGACACAGAGAAAGAAGGCACGTACATGTAGGTCCGGAGCGCACATGCAAATGCGATCTCCTTGTGTATGCGCATCCCCTCCACTCGACTCCCATGTGCGAGCCACGTCCTTGATCCGTGCCACTCGCCCGTGTTCGCTCCTGTCCGCTCCTCCGACGATCCGATCATACGAATTCACCTCAGATGTTTGCCACGCGCGCGTTAAAATCCCACGTGCCGCTCGTATCCGCACAATCTCGCCTGCTCCTCAGGTACCTACGTCTCTCCGCAAACGCGGACACGTCACTTGTCGTCCTCGTTTGCACGCGCATCTGACGGGAAACGTCGCTTTTGTTACTCGCCGCGTCATCGCACATCGATCGTTAAATCGACGTAACTCGAGTGGCTGCTTCACGACGCCCCTCGGCGGTTCGATTTCGCCGATATCGAGAGATTGTCATCACTCGCAAAAATCCCGCTCGAATTCCGTTGGCGCGTCGCTGGATCTAACCTCATCGACAGCATCGAGTGACTTGTCCTTTGTCAGTGGCGCTTTTTTGTTCTTTTTGCTGCGAGGTAACACGAGCTCTTTGTGCGAGACGATTCGCTGTTAGTTCTTTTTTTCATTGCGAAGATACCGTGCGTGTGGGAGAGAGAGCACGTTATTCCCGTATCTCTCCCGCGAAGCCACCGAGGTCGGTGCGTGTGAGATTTAGACTACGGAGTGAGAAAACGGTAAATACGATCGCGTCCTACGCGAAGTCTCGTCGTTGACGTTTCACGATGACGTCGCTTTGTCAGAACGACGAGAACTCCTTCGCGGAGTCTTGTGACTGCAAGTAAGAATACTATCGTTTAATAGTTGACTATTGACCAAGCAACTGTACGCTACCCGAGCCTGGAGAGTGGTAACGTAAACTATACGTCGAGACGCATTGTATCTTCTTTTTTTTTCCATATCACTTGCAAGATCTGCAAGTATTTTGCTCTGTGAGTCATAGTTGCTGTCAGATTCGTTACATCGCAGGAAAAATAAAAGAAAGTCTGTTTCGTTATTTCAGAAGAGGAAGAAAAAGAAATTATTTGAGCAAAACTGATTTCAGTTTTGGAGTTAGATATTATCAACATTTACATTTTGCTTTATTTAATGGAAGTTAACTTATTTTTCAATATAATGTGCAGAATATGCTCCAAAACTGTCATTCTTTTTGCTATGGATTCTTTATGTTTTGATTCATTGAAATTGAATATGAAATTCTTTTTTTCAAGGGAAAAGTCAAATGTGTCCACATAGTTTTTCAATAATTAACAATTGTGAAGATAGTAGTTATTTAACAAATTAAGCTTTAGGAAAATTGTGTATAATTTTACTAATTTTGTAAAATGTATACTGTTGATAGACAATGCTTATAAATGCACGTCTTGTAGATATTACAGTTACAGTTTTTTTTATTTCTTTTATTTAAAAATCAAAAATTTATTTAACTTGTTTATTGTTTATTAAAAATCAGAAACTCTGAGAAAAGAAAGGCTAATAAACCAGGCTAGATGACAATACAATTATTTGCATATGACTATTTATGTTTTTTATATTTAAGTTCTTGAAGTTAAATAAATAAGCATTGTCGTTTAGCTCGCCTCACTAATCTTTCTTTTTTCAGTTTTTGATTTTTAATCTTCTGAGCCTATATATTAATTGATTCTTTTATTTAAATTTGTTATATACAGGATGAACAAAAACGGACATGCTAATCGGATCGGCTAAATATTTAAAAAACGAGACATTTGAGAAAAAAATTTTATACAAAAATTGTAAAGTTTTGTTAAATAGCAATACCCATTTGATCTGAACGTAGATATGAAGGAGTTCTTAAATTCAACTTTAAGATATTAAAGGGACGCTTAAATTTAAATATTATAGGTACGCCTACTTTTTATTCAATATCTTTATAATTGACATCTTTTTAAAAAATTACAATTTAATAATAAAACTTTTTTTAATTGAATACTTTTTGAAATGAGTTGATAAAGTTCAGGAACCGTCGGCATTGGTATTATCCGAAGTTGATTTTTAGAGCTATTTCATTACTTACGCTTAAGATCAAATTGATGCCTTTTTATTACCGTTTGATGTATTTGATAAAACTTTCTCGCGCGCGCGAGTGCACACACACAATGTGCGAATCACAGATATGCGTGTTAAAATTATTTTCTAGAGATATCTTTACAGTTGATCTATTTTTCTTAATCGCTACTGTTATCTTATAAAGTTAAGTTTTCCTTTGTTTCATTTTTGTGCTACTTTTTTATTTTATATTTGTCATATAATAATTTGTCATGTGATATGTCATATTGAAATAAGGAAATAAGTGAAAGAAAAACATATTACATTTTTATTTTGTACCTATGCTATTGAACGTGAATGAAAATTGAAAAAAAAACTTGACTAAAGAGAATATTTTGTCTTGACAATTTTGAAGGACCCCCGTTTGTCTACAAATTAATTAAAGTATCTTTTGCAGACGTACCATTTGCTGACAGTCCGTTTGCGCATAAAAATTTTTGTCTACAAGCAAAATGTTTATAAGCATTATCGCGCGCAATTAAAAAATTAAGAGAAAAAGGCATGTTTGCACACACGACCAGTATCGTATTAAGGCATGGACTATAGTCTAAAGCAGTAAGTTTTTAAAAGCGCTAAATTTTAAAAGAATTTTTTTTAGTTTTAGAGCGATTTAGAGAGATTAAAAGATATTTAAAAAATTAGAAAATAATAAACCTTATTATCGGTGAATTTTCTGCATTAAAATGTAGAAAAACATTTAATTTAATTTACTTATTATAGTCTTACATTTTTATATCTTTGTTGTTATATTTTTATATTTTGTTTCTTTTTGTTATTTTTGTACTTTAGCCGAAATATATAAAGGATTTCTTAAAACAAGATTTCGAGAAAATCTATTTTTTACATTAATTTTGTAAAATTTTGATGGTCGCACTTGATAAGATCATGAAATATGTAAATAATAATAATTTTAGCAATTTTTGATAATCTAATATAATTCTTGAAAAAAATATAAAATATTCAAGTGACATCGCAAATTACAAAAGGAAATGTTTCAACTCATGAACGCAAAATGGATTAATGCGGCACTGCATACGACACTATTGCGCACAAGTCGCATTGCACACATTATATTATCGCCTATAAGATCGATTTGCAAGCATTATTGCATACATTAATGGTGCGTTCAGAGAGCACGCTATCTACGCTATCTAGTGTTATTGTGTCGTTCGTTAAATGTGAAACAAAGATAGAATGATGCAGTAGCTGTGATAGCGCGTTCCCCTAAAGCCACTAATCCTTTGTCAATGTGACGTCAGAAGCGAAAGATGAAATATTTTCTTGCAAAATACGTCAAAGTAAAACTTTTACTTCGATAAATATAGAGAACCGGGCTCCGGTGACCTTGATTTTGACACGTATTGTCAAGATCATGACCCTGAGTGAAAAACCTCATGGTTTGAGTTAATTTATACCTTTCAGATGCAATATCGTATTTATGTTAGGTAAAGTTTAAATAATAGAATTTATATTTCAACTTTATTTGTCAACTTTATTTGTCAATAATTTTTTAACGATTAACGAATGACATTTAAAATCTCCTGAAGACTATTCAAGATTTTGATCAGAGCCCATATTTGGTATATTTAGCTTTTTTTATTTGTATCCAATAGACCTTGTGGGTAATCGATTTATAGACAATAATATCATGTGTACAATATTGTGGGCAATAATATAATGTGTGCATTATTTTATAATAACGCAATAATATAATGCGACTTATGGACAATTGTGTCGTATCTGCAAACGTGCCTTCGTCTCTTAATTTTTTATTTGTGCGCTGTAGGAGGCATTCGATTTGTAGGCAAAAATTTTTGTGCGCAAATGAACTGTCAGCAAATGGGATGTTGGCAAACGATTTCGTTGGCAATTAATTTATAGGCAAACGAGATCTTTTAAATTATCTCCGACAATTTAATAAATTGGAAATTATATTAACTTTACAATCCACGTAATAGTTTGTATTTATACAATATTATATTGTATTTACACATATTTAATATATTTTTCTTAATATTTTAATATTTGATTTAATATTTATTATTATTAATACTTTATTAAACATTTTGTAACTAAGAAACTATTTGAAGAAAAAATTATTGTGCAAACAATTCTTTTGAAAAGTTACAATTTTGTTTTAGAAACAGTTTTAGTTTTTAGCATTATGTATAGATATAGATTAACAAATTCATGCATTCTTAAAATCTTTGTATTTTGTTCATATTTAGAAATAAAATTTCCGAATCCATGGCTCCTATGACCAATATGTCGACCCAATGCGTGGAAAAGCGATATGATGATATAATAAAATCACAAAATGACGACCGATTGTATCGGGGTTTAGTACTCGCTAATAAAATGAAAGTTCTTTTAATAAGCGATCCAAAAACTGATAAAAGTGCTGTTGCAATGGATGTTAATGCCGGTAATTATTTTATTTTGCTATTTTATTTTATTTGATTATATTTCTATTCTCATAAAAACTTTTTTATAAAATTATTTTGTGTGTATGTATATTATAAATTATAACAAAAAATATATAGAAAAGGCTAAATGACTATTTCATTAGTCTAATATTTTAATATGTATTAATTTTTTATTTTAAATGTATGACTCACATTTTAATATACTATTTTAATTATTATCCTTATGACTTCTACTTAATAATTATATATTTTTGTTTTTTATGAATTTAATATTTTGATGTGTCGTGTATATATATCTTCTTTTAAGACACTCTATATAATATATATAATATTTTTAAGACACTCTGTTAATATTTTTTAGTGTTATTGTTAATATTTTTTATGTGACTAGATTAGATCATATTTTAATAACGCAATTAATCATGGATTATTTTGCAATAACAAACCAATATGTCTCTATTAATAATTGTTAAATTATCAATTTCTCTCAAGGCTTATTAGAAAATATGTTACAGGCTATATGTGCGATCCAGATGATCTACCTGGATTAGCGCACTTTTGTGAGCATATGTTGTTCTTGGGAACGAAAAAATATCCTCGGCAGAATGATTACAATATGTATCTGTCGCAGAATGGCGGTGCGAGTAATGCATCGACATACTTAGATCATACCACCTATTATTTCGACATAACTCCGGAGAAGTTAGAAGGCGCTTTAGATCGCTTTGCTCAGTTTTTCTTAGCGCCTCTCTTCACGGAAACTTTGACCGAGCTGGAACTGAATGCTATAAATTCAGAACATGAGAAAAATTTAGCGAATGACACCTGGCGATTTGATCAATTGGATAAATCATCTGCGAACCCAGATCATCCGTATTCAAAATTCGGCACAGGCAATAGAGAAACATTAGACATAATACCGAAACAAAAGGGCATTAATGTTCGAGATAAGCTATTAGAGTTTCATGAAAAGTATTATTCTGCAAATATTATGTCACTGTGTGTTCTTGGCAAAGGTACAATAATAATTTATGCGGGTCTGTTTATGATTAGAACATCTGAAAACATTTATTATATGTTACATCAACGAATAACTTTTTTGTTTAGAGAATTTAGATGAACTCGAAAATATGGTAGTAAATCTCTTTTGTGAAGTACAAAATAAGGAAATTGAAGTTCCAGTATGGCCTGAACATCCGTTCAAAGATGAACACTTTCGTACTATATGGTATATTGTTCCGATAAAGGATACAAGGAACTTAGATATTTCGTTTCCTTTACCTGATCTTCAGCAATATTATCGGTCTTCGGTAATATAATATACTTTTTTTGATTTTGATATTTTATAAAATATTATATCTTCTTTTATAATATATAGTAATTATATATAATATTACACATATACACACACACACACACACACACGCACGCACGCATGCAATTGTACTTTAAAACTCAAAATAAGTTATACTTCAGAACTTTAACATAAAAAATTGCACGAGTTATAGAATATTTCAATAAAAAAAAATTTTGCTAATTAATTATTACACATAATTTTAATTATTATATTACACATATAAATTACATATGATTATATGATGTTTTATTTAACTCATATTTATTACTAATTTGTTAATATAGCCTGCACATTATGTTTCTCATTTGCTTGGACATGAAGGAGAAGGCTCATTATTATCAGCTTTGAAGGCCAGAAGTTGGTGTAACTCTCTGTTATCTGGAAAACGCCCTGGCGCCAGAGGTTTCAATTTTTTCAGTGTTCTTGTCGATCTGACCGAAGAAGGTATTAAGCATATCGACGATATTATTCAACTGATGTTTCAGTATATTGATATGCTTAAATCAGAAGGCCCAATTGAATGGATCTATGATGTAATTGTTAAAATAAAATATAATTATGTAGAATGTTCAGCAAATTGTACTAATACAATTTACTGGATATTGTACTTTAATATTGTATATTACATATGAGTAACACGATTTTGTATTTGCAGGAATATAGAGATATTGCGAATATAAATTTTCGTTTTAAGGAGAAATGTTTGCCTCGTGCTTATGTGAGTTCTTTGGTCCAAGCGCTGCAAGAATATCCCATGAACGAAGTTTTGTGTGCCGAACGTATTTTCACTGAGTGGCGACCGGACTTGATCGAGCAAGTAATGGAATATTTGACTCCGCAAAATATTAGGATTCACGTAGTCGCAAAAGCATATGATAATATAGCAAATGAAACCGAAAGTTGGTATGGCACTAAATATAAGAAAGAGAAGATACCTAAAGAAACAATGGAGATGTGGAACTCTGCTGGCCTTAACACAGATTTGAAACTGCCTTCTAAGAATGAATTTATAGCGACTTCGCTTGAAATCAAATCACAAACTAATGTAATTAAAATTATTATTTTTCGCAATATTGAGCAAAATCTTCACATGTAAATCTTTCAAGCATAAACTATCTTATGAAATTTGATATGAAATAGAATCAAATTAATGTAACTTAAAATAAATTATGTATTTTATATTTATTTTATATATATATTTTATATTTTTGATAATAATTATGGAGAGAGAGAGAGTTTTTGAGTATATGTTTCTGCACTAATTTTAAACACACAGCTGTGTTTAAAAATTAGTTTACTCAAAATAAAGATGAATTGTGTCTTATAAGATAGATGCAGTGCAAAAATTTGTATTTATACTTTTATCTTCTTTTTGCACTTGGAATTTGTCCTATTATTGATTTTGATCTCATTCTGTATTTGTATGTTATACATATTATATACATTATTATATACATTAAGCTGAAATTTTACAGGTAGAAAAGTTTCCTACTATTTTGGAGGATACATCGTTTGTAAGACTTTGGTATAAAAAGGATGATGAATTTCTTGAGCCAAGAGCAAGGATGATCTTTGATTTTGTCAGGTATGTGTTAAGTGTGATTGTAAGAGATACATCATTGTTCTAATCAAATATGTAATATCGAAATATTTTTTAGCGAGATTTTGACATATTCTGGCAACTTATACAAACTTATGCAATAATGAAATAATTTAAATTATTGATATATATATATTACAATCAGATTAATATATACTGAATAAAATCTAATAAATTTAATATCTTTGAGAGAAATCATATTATCATTAAAAAAATTTATTTAAATTTGCAATTATGTAATTCCAAAAATATTGTTATTTAAAGATAAAAATTAAAAGAATACTATAATCTCTGTAACAGAAAGAAAATATTTTCTTATAATTATATACAACATTTGTTTTGTCTTTAATTTATAGCCCATTCGCCTATATGGATCCTCTTAGTTGTAATTTGACTCACATGTTTGTTCAGCTATTTCGTGATTCTCTTAATGAATATGCATATGCTGCTGATTTAGCTGGTTTACAATGGGAATTTAATAACTCTAAATATGGAATAACAGTGAGTTTATGTAATAACAGTAATAAAATATTGTATATTGTTTGAATAGATTTAGATGTTATTTGAATAAATTATTATTCACTTTATTTTTAATATTAATAATGTTTATATTATGTCTACATTTTTTATATTATATTTAAAATAAATGCTATTTTATATATATAAAATATTGCTTGTTCAGAAATCAGATTTATTTTTTATATATATTTGTAAATATGTGTGTTTTCATTCTATTTCTATTTCTAATAAATAGATTCATTCAAAAACATTCTAATAATGTTTATCAAATGTTTTATAAAAAAGGATAATTCAAGATAAAGATCAATTGTTTTTCTAGCTTGGTATAGGTGGTTATGATGATAAACAACGTGTGTTGTTAGAAAAAATCATAGATCGAATGATCAATTTTAAGGTTGATCCAAAGAGATTTGAAATTTTAAAGGAAAATGTACGTACAATGAATGCAATCAATTTTTTAAATTTAATTAAGCAGCATATTTATATAGAATGGTTTACAGTATATCAGGGATTTGAAAAATTTCGCTGCTGAACAACCTTATCATCATGCTGTCTACTATCTTATAGTTCTATTGGCAGAACAAATTTGGCTCAAAGATGAATTATTGGAATCTACTGCTTGTAAGTGTAGTAAATCATTTTTTATTAAAAATTATTTTCTATTTCTCAAAAATTTCTCTTAGCACAATTACAACTTATTAATGATATAATTAAAATTTCTATGATACATAGATGTAAGTGTTGATGGACTTCAGCGGTTTATACCACAGTTACTCAGTAAGGTGCATGTAGAATGCTTAATATATGGTAATGTGACTATAACGGAAGCGACAAATATAGTCAAATTAATTGAATCTAAGTTGACAACTGGAGTGCCTCATATAGTACCGTTGTTACAAAGGCAATTAGTATTATATCGTGAAATTAAACTAGAAGATGGTAAGCATATAACATGAATCTCAAATCTTGCTTATGATAATTAATATGCTTAAAAAATTTCACATTAAGAAACATAATTTTAATATAAAGAATTTTATAGTTTTTCTAATAGTCCTAATAGTTCTAATAATCTTCTAATAGTTTCATATTGATATTAGGATCATTTTGGAAATAAAAATAAAAATATGAAACTAAACAATTTTTCAATCTCTGTAGAAAACAGATATTTGAAAGTAAGAGAAAATTATTTGTTATTGAAGTCTTTTTATTCATAATAACATTTTTGTTTTAGAAATGTTATTGTTTTAAAAATTTTTGTTTTGAAACTTAGGGGTTAATAAATTAATATTGTATATTAGGAATTAATAAGTTAATATTGTTTATATGACATAATATGCAATATACAGGGTAAGGAAAAAGTCTTGGACCGATGAAATATCACGAAAACAAAGCATTTTTGAGAAAAATGTTTCAGACA
The DNA here is from genome assembly GCA_037157785.1 of Cephalotes varians. Taxonomy (NCBI): domain Eukaryota; kingdom Metazoa; phylum Arthropoda; class Insecta; order Hymenoptera; family Formicidae; genus Cephalotes; species Cephalotes varians. Next base: position 362,699 of record JANQDE010000051.1, on the reverse strand, counting down.
AAAGTTGTAGGGTTTAAAAAAATCTATTTACTGATCTAATTAGTTTGATCTTATGAGTTGACAAAGTTCACACATCTTGACATGAAATGTAAAATGTCTCGTAAACTATTCATTCACAGATTGATTCATCTCATTATTCTATACATAAAAGTATTGAGATACAGTTACCAAAAAATGGTTTATGAGACATTTTACATTTCGTGTCAAAATGTATGTCAACTTTGTCAACTCATTTCTCAAAGAATAAAAGAAGTTGCATTGCAGTGCTTTGAAAAGCTCTCGAGATCAGAATATGCAATAAAAAATATGGGTTTTCATTTAAAAAATTCAAGATGACCTTGTCCTGACTTTGGCAACGTTACTCAAGATCACACACACACACAAATCGATAAAATCAGTAAATAGATATTTTTAAACCTTACAACTTTACGAAACATTGTTCTCAAAAATACTTTGTTTCTGAGATATTTCATCGGTCCGAGATTTCTTTCTCATCCTTGTATAATGGTATATGTTCATTATAGGTTGCCATTTTCTATTTGAAACGGAAAATAAGTTGCATAAAAGTTCGTGTACACTGGTTTATCACCCAACTGGTTTACAATCAACGGAATCAAATATGCTCTTACAACTCTTAGCACAAATTATTGGAGAACCTTGCTTCAATACTTTGAGAACTAAGGAACAATTAGGCTATATAGTATATAGCGGTGTACGTAAAACGAATGGTGCGCAAGGCTTGCGAGTCATAGTACAAAGTGATAAACATCCTCAATATGTCGAAAAACGTATTGATTTATTTATAGATTCTATGTTGGTAAGTATAATAAAAACTTATATAACAATCATGTATGATAATATATTGGTTTTTTTTAAATTATAATATTCTATATAATATCATGACCAAATAAATATATCAATCTATTTGTTGTATGATCGCGTGCGTGCGTGCGCGCGCGCGTGTGTGTGTGTGAGAGAGAGAGAGAGAGAGAGAGAGAGAGAGAGAGAGAGAGAGGCAGGCTAAATATTAAATTTATTAAAGTTAATATTACTATAATTACATTTCAGGATCATATATGTACCATGCCAGAAGAGCAATTTGAAGAACACAAGAAAGCGCTAGCTGCATTACGTTTGGAGAAACCAAAAACGTTAAATGCTCGATGCGCCTTATACTGGGATGAGATTGCAAGCCAACAATATAATTTTGATCGAGTAAATATTGAAGTAGCTTACTTAAAGACGATAACGCGGCAGCAATTACTTAATTTTTGTAAGGTAATCACTTTATTTTTATATGCAGAAATGTCATTTAATCCGAAAGGAAAATGTTTTATCGTAATGAAATAGAAAATATAGGATTTCAATGAAATATACTTTTTGAAAAAAAATGACTTTGATGATTGAAAAATTAATAATCTTATATATTTCCTAGGAAAATGTACATAGCAAGCCTCAACATAAATTGTCAATACATGTGATATCCACGTCAACTGAAACAAATTCATTTGATAACACAATCGCCGATTCGTCGACTAATGAAGAAGTTAAGAAAATCGACGATATTATGTCATTCAAAAATAGTCAAACTTTATATCCTCTATTAAAACCGTTCGAAAAATATTTTCTTAGAAAGGGCGTACGCTCTTCTAAGTTGTAAAAAAATATGATAATAGTGAATTACGTGTATGAACTTGCTTATATGCATAATTTAAAAAAAAACTTGCACTATTTTATAGAAATTAATAAATCACTTGTGTTAGCTTAATATTTATACAATCTAGCACATGCGTTAAACTTATAAAGCATGACAGATGCTTATACATTTTTCCAATTTATAGAAAATAATAGGATAATAGTAAATTAATTGAATGAATTTATTCATATGCATAATTATATGCATAATTATTAGTAATTTGAGAAAAACTTATATTATTTAAGAAAAAACTTGTATTATTTTATAGAAATTAATAAATCATTTGTTGATGTATTTAATATTTACACGATCTAACACATGCATTGAATTTATAAATCATTGAGTTTATAAATTATGACAGATGCTTATATACTTTTTTATATTATAAAAGAAAAGATAAGATAGTAATAAATTAATTGAATAAATTTGTTTATATGCGTAATTATTAGCAAGAAAAAAACTTAATGCATTATAATTTTATAGAAATTAATTACTTATTAACGTAATTATATATAATATTTGTAGCATACATTGAGTTTATAAATTATGATACAGATGCTTATACAATTTATTTTCATAATCAGTCTTATATTATTCAATTTAATACACAGTTTAGTACACTATTTTAATTATTAAAATGCTTAAAATTTTTTACGTAATGAATATATATTCTCCAGAATGTGTGTGTGTGTGCACGCGCGCGCGCGTATACGTCAAAAATATATTACTGAGATATCTACTTTAGGGGTATCTCGCAAGGATCAGCTCGAAATAGTGAAAGAATTTTGCCCTGAAAAAACCGCCTTTCTGATCTCGGTAGTCTCTGTACCAGATATTTTCTTAAGAGAGCAGGTTATTATGTTGTTTAGTATGACTCTTCTACAATGTAACTAATCTATAACTCATTGCATCGGATTGTGATACATAAATCATACATATTAGAATGTCATATCTTTTTTTCTAATCACAGTATAGAAAGGAATTAGTCACATTTCTAAATAAACCTCATAAAACCGAGGCATATGTGAGGTGAAGAATCGAACTCGGAACCGCAAATTACAAGTCACCGTGTTCACACATGGAACCATATGTCACCTACAAAAACGTTTATGTAGTTTAGCAATTTTATAGTATATTTTAAAAATTTTTATCATTTTAAAAAGAATTATTTTAAATGTCTTTTAAAGTAAAAGATAATAAAATCAATTAATAATTAGAAATTAGAAATAAATAGAAATAATTAGAAACTATAGATTTTTTTATCAAATTTAACATTTGAAAGTTTAGCACATTTATTTATATTAAAAATTTTTACATTTATAAACTTCGCTGCTATATAATAATTTATATACGAATTGAGCATAATTTGATGTAGAATTGTCTATTACAAATATAATACAAATTTTTAAATAAATATAGACTCATGACCGATATGTGAAAACACAACATTAATTAACTAAAGCGCTAAACGGTCAAAGCTAGGTCTTCGTGCTGAAAATTTCTTATGTGAATTTGTATACATATCTCAAGTTCAATTGCGCGCCGAATAAATTTTCGGTTTTAAAACACAGTCTTAAGATGAACAAGGATAGTAAATCACAATATTAAATTGATAATCAATTTAATAACAACGATGCTAATAAGCATCTCAAGCTCTTATTCCCCCCGAATATTGTAAAGAATTTGTTGCAAATTTTTAAATTATATTTTTTTTCTAAATCTCTTCATATTTTTATATAATAGATATTTTACTGATATTTTAGATATCATCATTTAAAGAATGACGTACGAATTATGTCAATGCATTGCATTTGTGGATGTAGGAATAATAAAATTATTAATTATAATCATAAAAAATTATTTGCGTTTTAGTGATTAAACATTTGCCAAAAATAACATGTAAAATAAAACTATTTTAATTTTTTCTCTTTATCTTTATACTCCCTCTTTTCAAACAATTAGTTATTTATAATTATAATAAAAATATTTTGATATACTTGTACTCTCTAAGACCGATATTCAGTTAGTTAATCTTATATTTAAGATCGTCTTAAGATGTCAAAAGCCAATTACAGAGCCGTATCAGTGTCTTAGGACATTACTTACAACAATCTTGAAATAAGAACTGACTATGAATGCCTGTTTATATGTTTAAAAACTTACATAAACTCTTCCTTTTTATTCTTACGTAACACAGATGATTTATTTACCTATATAAATAAATAATATAAATGGTAGGTATGCGAGATATATATACATATATGTAATACTATAGTAATAAATGAATAAATTTTTCATATTTATCTTTCATTATTTTTTTTATAAAATAACATGCTCATTATGTACAAACTATAAACTAAATATAAATGTTATTATATAAGATATTGGGATATTATTGAAATTATTATCCAATTATGGATTAATATCTGCAACGCAAAGTATTTATTGGGTTGGCAAGAAAGTTAAGTACAAAGGGATTCTAATTTTGATTACTCATTGATTACTCATTCAATTCCATTAAAAATCATCGTATCGTAATTTGTAAAACAGATTCTGAAAGCTGAAAATTTGCTCTATCAAATAGTGTCATACTAATTTTGTAAAATATAGAAATTTTAGAGTTAAAAAAACAAAAAAATTTTCTTGCCAACCCAATAGATACTTAATTTTATACAATATGTAAATACTGATAAATAAACATTTTTTTTCTTTAATAATTAAATTGTTTTCAAGTTTTTTTTAAATATTTTTAAATTATAGGTATAAATCATTTTTAAAATTGTTCTTTCTTCACCGCAGCTATTCAGTATCAAAATCTGAAAAAATATTATTTACAGTTATATCAATGAAAAAGTTTACACATCTTTTTTTATTATATTTTTTTATTATATATATAAAATTATTTTTTAAGGAAAAAATTCTTTAAGATAAAAGTATAAAATAAACTTTTGATTAGTTGCATGATTCTTGAATAAATAATTTTGAAATTAAAATTAGGAAAATAATATATTTTATTTTATTTTATTAATGTAATGATATTTATATATCAATTAACACTTTGTAATTATTTTGGAATAATAATTGATTTACCTGAATTTTCTCTTCGTTTGCATTTCTTATGATTTGAGATTTTTAGCGTTTTAGAATCTCTTTTGTTTGTTTGTTGTTTTCTTTTTATTGATTTTGGCATAGAAAAAACAGTATTGTAAGAATTCAATACATCTGGTTTTCTTGAATCTTGTGGCAATTTTTCTCGTATAGTAATAGTACTGATTTTTTTAATATTTACTAGAAAATAAAGTAAAATGAGTTATAGAGAAATTCCTCCACATATACTCAATAAAAGATATTATATAAAATAAAAGTTAAAATATCATGTCCCATGGAAAATAACTTATTTTTCTATTATTATTTCTATCAAGAATTTATTCAAAATATTTTTATTTTATGATTGAATATGCAAAAGTAATATATCGAAAAAAGGATACTACTTACTTATCTTGTAAGGCTTTCGTTTTTTACCAGTAGCAAAAATGCAAGATGTAGTACCTACTTCTTTGCACACAATTCTATATTTACTTTCATTGAATTTTATCGATTTCTCTTTTAATGTCAACAGTTGACCTTGCAAATTGCTTTGTACTACCTACAGAATAATTTAAGAATTAATTTTGACAAATCTTAACAAATATTTTTATTTCAAATTTTTATTTCACTATTATTATTTTTATTTTTTTATTAAATTAGCTTCACTTCACTTTGTAAAACATTTGAATTTATTATACAATATATGATCACTAATCAATTGCTTCAATTCCAATCATTTATCTTCACAGATTAATAGAAAATTGATATTAAAGTAGAAGTCTTCAGTCATTAATAGAAGTGTTTGCCGTTAATAGAGCTTTAATATAAGCTAGTACATTCTTATTTTTAAAAAGTATACGAGATTTATAAAAAAACAAAAAAGTATACCTTGCTTGGAACATTCAAGATAAAAGCTTCTTCGTCCTCAGAAAGATCGGAAAATGTAAAACTTGCTGGTATTGTTTCTACAAGTAATTCTTGATCTTCGACTAGTTGTTGTAACTAAAAAAGTAATAAGATCAATTATAATCCTTGTAAGTCTTCGAATATCATATATTAAAAATTTCATTGATTTATGCATTAATTACATGTAAAATATATCAATCTTTTTGTTGATAATTTTAACTCATTTTTTAATTGTCCTAAATGAGTGCATCTCAACATTTACTCTATCTTGTTATATGAAAAAATATATATATATTTCAATGTATAGAAAGAAAAAGAAAAAAATTTATACAATTTTTTTGTTAAAACATATTTCAAGTTAATAAAAATAATTCTCTCTCTACTCTCTTTCTCAAATATTGCTTAGAGTTTCTTACATTGCGTGGTCTAGGAATATTAAGATGTGCATTTGAACAGTTGACCAATGCTTGTGCAGTTTGCTCAGATTCATGTCTTGTCTCAAGTTCAGCGCTTATTGCTTCTTCATTACTTTTAGTACATATGTTCTGTCTATCTAACAAAGGTTTTCGAAATTGATTAATAGATTCCTCATTATTGCACGAAATATTATTTTCAGAAATTTTTAATTGAAAACTTTCATCTTGGTCATCATTATGTACACTTTCACAATCTTGTGTTTCCTTTAATGGATTTTTGTTTGTTGTAGATGGAAATGAATCATTATTTTCGTATGTACATCTTATTAATGATTCTGCTTTCTTCTTTATTCCTTCCTTCGTTGAATCTAATTTTCTCGTTGAATCTACTTCTATAGGAACAGTAGCCTCTTTGCTATGTGAAATGTCTTCGCTGTATGAAATCTCCGTTTTAGTTTGTTTTGAAGCGCAATTAGTTTCATTCTTCAACCTATCATTTTCACTGTAATGGCTCGTATCTAAACTGTCAATGTGTTTTCGCAAGGTGGTTACATATTCGTCATCGCTTTCATTGGAATCACTGCTCACAATTAAGTTCAATCTTGCTTGCTGCTGAAGTCGCTTTTTAGTTTGAGGCGACATATAATTCAAATTATCCTCTTCATTATCAGTCTCCAATGCCATTGATATATCAATTTCTTCCTCATTTATCGCAACTTTTTGCCAATTGTCAGTATTCTGATGTATTGTATTCTTTTTTATAACAGTATATTCATTGGCACTGTTCATATTATTATTATTATTAATATTATTAGTTTCTTCAATATTATTTTTCACATCATTCTTCTCTATTATCTTATATTTTTTGTTAAAAATTTCAGTATACTTAATTTTAGGTAACAATTGCTGCTCTTGAATATTGCACGAGTCTTCTGCTTCCACAAAATGCGTTTGATCTTCGTGATTCGTCGAATAAATCTCTGTGACATTGCCAACTTGACTTGATTGAAGAATATTTATTTCTTCTCTAGAGAACTCCTTTTCTTCTTCGCTATCTTGTTTTCCTAAAACATTTTTATAAGATTTCAAATATATATACTTCGTACAATTTTCTTTGAGAAAACGATTTCCAGACATAGTACACATGTCCAAAACTGAGACAGAAAACGTTTTAAAGATATTAAAATGTATCTTTTTGACACTGTGTCTAAAAGATATTTGATTTTAGACATGCGTGCTATTTAAGTTGTTTTTGATTGCAGCTTTTATAAAACGTATCTTACCTTTGTGATTAATTGAAGAATTCTCTGCATTAATCTCTGAATTATTAATCTTATTTAATTGGAAAGATATTTCTTCTTTTTCCGCAGGTTTTTTTATTTTTCCATCATCTTCTTCCTCTTGAATAAGATTGCAAGATTCCGAATGAGTTTCCTTCATACAATCTTGCTTAGGAGACAATTGGTTCTGAATATCATTTGAATCTTCTACCTTTACAAAATGTTCATCTTTCTCATCTTCCTGATTTATCTCTATGTTCACACTTTTTTTATTTAATTGGGGGAAATTTTTCATTTTTTCTTCTCCAGAAGACTCGTTTTGTCCTTTGCTAATTTGTTCTTCTATGATGTCATTATTAAATTTCAAATGTGCATCCTTTACAATCTCCTTACAATTTTCATCTGTTTCATCTATTTTTTCGTCAATTACTTTGTCAATCTTCTTTAGTTGTGGAGAGGAATAAGCTACTTTTTCCATATTTTCTTCCACATTCTGCCTCGATGAAATTTTATTACAACTTTTGATCTTGACAAACCTATCTTGCGAGTCATCGTCAATTCCAGAGTCTTTTTGATGATCCTGCGACAAAGCATCTGATGACAAGTCCTTAGATACATTAGTTTGCGTTTTCTTTAATGGTGTACTGTGTTGATTCAAATTTGTGATATCTGGAAGTAACTGATCATAATTCAATTCATCTTCTACATTATTATCTGTTTTAATATCTTTATCATTATTCGTAGAATCAGCTTTTTCTAACGTGGATATCAAGTTTCTTTTAACATTTCTTAACAATTCTGATTTAGGATTCACATAAGTGTTGTCATAATTCTTCACGTTTATGGAACTTTCATTAATTGCTGCTGATTTGTTGCTGTTGCTATCATCTGATTTAACAAGAGAATTTAATTCATTATCAGAATTATTATTTTCTAAATTTGTCAATTGAGATAGAGATGACTGATAATGTGAACCGTGTGAATTAAATTCAGTATTTGATTCATTTATTGTTGCAACACTTTGATTTGTTTGTTTGTAATTCCGTATTTTTCTTTTATTTAGAGGTTTTGTTTCACTGGATATTGTATTATCTTCAAAACTTGATTCATTATCCACTGCATTGGAATCTTTGTGATTTTTTCTCATATATTTATTTCCAGATTTCATTATATTAGATATACTGTTTTGAGAATCAAATTGTGAAGAAAGAGATTGTTTATTAGATTGAGCCTTAAAATGATCATTGTCCTCCAAATTTCCTTCATTATCCAAGATATTTATATGCATTTGTTTACGCAACTGTGATACGCTACTGCTTTTCTTTACAACTTCTTGCCAACCCGTATTAACAGACAATGCAGTATTCAATCGCGGCGACTTCCTTGTTTGTATTCTCCTTTCTGTGTTTCTGGCTCTACTTTTTTTCTTACGTTTGACATTTTTATCTCCTTCATTCTTATACTCTTCATAGTCTTCTTCACTAATAAGCTTATATCTTTCAAAATTTTTGGTCACATATTTGGCCTGTTTTGACGGAGAGTTATATATAATATCATAGTCAATATCAGTGAGACTGCTACTATCATCAGTGTCAGTGTCATGTGTCAAGTTTCGCAGAAGATTGGTCTTCAGTTCTACGTAATGCTTGTAATTTTTCACACCATGTTTCTTTATTTCAGCATTGAGCACTTTTGTCCTCTTTCGCAGTTTCCGTGATGGTTTGAATTTATGTATTAAGGAGTTCTCAATCATTCTGTCTGTGACAGAATTGTCCGTGACTTCCCACGTGATGCTCTCGTGAGAACACATGGCGCGCACCGCTTTAATTTACATCTAAAAGCATAAAAACGGCAAATATTATAGCATACAAACTTCTTCATCTGTTTGGAGGAAATTTGCTGTTGTCGCGTGTTGTCTTCGTCAGCAAAACATGAAAGAGATAATTAAAATTGTTATTCGATACTATAAAAGGAATAATTTGTTACATTTTTTTGTTTGTGATGTTTCCAATTCTATATAACTAGTTAAATTTGAGGTTAGAAAATCAACCATGCCGACTGAACACGTGATCGAAGCGCGGTAACGTTTCTCAGTAACAACGAAATGATAGTCTTCAATGGAAGACGCTATAACATGGTCTTTCAAGACAGATTCCGTGAGAAATAACTATAATTGTACAGCTTTTAAATAAGACTTTCTCGAAAGATTAAAAAAATAATAGGATTTTCTAACCTAAAAAGCGGCACCTTTTAACAGTTGCTCTTTGTAATCTCGAGTTTCACTGGTGGTCTACCTCTACACAAAATTGCGATACGCAGATAAAATTTCGTCGATAATCAAGAAAATCTGGATTCCACACGAAACAGAAAGTAATCTGAAAGTATCCCGGTTCATCAAAATACTCAATTAAAAAAGGGTTATGTTTAGAAACATCACTCAACTACGCACAATCGTCCGATATGGGCTGCGTTTAGAGGTACGTTCCGTTTCACGCATATACGCGCGTTCATCTATAGTATATGTGACATATACTATAGATAAATGCGCGTATATGCGTGAAACGGAACGCACCTCAGGTATTCGCTATCAGTACTGAAAATCTATAGTATACGTAACGTACCCTGTAGGGCTGCGGTCCGATTAATGCACATAGCGCCATTAGCGCGCTCACGGTTAGTCCGATTTGATCCTTGAGCGTTTTTCGTGAGCGAAATGACGTCACGGATTTTTGAATTCGCGTGCTTGACACGATGACCATGATCCGGAGATGATGAAACTGATCCACAGTCCGCTCTTATTTTAAGGTAGTTATATATTTTGAAATGCAGAAACTTAGGTGAAAGTGTTTCTTGCAGATTTAATATTTTTATTATATATAATTTTTTAATAAAACATTTTAGAATTTATGTTTATAAACATTTTTTTCTTATTTCAGCTTCGTAAAATATATTTAAACCTTGTATGGAAAATTCGAGGATACTCCTGTATATTTGAAGTTTGGCGAAAGCAAGATAGCCGATTCACTTGGACGTGTAGGAAAAGTTCACAGAACAGGTAAGAAATGTTTTACATAAAAGAATGATCTTATATGTTTTACATTTATTCTCTTCAATAATATGAAATTACGTTAATAACACGAGACGCGTATGTTACGATATTTCACAATGTAACATGTCTTCGACACAATTGTGAGAAGCGATTGGGGGATTCGTTTTGCTCATGTTAAACGCACGATTGAGCCAATTCACTCATGCTACGGAGTACGGATACGAATTGCATTTTGATTCATAAGTGATGGCGGATCTACATTCTTGGTAGATTTAAAATTAATATTTCTGCGAGATGTTCTTTTTAAAAAAAGTTTGTGGGTTTGTGGATATAGAATTTAATTATCAATATAAAAAGAATACTTACATTAAGTCGTATTTCAAAAACAGGAATACACGATAAAAAATTAACATGGATCTTATCTCGAGATTATTATTTAACAGGTATTATTTAACAGAATAAATTTTTAAAGTTCACAAAACAATCTGAAAATTCAAAAAATGATATTGGCATACATTTGTCAAGAGTCTCTCCGTATCTTCTTCGCATTACGTTAGTACATATTACTAGATCCGCTATTCATAACTATCTTGATCGCTTCGCGAAAGGGAAAATTTGATTATCTTGGCGGAGAATCAATCTCATGTTATTCGCTTCCAAAATAAAAAAAAAAAGATCGAAGACTTTGCTTCATTTGCTTGAGAAAACAATCGCCCGCATTTTGTTATAATCGTTGTAAATTAGATATCTGGTATAAATAATACGAGAACTATATTACAAAAATATACAGCGTCAGTAAAGTGACGCCAGTTACACATTAAACCATCTCAACAATTATGATCTCTTATCTCTATACTAATTACATAAATACATCTTATATACATCCTTCGCGTACGATTCGTGTTAGTTGGTAGAAACGGTATTGCATACATGTGTGAATTCACTACCTTGAATAAAAAATATACGGAAAATAATATATCGCGCGACGGACAGTGGTATTCCTCTTCTCTGTTTGACCTGTCAAAAAATTACATTTATGCAATTTATGCTGTGTTAACATGACACTTTCAAATAAGGGTAACTAAACAGTTGATTATAAAGATCTTAAGATATAATCGAAAAGCGTTACAATCAAGTTAATCAGCGTAATTCCGTTAACCACCAGGCTTCTACACACAACTGAACTTGACACCTGAAAATTTGATAGCAATGTAAATTCTGAGATGAGTACCTATCAATTTTTTTGCATGTTCATACATTCATAATTGCGTTAATAATTATCTTTATGCTTATATATATGTATATAATATAAAACTCTCAACATGTTAATAAATATTACACATTTGCAATTATCTTTGACATAAAATTTTTCAATATTCTTTCTTTATTCATTTATTGTTGTTCTTTAGCTGTTTCGAGGGCAATATCGAATACTCTCGGAATCAAAACGCGCTCCATTCTTATAAATATTTAACAATTAAGAAGAATTAAATGTTTGTACCATCGTCACTGGAGTAGCAGTTATGGCAGTGGAGCTTATGATTTCGGACGCGCACGTCCGTTCCCATCAATCCGTCGCCGAGACGTACATGGCATACGCAACACTTGAAGCATTCCATATGATAAAATAATCGTAGACTCTCGATTATCATCGCAGCGCCTCGACCTAAGAGATTATAAGAACATTTATAATGATGAAAGAACATGTTAGCTTTAACCTACTACATTACCTAATTCCTCTCCGCAATGCGAACATTTCTTCTTCCCGCTCACGCTCAGCATTTTTTCTTGGTTCCCGTTGCTATTCGCGATTGGCGCATGTTGTGTTTTTTGAGACTGTAGCGTGTATTGTGGCGATTGATGTTGCACAGTCAAGTGTTCTTGATTGTGAACTTGTTCTGGCCTAAAAAAACGAAAATGTTTTTTTCATAAATCATAAAAAATATGTTTTTGAAAAGGAAGTCTAGAAGGTCTCTCTCCAAGTATAAGTAAAAAATATATTTTATTTTTTAATTAAAAAATTTTTAAATAAGTATAGACTTTTAAATTTTTAAATTTTAAATTTTTAAATAAGTATAAAAAATTTTTGTTTCTTTATACGTTAACATTAAAAAATAAGTATAAATATCTATAAATAAAATATAATTTTAATTAAATTTCTGATTACTAGTTAAATTTACCTTCGCCTTGTTAAAAGAGGTTTCTCTTGCGTTTTATTCTGTACCCTTTGCGTTAGAGTTTGTATAATAGAATCGGGTAGCGGTTTGCTATCTGTCCGAATTTGAGCGTTATATGGTACAGAAGTGCCAGTTACATGCGGTTGAGATTTTCGAGCCGGCGATCGTTGATTTCTTTCGTTAATCCTCCTTTGTTCCGCCTCCTATTGAGAAACAATTGAGATCTTATGATATGCTTTTAGATAAGTATGAGATTTTATTGGAAATTTAATAAAATTTAATAAAATATATAATGAACATTAGACTAAAACTAAAAAATCAAATCTTAAAAAATCTTCAATAATAATAAATTACTTGTATTCAACACATTTTTTAAAATGGATTTAATGTGCAGAACTATATAAAAAAAATAATGTTTGATTATAATAGAAGTAATTTTAATACGCACTTGAATGAGCCAATGTTGATAATTCACATCGTGAGCGCCTCTTGGCACATCACTTTTCCTTCGCTGAACCCACTGATCACCTTGAACAATTCGTGGACGCGGTACTGCGCTTAATGCCTGTAAGGTTTGCCTGGACATTTGTTGACCAGTGTGATTTCCAAGTGTCGTTGTGGATGCGCTCTCTCGAATCGACGCGTCTATTTGTTGAGGAATCGAATCCGCGGATGGTATACGGCTATTCCTATACATTTCCAATTAAATAAAAAAATGTATAATATATGTCATTAAATCATTTTATTATCATTATACAAAAAGATTTTATTTTAATTTAGATATAATTTAGCTAAAACATTTATTACAGAGTAAAAGGGAATTAATACAATAACACGTATCAGTATATATGATTTATTATCATATTTACCTGATTGTAACATCTCTTTGTCTTTGATCTAGCATACGTGGTTTAGTAAGTGGAATCGGTGGTGGTGGTGGTCTCCTTCTTGGTGCATCTTGAAACTGCAAGTTCGGCATCGAAGATCTGTAATTCACTGCAGGCGTATGATATTTATATTGTTGCGTGTTTTTAATAGAGTTCTGCGCAACATCCTGCAAGGATTTCCACTGTTCCTGTAACTGCTCTGCCAATCTAAGCTGCTTTTGCTCGCGATAGGCTAAATTATTGCGTTGTCTCTTTAATTCTTCTTGTTCCAATTGTAGAAGTTCTCTTTCTACTCGTAACACTTCCTAAAGGGATAATATATGATATATTTATAATCGAATTTATTAACTTTACATGCACATTTAAAATATTAGATATAAATAAAATATTACATAAATTTCGAGATTTTGCGTTAATTCTAATTATTTTTTTTTAAATGAAAGCAATTATTATTAAAATGTAATAAAAATTATAAATATTTTCGTAAATAAATATATTTTAAAATCTAGTTAATTTGTTACCTTCTACGATTCTATAAAATTTATATGCTTTAGCAAATAATAAAATTAAATATCTCTCTTTTATATATGATTAATTTATTCACTTCACATATTATTGCAAAAAAAATCATATCAAATTAAGCTGAGATTAGTTAAGATATCCCGAAAGAAATTTAAAAGAGATAGTAATAAGTAATAATAAGTAATAATAAGATAGTAATAATAAGAGATACAAAGAATTCCTATATGAATATTTATGTAAAAGTTCCGTGCAAAGCGATTAAAACAGTGGTGAAGACAACTGTAGTCTTACCCCGGAAGGGAATTCATCTTCGTTGCTGCTCAACCCAGCACCGACCAATGCCTTGCTCTGCGAATAATTAGCAACGATCTCTCTATCAATATTTACACTACGCTATATATTTAATTTGCACCATACTACTGAACGATCGAATCCTTCGGGCAATGTTGCAATAATAAGCGTGCAATGACTAATGCGCAATTTCTCAAGATAAATGACAGTACGAATGGATAAAAAGATATTGACGAGAATAATAACATTGCCCGAAGGATATTTCCAAGCTATCGATTAAAAATGCGTGCCTCGGCTAGAAGAAATTTGTGCATAGTTTCGAGTTCCCCCCCAAAAAAATGATTGAAATGTCATAGAAAGAACATACGCGAAAGATAACAGATACCTTGTTCTAAATTTACTATCTACTTATATAATAAAATCAGGCTCTTTTTCCTCGTTAGTTTCGCGTTCGAAAGAATATAAAATCGACTTACTTCTTGCTCACGAATTTGACTCTCCATCGTTCGGATACGCATCTCCTCCTTGCGACACGCATCAGCGACTCTCCGTTCTTTCTCCTCGATCTCGTTCTGCATCCTCAGTTGTTCCGACTGCGTCTCAAGCTCCTCGTTCTTTCGCTTATCTTCAACGTACTTCGCTTCCTCCTCTGTCGTTTGCGCCTGGGTCTCCCGCTGTTTCGCTGTCTCATCATGTTGCTGTTGCGGTTGCTCGTGTGAGGAAGCATCTTCCTGCTTGCGTGCGTTGTCGTCCCTCTTGCGAAATGCGTCCTCGTTACAGCGCAATATCGCCTCTCTCTCCAGCTGCATCTTCTCTTCCTCGAGTTCGCGCAGTTTGTGGGCCAGTCTTTCCCCTAAGTCACTATGGCGTCACCAATGTATTTGACAATTTATCAGTCTCCAATATGAATTGTTTTAATTTTTAATTTCTTTTATGAATAAAATTCAGAAGATACTTGAAAGGCTTAAGATCTTTCGAATTATTTTTTATATATTGTTAAAAAAAATGTCTTTTGAATTTTTTATTCGCAAAAAATAACAGAAAAATTATGTGCTATGATAATTTATTCGTACCTGTTATATTCGCGATTATCGCCATATCGCCACTGTTCCTCCTTTTCGAGGACCTCAATGATCTCCCGTTCTTTCTTTGTGATTTCGTCCTCTTCGGAGGAAGTCACACTGGCGCCGAAAGGCTCGCTGCTCTGTCTGCTGTGCTGCGACATGTCGGGGCTAACAGGCTGCTTCGCCCAGTCCTCGACGTGTCCTAATTCGACCCCGGAGTCTCTCTCATGGCTCGAATCTTGCTCGTAGTTACTGTCGGTGTCGTACGAGCGACGATGGAGTTGTTCGATGCGTCTCTCCTCAGCGAGAATCGCCGCCATATCCGGTGGTTTCGTTAGCGTTAACTCGGGCTCGAGATCGTCGTCATTGACCTGCTATTAACAAAATCGACGAAAATGTTTATCTGTTAATTAAACGTGATTACTTTTAAAGTAACTGAGACGAATAGAAATGGCGGATTTTCGCGCTTACCCCCTCAATACCGAGGAAATCGGAGCGTCTCGTGCGCAACTCCTTCTTGATTCTGCGAGTGGAATTTAATCTCTTGAGCGGCTCCGGCGGAGGATTGTCGTCGTCGCTGACGTCCATCGGAGGCGGCGGTGGTTTCTCCTTCGGGGGTTCCACGCTCGTTGGTGGATTCAGAAGGAAAGGTTGATCGGCGATTATCTCCTCATCGTTGGACAGAGTTAACGGTAGAATCTGTAAATAGCAATGAACATTTATGTTGTGAATATCTCGTTCTACGAATTATTAAAATTCTATTATACATCGTATTATAATACAAAAGGGAGATTGAATGTGATTTTAAACCAACTTGTTTGGAAATCGGTGAGGCTGGACTCGGGATGTTCAACGCGTCGACCAAATTAACTTCCTGCTTGGCTAAGCTCAGGTTCGTCGGTCGTTCCAGCGGATGATCGGCTGTCGGCGGCGTGGCGACCGCGGCGTTAGGCGCGTCGTGCACGTCAATGTCGACGTCGCACTTCTTCATGGTGGCGATAGCGGCAGAGGACAATCCGATACTCGTCGACGTCTCCGTCGTTTCCTGCTGCTTGTGCTCGACTGCCGGAGCCGCTGGGCGATTCGCAGCGGTGGCGGTTGCCTCCTCCTCTTGGTCCGCTTTCTCGATAACGACCCGTTCCTGAGGAGACGAGGAGTTCGCAGTGTAGCCGAGAGCGGAATACGTAAAATGCAATTTTCTTCGCGCCGTATCTCGAGATTTTGCAACGTTACATTCTATGCAAATCGACGGATGATGGTCTAGAATAGACGTTTTTCAAATCCGCGGAGATCGGAGACGGAATTCTGATTGAAAGGACAAGATCGCCTTCTCTCGGTATCCCGACCGCGCTCATTAGTGCTCGAGGGTACAAACGTATCTTTCGACCAATTAACGTCTCAAAAAGACGTTTTTAAAACTGGTTTTAATTAGGGTAATCAAAACGCGGGAATAAATGTAATATCGCGATATTACGACGACGATTAAATTGTATAACTGAAATATCGTGATTTGCCTCTCGATTTCTAATTATCTTAATTAATTCAAATATTTAAGAAGCGTCTAGAAAATGTTTGTAACATATATGTGAAACTAGCGATTAAATATAAAAGTGATGTCACGGAGCTCTTAACGCGAGATAACTACAAGATCATTTTTAAAAATTGCGCTGACAAGAAATCGTGCTGCGACACTTTCAAGTTGAGATTATGCTCTCGGAGATTTTTTTTTTTTGCAGCTCGCGCATTCGCGTTCGCGAATCCGCGATGGCGCAATCGTTAAGTGACATAATATAATGCGTGTACTTTGACGTCGTACTTTACCGCAATTGTGATCGGCATATCTTCCCAGCGTGTTGCACGAAAAAAAAAAAAAAAAACGTCGGAGAGAATGTCTCGCGCGTACCAGATGTGAAATTCCCGCTGTGGGAATACGCGGGCGCGCGTTTTATGCGGGCCGATGTTGCGTAATGTTACACGCCCGATGAGCCTCGCGGATCTTCGCAATTACGTACGCTTTTCTCCGCGCCTTTACGAAGAAAATATATGGAGCTCGTACGATATCGGAGTGATAACGGACTCGAGAAGCACTGACTTCGGGTATCACGACGATTCACGGTCAAAGATTCCTTGTATCTCTCGCGTCACGATCAATCTTGTGATGCGATTTCCACGAGTGTTCGAAGAATACGAAGAATACTCGTGGAAAAGAACATTATTAAGAATATTATCGCGCGTAATCTTAATTATGAAATGCAGATCGTTGCAAAATCTTTGCGTAGCGTTGATTGTTTCGTAAAATATTCAACACAAATGTTGCAAAAAAATAATTTGCTGGCCGGCGATGCATCGTCGAATAGAAGCTTGTCAATCGTGTGTCAAAATGATGTGAATGTCTTTCATGCACCGTGTAACCCGTTTTTTAAATTAAGAGGAATTATAATCATTAGGCATTAAAAGATCATAAGCAACTGAAAGGAGAGAGAGATGCGAATCAAGAATAAAATACGAGTAAAACGCGTCTAAGATAAGAGAAACAATTTTAATCGAATTGAACACAGAAGAATTGTGTAGAAATTAATTAATTAATTAAGATCAATGAAATGTTATATATCAGTGGAATCAGTATATTCAAAACAAATTTAATTCTCTACAACTCTTCTTATTGCCATTCCGTTTCTCAAAGCAAAATAATCTAAAAAAAAAAAAAAGAAAGTCATCGCTCTTCTATGTAACTTCTAGATAACATCATGAGCTAGCAGCTTATTCAGTATTCTTTCTCGTTTCAAAAGCAGGTTTCACACAAGTGAGCGTTCTTAAGCTGTCAAAGAAAGACAAGTGCCAAGTCGATCGAAGCAAACTCGATCACGCGATCTCTTCAAACACTACATGGCAAAACTAAAAAAAACCCACACTTCATTAAC